>JAYKKM010000315.1:1025000-1583984 GCA_035772405.1 Chrysogorgia sp. JL179-B06
CTTTGTTCGTGCGGTGTTAGACTGAGTAATGAAGTCTTATCGAAACGTGAGCTGCGTTCTTTCTTGCGCACTGTCAACAAAACTGTCATGTTGTCATTTAACCATAAAATTTAAGGTAGCTTGCCCCCTTAAATAGAATTAGAGCTAGTGATAAGATGTGTTAACGTTGGTTTTCCGTTAAGGTCGCATCGCTGATCACTGGGTGAATGACGATAGCAGTGGTAACTGTACGGCGTGTACTACTAAGTTTTCAATTCGAGAGAGAAAGCACCATTGTCGTGACTGTGGAAAATTATTCTGTTCAAAGTAAGTAGCTTTGGGGTATTTCCTGTCTTAGTGTGTTGTAAGTCGTTAAGTGCTTATGCATAAGGGGGGCACCGACTCGGGGTAAATACGTACCTAAAATGAACAGGTTTTGTGATTGGCTATATGGAACAAAAGTGATAGGGTTAGGACATTGGTTTCTTTGTGGTTGATTCTATTGTTTTATTGTTTGAATCAACCAATCACAAAACTTGATAGTATAGGTAGGTGATGACCCCCGACTCGAACTTGTCAAAATATTGTCTTTCCGTCGAGTGCCTGCTAAAATGTCCCTGGTCTGCTGGTGAAATGGTTAATTAGTCCTACGTTAATAACGCGCTCTCAATACGGAATGAAAACATGATGACATTTTAATAAATTTATGTCTTTGGTGTTCTCTCGTTGATTACATTTAACAAAACATTTAACATCAACATTAGATTTGTGAGTCTTAAATTTGGTAGTTTGAAATTAATTTAAACTGATAAAAGTGCTAAAAGTTAATGATTCTACATGTCCGTGTTAAACGTCTAAAATATAACTTCTGCCGACTAAAATATAACTTCTGCCAACTGAAACTCGTAAAAGGATTTTTTGGAGGGTGTCGCTAAGCTCTTTAAGATTCTAATTCTTCTCATTCCCAGATGCAGCGAATTTCTATCAGAAATCCCTCGCCTTGGAATCCGTACTCCCGTCCGAGTTTGCCTCACCTGTTACACGAACCTGAAAATGAACACGAAATAAAACAGGTGACACCGTTGGCGACGTTGGAATTATCCAATCAGATTATGCAATGATCACGTGGTCCATGAGGTCAGCCAATGGCGTGCTGCGTTTTAAAGGTTTGCTGCGGATGCCTTCAGATGAAGGAACGTTGTGAAAGAATCGTTCTTAGTCTTCTCCCTGCCATTTTTCCCAAGACATGTCATCATAAACCACCTGATCCGCCCTCTCCCTCCGGCCCACGAACGTGCGCTTTCAAACAAAGTTGCTAAAGTATTACATTATTATATAATGATTATACATTATAATTATTATAATTATTGTAATTATACAATTATACAAAATTACATAATTATCAATAATGAATTAAGATTCTGACTACGACTACGGTTGAATAAATTATTTATATATATATATATATATATCACTGATCTCAAAAATAGTACTAGATTGAGCTTTCTATTGTGTCTGATGAGCTGATTTTGAAGCTTGCATATTCGCATAATGTAAATTGCGAGAGATCATTAGAAGCTTTGAGTTTGCAAGCAAATCAAACTGTGACGCTCGCGAAATAGGTTTAGTGTCTGGCCAATATAGTTTCTTTGTTAACATTAAATGCATAATTTGACGTCACATATTAGGCTTCTCTCACTGGATAATTAGAGCCAACGACGGCCATTACTAAGGGTCCAAAGTCGCAGTAAATCTGTAAGTAGGCCATGAATCGTTTTACCCAGTAATTTGTCTTCTGGTCGATGGTAAGAGCGCATAATCCAACAAAAAACGATCCTCAGTTGAACTCTTAGTAATGGCGGACTTCCGGCTTCATTTTCTGAAAAATAGTTGCTCAATCCAGTCAGTGATATATATATATATATATATATATATATATATATATATATATATATATATATATAATAATATATATAATAATATATATATATATATATATATATATATATATATATATATATATATATATATATATATATATATATATATATATATATATATATATATATATATATATATATATATATATATATATATATATATATATATATATATATATATATATAAATAATTTATTCAACCGTAGTCAGAATCTTAATTCATTAGGGTAGGATATATTTAGGGTAGGTGCCTGTACGTAGTGTAGCTAATTAGATTGCAGCATTTTCATTGGACCATAATGATCCCGACTAGTGTGATTCTGACTAGCGTAATACACTATGAATCTATGGAATGCGATATGAATTATTTTTAGAGTAATATATGTATTATAATTCGACACAAGGTTGAATTGTTTTCCAACCGTAGTAATTCATGCGACATTACGTGCAACTTACAACGCAACATTGTTAAAAATTAGTGTCATACTGCTTCAAAATTCTCGATAATTGGTCTCCTGATGACTGTAAAAATATATTTAATATATTTAAATAGATAATTGATAGGTAATTGTCAAAGAATACTAATAACTGTAATAAAGAACGCTGTGTAATTTTCACAGAATTATTCCTACGTTCAAAACGCCGAATAATAAAGTGCCATGCAATATATTTGAAAAAGTTATTGTCTTTCTAGGGATTTTTCATTTTAAACACGGAACGATCGAGTGCTTAAAGGGGTAGTAAGACCGAAAATCGTCTATCCAATTTTTTTTTTATCTATTAGTACCAAAAAAATGAGGAAGAATAGCGTTCTTACTTAGTCAATATCTTATGTTGTTCCAGAGATATTGACGTTTTTAAAAGATGCAAATGAACTTATGACGTCATCTACTCCAAAATTTAAACTAAAGGAAATCTCTACTATACACAGTGCAGTGTACCATTTTTAGTAGCATATACATCTGGTACGTTTCAGCAGAATCTAGCCACTATCTCCAAAGATATTCCTCATTTTTAGAATTTGAGTGGAGTAGATGACGTCATCAGGTATCTCATTTACAGCTTTTAAAAACTGAAATATCTCTGGAACAAGATAAGACATTTATAAAGTAAGACCGCTATTCTTGCTTATTTCGAATGCACTTCTAGATAAAGCCCAAATTGGGATAAATGATTTTTGCGTCTTACTGCCCCTTTAAAAGGATGAACATTGCCCGTACAATGTCTTGAACTTTTTAATTACGCCGCTAGTTTATTATTTTTTTTTTTTGAACAACATAAAATTTTTAATCATTGGATCAACAAAGATAATCATTTTACATAAAATGAACACTCTCTCTCAGTCAATGAACAGTTACAATAATTAATTTATATTAGAATTCCATTCAGATAATGGAATGTCACTGGTTGACGGAATGGAAATGTTTCTCCAGGTGCGGCTGCCACGGACGCACACAACTTGACTTCGAAGCAAAGCGAAGGCAATCTTCCTCCTTAGCCAGCTCAGGACAATGGAGGGCGCAAACTTCTTCTTGGTGGCGAGCTTCTCAGCAAGGAACGAGAGGAAGTGATGGGTCTCCCTTCCACATCCACCAAAGGCGCTGAAAACGACCGGTGTGAAGGAGCCATGCTCAACTTCAACAATTCGTTGGTTGTACTGTCGCTTCTTCTCCCGTTCGTTGGCGTTGAACGAGCTGCTCAGGGTCTGACGTCGATGTGTCGAGGCGTAAGGGTTAAAAACCCGGACATCAAAAAATGCCTTTTCACATCTCTGCCAGAAGCCCCTCGCAGCTATGTCCACTCTGGCGTCATCAGCCGAGTTCGCACTGGGTGGAAGTACTTCACCAGCAAGTGGAGCAAGGGCGGGCTCAATTGACACGTCGTATGCAACATCGTTTATGGCAGCTGCAAGTAGATCACGGATCTCATCATGTCTACGGTGGATAAAACCTCCTTTCAGACACGACAAGGCGTGGTCTACAGTGAAAGATTTACCACAAGCGCAATAGGATGGAAGGCGCTTCAACTGCCACCGGTAGCGCAGGTAGATCGCGTCGTAGAACTCTCGCTTGGTGAGGACGTACCCTTCATCGGCGAGCGGCAGCGCTGTCAACCAGCTAGAGGATCCTTTCTGTTGGGCGATGTCGTTTGCCCGGAGTTGCTCTTCGTTCATGCTAGATCTCAAGTTGTGTAACAGTGACTTGTAGCGTGCCTCCCGTTGACTGGCAATCTCGCGGCGTCGATGGTGAATGGACTCCCCGCATCTTGGTGCTGGTGTGTGGTTCTGGACGACGATGTTGTTTGAGAGATCTTGGCAGATGGTCTTCGAGTTCGCGTTTTCTTCTGCGCAAATGTCCGAGAAGATGGGTATACCAAGACCTCCCAGTCTAGCAGGCAGCGAAAGCAGTCCACGTTCATGTCTGGACAAACTGCGGTGGTCGAGGAGTGCAGGCAGGAACTTCGTGTCGATGACGTTGTCGATCTGCTGCATATCCATCTCGATACCTGAGATTGTGCGTATGTGGTAAGTAAACCGATGGCGAAACCCAGACACAAAAGCGGCATACGCTGCTTGAGGCTGGAATTTCGCAATCTCACTTAACACATGGAGCTGGTTGCACCACCTCCCAACCAAAGTTCGGACGAACTCAGCCTTCCCCTCCTCCGAGCCGATGTATCCTCCAAGGTATTTGTGTCCACTGGTTGAAATGCAAACATCAGTTCCAGCGAAGATTTCTTTGGCTGTCTCTTCCAGATGTGGCTTCACAATCAACCAGGTCTTATCGGCTCGTGGGTAGTAACCAAGACGCGGACCGTGGGCGACGATGTCATCCCACCTCAGGTCGTCAGCGAAGGCAACGTGTCGTACATCCTGGGCTTCATTCCACTTGATCATTTGCAACAAGGGAGTAATGGCGACGGCATACAACGGCATGGGCCCATGGCTATCGGGTCACCTTGCGTAGTGCCCTCCGCAGATGAAATTTCTTTACCCCCTTGCACAAACAATCGTGATGCTGTGGAGTAGCAGGCAAGGCTCAATCACTAGTCTAAGGATCTCTCTCCTCCGCAGAGGCTTCTTGTTTTTTTACAAATTACTAATTCCGTGGAAGCGAGGGAGGCGCGACAGCGAAGGCGCGGGCTGGCCAACGGGCGCGGGCTGGCTCGCCTCCCGTTGCCCGCCGCCTTCGTCCGGTACGCGACATCGCTTCCACGGAATTAGTAAAAAAAACAGAAGCCTCTGCGGAGGAGAGAGTCTAAGGATTGAAAACTTTAGGCGGAGCAATTCTGCTGGAAAGCAAGCTATTCTGCCTTTTCCTTCGACACTGAAATTTCCTATTTTCCAGAGATTTTGTTCAAACTAAGTCAAACTTACCAAACATATTTATCATATAGTATGAACTAATTTACGGCTGTTTCCATGACAACAAGGTCACGTGACTCATTGGCGGGCATTTTGGATAAAAACTTACAACGTTCTTGAGGCACGCGAATATATATAATTTAAACAATTAAACAGCGTAATTTGATGCAAATATTGATCTAGTTTATCAAGTTAACTTGCCAGATTGTATAGCTTTACCGTAAATGGAAACTTCTAGCGAATGATTTTTCCTCTAATTACAATTTTTCTAATATTTTTGTTTATGCAAATTGATTCCTGCCATTCAACTTAGCTTGATAAACTAATTGTTCAAATTATATATATTCGCGTGCCTCAAGAACGTTTTAAGTTTGCATCGAATATGGCCGCCAATGAGTCACGTGACCTTGTTGTCATGGACCAAATCGTAAATTAGTTCCTACTGTATGATAAATATGTTTGGTAAGTTTGACTTAGTTTGGATAAAATCTCTGGAAAAAAGGATATTTCAGTATTGGTTTCTCAGTGATTTTGCCAGCAGAAATTTTTTTGGGGATCACTTTCCATGGGAAGCCCCATGGGAAGCCATCTGATTGGCTAACCCGAAACAACTTTTATCCTAACCTAACCCTAAATAACAATCCTAAACCCCACACCCAAAAAAAGTGATCCCAAAAAAAGTGATCCCAAAAAATAATTTTGCTAAGCGATGTCTGCGAGACGTCATCATTTTGTCCAGATGACGTCATCATTTTGTTTATAAGTATGACGTCATTTCGCATTTTCTAATCGTTTTATTTTTTCTCGTTTAATCGGCAATTTGGAGTACTTTCGCACACGAAATAAAATGCGGATTCTTTTAAAGTTTGAACTTGCGACACGAGTACAAGAGTGCCGTCTATTAAGGTAAAATAATGTTGGCAGTACGCTCAAGCAAACTCCTCCTGAAAGCAGACATCAAAAAAGTCGCATTGAAAGCCTGCCTTCCAGCTGTTTCTTCTAGTTTTAGCACGAGCACGGAAAGGTACTCAGCTGTGATGAAGAACATTACTATCATTGGAAGCGGTTTGATGGGTTCAGGTATAGCACAGGTTAGTGTCTTGGTGGACTTCTGTTTCTGTGAGTGCGTATGTTTTAATACGATTTATAACAATTGCAAGAAGAGAAAAAAATTTCATCTGTACATAATTTGCAAAAGCTTAGTACGTGGTGTTCGTCTCTCGAGTTTCTTCAGAAGCTCAAAGTTCACAATATCCAGGTTAAT
The DNA here is from genome assembly GCA_035772405.1 of Chrysogorgia sp. JL179-B06. Taxonomy (NCBI): domain Eukaryota; kingdom Metazoa; phylum Cnidaria; class Anthozoa; order Scleralcyonacea; family Chrysogorgiidae; genus Chrysogorgia; species Chrysogorgia sp. JL179-B06. The sequence goes on from JAYKKM010000315.1 coordinate 1,031,548, forward strand.
AGGGATATTAAACTGCATTGGAGGTCTGTGTCTGAGACCAGTGTGTATTCTGTAATTTTCTGCTTCCTGCTGGATATATTAAAGGCCTTATAAAAAATATATTTCTGTTTTCCATGATAATTTTTTTTGAAAAAATACTGGTGGGTGGATTTTATTTTTTTATTGCAGTTAATACGTAAAGGTGCCATCAAGGCCCGTTCTGCGCATGTGTGAGGGAACTCCATATGTCAATAAACTGTAACGGAATAGATTTGCGACAGTTTGAAAGCGAGTATTTGTTAAAGGTGGCGAATGTGCGTGTGGTAGTTTGATACATTATCCACATTAGGAACAGAACAACTTCTTATAACATGCTTTTTAGGTGAAAAAGCTCAAGCGTGGAAAACAAATCTGCAGTATACTTCATGTTCAATGTTTATATAATGAAATGTAAACAAACAATGTAAACAGAAAAATGGACATGCGCAGAACAGACTTGATGGCACCTTTTTAATTTTTGCACTAGATAACTGTGTCAACTGTAATAAAATAGCTTTGTCTCTCCTGATACCTATCTTGTACAGTAGGGCTGGGACGAAGGTTGGAACATTTGGGACCTTCGAACATTTCATCAAGATTTTAATGTTTTTTTGCAATTTTCCCAATCGTGCAATCTCAATTTGTAGCAAAGTAAAGTTAAACCATGCTAATAATTATAAGCTAGTTTGGAATTGTATGTGCAAAGAGAATTGGGATAGAATCATGTGCACAAAGGATATTAGTCATTAACCCGCACATACCGTACACTATTGATGTACACACAGATTTTGAGTACTTCATTTTTTGACACTAAATGAAATTGGTTCAGATTATAATTGAGTACATATGGGCAATTCCATGTTTAAATGCACTTTTTGTGATTTCGTAAATTAAGCAAGAGCCCTTAGTGGCTAAGGAAATTTTATCCTCTTTATGCTTTCTAGCTATAAAAACGTCTAACTTTATTGCCAACATCCAAATACAGTGTTGTAATTCTTCAAATTTACCTCTACACAGTTACAATTTTACATGAAATTAAGGTTTTTACACAACATTTACAATGTGTGCATACTATTATACTTAAAAAAGAAAAAAGCAGTATTTTGGTTGATTGTTGAAAATATTACAATGGATTAAATTTGTTTTAAATCCAATCCCCTATCAAATTGGGTAACTTTGGGGACAAATATTAATAAAGAAGCATGAGACAAAAAAGTGTAATGTCCGTTACGGCTTCTGTGTAATGTCCGCTACACACAAATTTGTTATTTATTTCAAAAAAAGGTAAAATTTTATCCAACATGTACAAATAATTTTAAAGTATGTACAAATGGTTCATAATTTAGGTGTTTTGTTGTAACAATCATTGTAATTGAGAAGATATGTTGTTTGAAAAAGTACTAAAATAGGCATGTCTTTTCTGGAGTAATGTCCATTACGCAAAATATTGTGATTGTAAATATATGACATTTTCCAAAACACTCTGAAAAATTAGTAAGTTGAACATCAATTGTTGTTCACTTATCAGAATTTTTAATTCAAAATGAAACAATGGTAAAAGTGAAAGAAAATTATATCAAATTAGTTTTCAACATTTGACAAACTGTGTAAATGTTGTTACATGGAATTGCCCATATATTATAATTGAGTCCCAACTGAATGCAAGTCTTTTAATTGTAAAATTGTGTTCATGACTGCTGCTTCAGTCTTTTGTTACTGCAGGTACTAAATAGGAACTAAGCTTTATCTTGACTTGGATTATTCAACTACCTGTACTGCAATCTACTCTAATTTCCAGATTGCTTCAATTGTTTGGAGCTACGCTGCTACTTCTAATTGGTACTATTGCTTCTAATTTTCAGGTTGCTGCAACCACCAACCATAATGTCACATTGGTCGATCAAACTGATGATATTTTGGGCAGTGCTGTTACATCCATTGCAAAAAGTTTACAAAGAGTTGTAAAAAAGAAGTTTAAGGATGATAAAGAGGTAAAAACAGCAGCGGAGCCTCACTATAAATGCGCATTAACATCCATTGAACCATGGACCCCAAAATTTGAAAAATAATGTATATATGCATATCATATGAGAATTAATGGAAGTATACACATATTATATGCACAAAGTATATGCATATCATATACAAAGTATATAATAACCTATACAATTATAATACATGTGTCATAACCTATATGTGAAGTAATATATGCATACAGTATCATATGCGAAAAGCATGCACATAACTGAACAGTATGCAACGTATACTCTATCATTTTCACCACCACGTCATATCAATCTTACAAAAAATAATGGTGGAGGTGCTCAACATGCTTGATTGAGTGCCTCTCATCACAAAGCCTGTGTATGCCTTCATTTTTATCTCTTGTACCTTGTTTTTTCTATCACCTTGCCACATGAAAAACCTAGGGGCTGATCGGGAGACACTCAAATATTATTCAAAGTTTGAAAACCATATTGCTGCAGGATTTTTTATCATTACAGTATATTTATTACCGTATATACTTTCAGCCATCAAACTAAAGCTCTATGGCCTGTGTTTTAATTTACTCGTATGCTTTTGTAACAATTAAGGGAGGTGAAAAGTTTATCGCAGATGTAATGTCTCGTATAAACACGACCGTTAATGCTGGTGATGCTGTTAGAAACTCCGACCTAGTCATTGAAGCAATTGTGGAGAATTTGGATATCAAACATAAACTGTTCACAGAATTAGACCAAAAAGCTCCAAGGTATTTTATTTTCACTTGTATTATGCCTGCCCAAGATTATATTTTCATTGCTAAAAAAACTTCAAATCCTGAGTTAGACACTACTACTCAGGGTCTTAAAAATAAATGAGGATAATTAGTGTTGCCTTTGCAATAATACCAGCAAATTGGTAAGACGCACATATACACAGACCTGGCCATATGAATTTTTGCAGGCGCGTGGGATATCGTGCGCCTCAGCAACGTCAGGCGCGCGATTATAAAACTGTCAAAAACTATGCCTAGCGACTGGATTAACATGGACAAAACTGAGTAAAAATTTATTTGGAAAAAGACAATATTTTAACATCGGAATTTAAACAAAATCAGTAGTTACAATATATTTTTACTATTTACCTGTATTTATGTTTTGTAATTACATACAAAAATCTTTTTCAAATTCAACTTAATTCAATGTCAATGTCTATGACGTCTTTCTTAAGTCGTCTATTTTTAGATGGGTTTTCTTCATCCACGGTGTTGGTATAGCGAGTTGAACTTTGCGCCTTTTTTCCATGTAGGTTTCTAATGCACGGTTGAGAATTTCTTTACGTTCGTTCACCGGCAAGGCTTTATCATTCCCTTTGACGCAACGCATTTGATTAATTCGATGAAGAGACAAAGGTTTGGATATTCAAGTATTTTGAATGTCAAGATCCTTTGCCACAGAACTTTTGCAATGCTTGCTCAACTGCTTGAACTTTCGATGAGTCTTTCGAACAACTTGCCATCGAAATCTGACTTACTCCAATTTCGTTCATCACAACAAACGAGGCGCGCGGAGAAACACGCACCTCGACAAATCGAGGCTCGTGGGGAGGTGCGCGCACGCGCGATCGCGTGCCTCAAATGGCCAGGCCTGTATACACAAATTTTTTTCGAGCAAACTATCTTTTTTATTTAAGCTTCTCTCAGGCCTCTCTTGATTTTAGAGCCTAGATGGTGTGAGCTGTTAATGTTCTTGCGAATCATTGCGGTTACTAGAAAAAACATTTTAGACTGTATACCTCTCATGATAATGCTCTTTATTTTAGAAAGATGCTGTAACAGTTGATGTTAAATTTATGTTGGCACTTATACAAGTTAATTGTAATCAGTATATTAAGTCATTTCAGGGACATGTATATACAGTATGAAACTTTACCTGAATATTGAACTTGACAAGAGGGGGATCCCATTGCTAATAACATACAACGTAATGTAACTGTGTGTACTGTACACTTTCATATATATAAGTTACAAAGTAATAATTGTATTTCCATTGACGACATCTTGTAGTTATAATTCATTTCACTGATATGATAATATTGTTTTTTTGTAGCCACACAATTTTTGTCTCAAACACATCATCATTGCCAATCTCAGAGATTGCCCAACCTACACAAAGGAAGGATCGGTTTGGTGGGCTGCATTTCTTTAATCCTGTCCCCATGATGGCTTTGGTTGAAGTAAGTTGACGACTATATTGATAAATGTTACTGCTAGCTGAGATGTTTTTACCATGTGTTAATGGTGCCTTATTTGCCTGAATAATTTTTTTCATAATTTTCATTATGTCAGGTAATACGAACGCCAGATACCAGTGATGAGACGTATGAAAAACTTATGGAGTTTAGTAAAAATTTAAAGAAAACACCAGTATCATGCAAGGTAATTATCACCATCATTGTTTATATTTATCATCATTATTTATATTATCATTATTTATATCACAATCATTATTTATATCACCATCATTATTATCATCATTATTTATATCACCATCATTATTTATATCACCATCATTATTATCATCATTATTTATCACTAAAACGTTCTTATTCATTATTTATCACTAAAATTTATCATAAATATTCTAGTGTGTGCTGTACTGAATATCCAGTATAATATTGAATATGTTATAGAATATTCCTTTGAAACCGGTCCCAATATTGAATATGCCATAGAATATGCTATAGAATATGCTATTGAATATGCTATTGAATATGCATTTAGCATATGCTATTGCATATGCTATTGCATATTGCATATGCTATTGAATATGCTATTGAATATGCTATATTAAGAATATGCTATTGAATATTCCATATTCCGGTCCCAATTTCTAATAGAATATTCAATAGAATATTCTACAGAATTTTTCTATGGAATATTCTGTTGAATATTTTTGTAAGGGTATAATTATCACATTGTTATATATTTATATATTTATATATTATCACATACTAGTGCCTTTATCAGGTTGATAACAGTGGGTGATAAAAACAATATGTCCCTAGGGACGATATCATTTTTATTTCCCACTGTTTATCACCCTGATAAAGGCACTAGTATGTGATAAAAAGGTTATCACACTCACAACTTGGTGATATCAGTTTTATACTGTACCTCTCGGTACGATATCATAATTGTTCCTCATTCGCTGCACTCACTCATGACAATTATATCATGATATCATCCTTGAGTGATAAAACTGATATCACCTTATCCCTCATATGATAATTCCTATACTTATATTACGTTACGTTACGTTATGTTATGTACCGGTATATTATATTACTGTATATTATATTATATTATATTATATTATATTATATTATATTATTTTATTTATATATATATATTTATATATATGTAATTTATTTCTTTTATATACATTTATGTACTCTATGTATTTTGGTAATTTACGCTTTGTTTTGTATTGTTTGCAAGGACACTCCAGGTTTCATTGTCAATCGACTTCTAGTACCATACATGATGGAAGCCTTGAGAATGGCTGAAAGAGGTAAAACATAAAATGTTCTTCAAATAATTTCCAGGTGGAATATCAGACAAAAAAAATGATCTAAATTTCATATGCATGGTATAATGAGGTTGTGTGTTGTTCTTGTTTACTAAGGTGATGCTACGTCGAAGGATATTGACACTGCAATGAAGCTTGGTGCAGGTACAGTAAATGAGTTTTTTAGAACCTTTCATTTTAGGACCTTTCATTTTAAGACCTATGATTTCAGGACCTTTCATTTCAGGACCTGTTCATATTGTCCATTAGGCTTCAGTTGTTTCGCAAGGTCCAAGGTCCGAAATAGCGCTTCGCAAATTGCGAAGCGATTTTGAAAATGTCGAAAATCTGCGAAGTGATTTTTCTGAGAATTGCGAGGACGCAACGCAAGTGATGTAACGTTGTAAGACGTTAGGCTACGTTGTAAGACGTTACGCAACGTTGTAAGACGTTACGCAACGTTGTAAGACGTTATGCAACGTTGTAAGACAACGTTGTACGACGCTACGCAACGTTGTACGACGCTACGTAAAGTTGTAAGACGCTTCACAACGTTGTACGACGCTACGTAAATTTTGTAAGACGTTAAGCCACGTTGTAAGACGTTACGCTACGTTAGAAGGCGTTAAGCTATGCGGCAAAACTATAACTTCCATACGGCAAAGAGTTCGCAAGCTGTATACTGCTCGTCAAAGGCTTACACCCTGAGTACACACAGCCTAGCTTCAATGCATGACCATCGCGCGGATGCGTCATGTTCCACGCGAGACCGTCGTTTTCACACGCGACATTGCGGATATTAGCAATGCATGCGAGACAGGCGCATCAAACAGGTGGCTACATTGACACACACGAACTTGGCTTTTATTAAGTTTGTGGTTTTCGGGATTTCGCCAAGCTGTGAACAACAAGTAGGAGAAGTTAGTTTGTAATCGCACAACATGGCTTGGATGTCTCCACCGGACTTCGAAAACGTCATCACAATATCCAAGTCCGCTAGGATTGGTGGCTGGGAGTGTTGAGCACGAAGAGACCGCCTTTATTTACGATTTTTAACCATATTGTTGTAAAACATTGTTGATACTCACTATATCGTCCATAGGAGTTGATCTAACTGGAGCTAATTAGACGGTCGCGAAATGTCAGATAGACTTCGTTCGCCGAGTCCGATACCCTACCCATTGTCCTGTCGATCTTCACCGGATGCAGCCGCTTACGAACGCTATTCAGAGCTCGGCGTCCAATCCGGTCGGCATTCGTATTCTCATGGGGATATCTCATGCGTCCACCACGACAGGCCCGGCTCCCGAGGGAGCAGGGATTCTCTGTCTTCGTGTCCGTCGCCGCGATTCCGGAATTACTCCGACGACTCTCCCGAGCAGGAGAGTGTAGGATTGGGGCTCTGCGCTCAGTCGCCTTCCCGACGGAAGAGTACTTCGCATGACGACATTTTCTCGAGCCACAAGCGACTCTCGAAGTTGCAGCAGGATCTGGTGTCCGCGAACAAGAAGATCGAACGGATGGACGTGCTCTACGAAGAGACGAACAAGCGGAAAGGACGGTTTCAAGAAGAACTGCTCGAGGCTTGTACGAAAGTGGCGAAACTGGAAGCCACTTGTACTTCGTATCAGGAGAAAGAGACGCACCTCCGTGAAGAGTTGGTCGCGTATCACGAACGGAACGGTAAGCTGGAGTTGGACGTGTTGTCCGCGTTTAAAAAGGTTTCGCAGCTTGAGTCCGAACTCGAGACACTCGAGGGAAAGAAATGCGCCGTGCAACGGGATCGCATTACAGCGCACGAGCGCATATCCCTGCTCGAAGCCACGATCGAGAAGACGAAACGACAAGACTGGCCGGTGAAGGTTGACGAAAAGGTCGCCGAGCTCGTCCGAAAGGTCGCCGAGCTTGAGGCGAATATTAAGATGTGTACGAGAGAAAACGAAGAACTGCGGAAAGATGCGAGTCGAGCGAAAAGTAGGAACGTCTTGGTGGAGGATGAATTGAGTAAGTCCAGAATCGAGAAAGCCAACGTCAGTGGCAAGCTGGGTCAGGTAAGCGAGACTCTCGTTAAACCAGACAAGAGTATCGAGATCTTGTTCGAGGAGATGAACAAGTTTAAGGAGTTGTATAAGAATGCCCTGAAGACAAACCCGGAGGCGAGTGAGTATAAAAAGCTGTTGGTGCAAGTGGAGAGTCACAAGGAAGAATGTTCGCGGGCAAACAAGAAACTCCACGCCATGCTGGAATACGAAAGCAAGTACAGAGAAGAGAAAGTGAGAGCGGAAGAAACACGAGTCGAGTTGAGTGGCGCCGAGCGTAAGTTGACGCTCGCCGAGCAGCAACTGCAGAAAGCATTGAAGGAGAAAGCGGCGTTTGCCATGGAGATAGGGAAGAGCAACGACAGAGGAATCAGAAGCCAAGAAGCGTTGACAAAGATCGAGAAAAATGCGACGCATTTCAAGAGTGCGTACGAAGATTCCGAGAAACGGGTACAGGAATTCGAAGCGCGGTTACGAACGGCTTCGAAAGAGTACCACGACTTGACGGAACAGTGTCGAGACTTGGTTCATGAACTCGAAGAGACGGACGTGGAGGTGGAGGAAATGTTGACTGCGAGTGAAGACTTGAAGACCAAGCTTGATTTTGCGGAAAACGCGGCGATCACCGCCGAACAGAAATGCGCTAAACTAGCGCAGGATAACCAAGCGTTGAGCGAAGCTAACGAGGAAAGCACTGCCGCTCTTAGCCAACTCAAAAGCGAACTGACTCGTTGTAAGAGACAGTTGAACGAACACAAGGACAGCGCGGACGCCTGGGTGCACAAGGAGAACGAGGGGAACAAGAGGGTGAAGCAGCTTTTACTGGAGTTCGAAGAAACGAACGAGACGTTGGAGAAGAAGTCCTTGGAGGTGACCGAGTTGGAGAATAAGTTGAAGGTTTGTCAGAACGAGAAAGAAGGGGTCGTGGATGAGTTTTATAATCTTCAAGATAAAGTGGCTACCATGCAAAACCAGCTGAGCCGCGTTGAGAGAGAGAATACAGGGCGGGAAAGCGAGAGGGAGGAACTGGAATCGAATTTGAGTCGTAACCAAGAGGAGATGAGGAAGCTGCGCAAAGAACTCGAGGAACAGAAATCGGAATCGGAGATCGCGTTTCGGAAGAGCCAAGGTGAGGGACTAAAGTCGAAACAGTGCCTGAAAGAACTGGAATCCCTCGAAGCGAAATTTAACGCGACGTCGGCGAAATTAGGCGATGTCGATCGAAAGTACGACGCGATTGTTGGAGAAAGACAAGAGCTAAGAAGAGAGGTTTTGAAGGCCGAAAGCGACGTAGTTCAGTTGGAATGGTCGTTGAATTTAGTTAACAAAGAAAAGGGTGAGCTTATGAGTGAGCTGGAGAGGTTGAGTTCCAATAAAAGCAGACGGGATAGTGTCGTGGTCAAACTGGAAAGCGACCTGCTCGAGGTTAAAGATTTACATGCGCAGTTGGTGGAGAGAAATCAGGAAGATCAGGTGAATATAATATCGTAAATTATGTAGCTTTAAAGGACATTGGCAACAAAAATTAAGTTTGTCTAATATGAAAGAATTCGTAAAATGATAGAGTAAAGGCGGATTTCCAGTCCTCGCACGAAGCAACTCGCAGCTCGCTTCAGGTACTCGCATGGTTTCCACTGTATTGCCATCACATGCAGCTCGTTACGATAACTCGCGGGGTTTCAAGAATGATGAAGCGATAGGCGAGTTTTTTTAACAAACTTCGAGGTGTTTGGATATCCTGATGAAGCACTCTTCTGAGTTTTAGATATAGCCTCAAACAAATCGGTATTTACGAGAAAATAGAGGTGAAATTTCGATTAATTTATGTAATTTCTTCCTTCAATATCTAGGCAAGTTAACCATCGATACGGTAATGATTTCCTTTGTGCAATTTGCCATGAATTACTAATGATTTTAAATGTTGACATATTTTGTTTTGGTTATATTTACTGCGAGTACTTGCCGCGAGTAAAAAATAGTTCAAAATTTCCAACTATCTGCCACGAGGGCTAAAACACTCGCAGCGAACTTGCGAGTGCGAGCAGCGAGTTGCTTCGTGCGAGGACTGGAAATCCGCCTTAACACCTTTTACAACGTTTCCCGTATTTTACTTTGTTTTTGAAATATTTCAGTTTGTTTGATATGTAAATGAATAGTCTCTGACGTCAGGTGCTGGGTATAGAGAATTTTCACTCATTAAAAAAATGTCTTATATTTTTTATTTAATCTTATTTTTACACGGTAGCCCATCAACCATATAGTTACAATAGTTAAAAAGATAAAATTAAAAGGTTGCTTTTCATGGGGCCGTGTGTTAAAATGTCATAAAGTTCTAAATATGCCTAACTAATCTATATCTAACTTACAAACTAATTAATTATGCATGCATATATATGTACAATGTTAAAATGATTCTAAAATACTTAAAATACAGTATTAAAATAGCTATATAAAATACTAAAATAGTTAAAATACCCTATCATTAGTCAGTAATATTTGACACTATATTGTTACGCTCATTTGTGGGTTGATTATTCCAGATCTTGGCGCTTAAATAACTATTGATTGCTAAGTTTACAACGTTCATTATCATGAGGAGTTATTATACGCACATTTTCAAGTAAATTTGCGGAACAAACTTGAAGATGGAACTAATATTTTAATAAGTGAAAATTCTCTACCCTCATGCACATGACGTCAGAGACCATCTCATTTACATATCAATCAAGCTGAAATATTTCAAAAATACACGGTAATAAAAGATACACGGCAATCGTTCAGTATCCTGTTTTTCACATGTTTTCATCTGCATGCATGTTTTCCTTTCAGATAAAGTTGAAGAAACAGACCCGGGAACTAGAAAGTGCTGTGGAGAGAAGCAAAGCGAAAAGCGCGCAGGTGGATGACCTTGTGGCACGTTGCGAGGCATTGAAACTTGAACGAAAAGACGTCCGGGAGAACCTTGTGATGGTTGAGGAGCAATGCGCTCGCCTTCAGACACAACTGGATAAAGAAGTTCGCGAGAAGGATAATCTGCGTGACGAGCTGAATGAGACGACGCGAAAGGTGAAACGGCGAGAAGAGAACATGGAATTGCTTGAGGAAAAACTCCAGGAACAAGGAGATCTTTTAGAGAAAGGAAACAGGCGTAGCCGGGAAGAGCAAGGACAGTTGAGACTGCTGAAACAAGAGCTTGAAATGCAGATGGAGAATTCTCAGGAGAACTGCCGTGAGCTTGAGAGTGTGAAGACAAAACTTGAGGCGCTTCAGCAGGACTGCGATGGAAAGAAGAAGGAGATCTTGGACTCCGAAAGTACCATCGGAAAGTTGGAGAGCCGAATTAGCAAGCTGGAACGAGAGAAGACCGAGCTCGCTTCCGAGATCGAGAACCGCGGAAGCAATATAGCAAAACAAAGTGAAGGCTTTGTGAAACTACAGAGGCAGCTCAAAGACGTCAAAGAAGGTCTCGCTAACTCCCAACAGCAGTTTGACGAGCTCCAGGTACAAAGCAAACGTCAAAGTGATGATAATCGGGTGTTGTTTAAGCAACAGGCGGAGAAGAGCGCCGACTGTGTCGAACTGGAGGTTAAGTTGAAAGAACTACAGTCCTGCAAAATTGATCTTTCCCGAGAGGTGAAAAAGCGTGAAGAAAAATGCAAAGAGTTGGATAAACAAACAGAGACCGCGTTTCGGGAGCAGCTGAAACTCACAGAAGAGTTGAAATCGTCTGAGGAGATCAAGCAACGCGCTCATAAGGAAGTGGTGTACTTGAAAGAACAGCTGAAAGAATACAAGAACCTTTATGAGGCGAACTTGAAGGACTCGGTTGTTCAAAGGGAAAGTTTGGAGAAGAAAACATATCAGCAGCAAGATCTTCGCAAGAAATACAGTAAACGGGCGATTGAGTTATCCGAGTTGGAAAAACGTCTTGACGAAGCGAAGGCGGAAAACACGAAGCTAAAAAAGGATTGTTTTATGAAGCATACGAAAGTCGCTAAACTTGAAGAGCTGTTACAGAATGCCATGCAGGAAAACGTGGAGTTCAACGAGATGGAGAATGAGTTTCGCGATGCCCAAGAAGATCTGAAAGAAAGGAACGAAGAGATCGAGGATTACGAAGTTGAAGTTCAGACGTTGAAACTTCGCATTTGTGGACTAGAAGCTTTGAATGCGACCCTTGAAAAGTCAAATGCGGTCTTGAAAGAGTCAAACGAGAGCGACCGAGTTGAGGAGTCGTTGAAGAAACTGAGCGAACTCGAGATTGTTTACCAAACGACGTCGCTGGCGAAACGCACGCTTGAATTGCAACTGGAAGAGGCGACGAGTTTGTTGTCGCAGAGCGAAACGCAAGCGAAAGAGGTCCCGACGCTTCACCAGAAATTACAACGAAGCGAGCAGGAGTTGTATGATATGGAATTTGAGCGTTCTATTTTCGACAAAGAGAACCGTGTTTTGAAAGAAAACCTGGCGAAACTCGAAGACAAGATGGGCATGGTGGAAGGCGAGAAAACAAGACTAATGGATGAATTGAAGAAAACCCAGAGTCCCAGGAAGAAGATTGGATACTCCAGAGGCGGCTTATTCGTCGGTAAACAGGAAGCTGAGTTCAATTGCTCTCGACCGGAAGTGGTGGGTAACCTCCCTGAGGGATTTCAAACCAGTACACCACTGACCTCGCCTAGGATCCCGGAATCCATGTCAAGGTCATTCGAAGATGTCAAGTCAAAACCTAAGCTTCCTAGAAAATACAGTCTGGACAGTGCTCTACATTCTGTCAACGGAAGACTGAGTACCAGTTTGGATAATTTGACACTTGATCGTGATTGGCAGAGACCTTTGAAATTGAATGAGCAGTCGCGTCCAGACCTCAAGAGTGAAACCGCGGACGTTTCATTCGAAAGCTTGATCGATGGAAGTGAAGTATCTAGTGATTCGTCGAACGTTCGGGAGATGATCCAGCAACTCGAGAAACCTTCGCCAACCGACGGTGAGACTTTGAGTAGATCATCTGAAGACTGGGAAACAGTTTCTGACGTCAGTAGCGCGGCGTGGACTTTGGATGAATCTGTACTGACTGACGTAGGTGAGACAGAGGCTGACTTGAACGATACGGCGAGTGTGAAGAGTTTGAAGCAACATTTTGAGACCTCGGCGAATACACCATCGAAGTTGGTACAAAAATCTAGAAACTCATCAAGGACATCGCCTCTCACCACCCTTCTTGAAAAACATGATGAATCGTCTAATTTCGACGGTAATACGGAATCTTCCGACTGTAATACGAAATCTTCCGATGCTTGTACGAATCCTTCCGATGATCCCCCGAATGTAGGTACAATTGTCGAATTTGATGTGGAAATGATCGAGACTGACACGACGTCGTCCGATGCTGAAAGAAAATCTCCACAACTGATAACGTCTAAATCGTCTACTTCTCCCGACGGCGAGACGAAACCGACCGATGTTTGCGCGAGTGAGTCCGATGTTTCTACGAATCCTTCCCATGCTCCTCCGAAATCTGGTACAACTGTCGAATTTGATGAGGAAATTATTGAGACCGACACAACATCGTCCGATGCTGGAACAAAACCTCAAGAACTGACGACGTCGCAATTGCCGATTGATTTCGTCGGCGACACGAAACCGACCGATGTTTCCACGAGTCATTCCGATGCTCCGTCAAAATCACTAAATGTAGGTACAATTGTCGAATTTGATGAGGAGATTATTGAGATCGACCCGTCGTCCGATGCTGGAACAAAACCTCGACAACTGATAACGTCGCAATCTGCGACTGATTTCGTCGGCGACACGAAACCGACCGATGTTTCCGCGAGTCATTCCAATGCTCCGCCAAAATCACTAAATGTAGGTACAATTGTCGAATTCGATGCGGAAATTATCGAGACTGACACGACATCGTCCGATGCTGGAACAAAACCTCGACAATTGATGACGTCGCAATCGCCGACTGATTTCGTCGGCGACACGAAACCGTCCGATGTTTGCGCGAGTGAGTCCGATGTTTCTACGAATCCTTCCCATGCTCCTCCGAAATCTGGTACAACTGTCGAATTTGATGAGGAAATTATTGAGACCGACACGACATCGTCCGATGCTGGAACAAAACCTCAAGAACTGACGACGTCGCAATTGCCGATTGATTTCGTCGGCGACACGAAACCGACCGATGTTTCCACGAGTCATTCCGATGCTCCGTCAAAATCACTAAATGTAGGTACAATTGTCGAATTTGATGAGGAGATTATTGAGATCGACCCGTCGTCCGATGCTGGAACAAAACCTCGACAACTGATAACGTCGCAATCTGCGACTGATTTCGTCGGCGACACGAAACCGACCGATGTTTCCGCGAGTCATTCCAATGCTCCGCCAAAATCACTAAATGTAGGTACAATTGTCGAATTCGATGCGGAAATTATCGAGACTGACACGACGTCGTCCGATGCTGGAACAAAACCTCGACAATTGATGACGTCGCAATCGCCGACTGATTTCATCGGCGACACGAAAGCAACCGATGTTTGCGCGAGTCATTCCGATGCTCCGTCAAAATCACTAATCGCATTGGAAAGTATTGAGACTGACACGACCTCATCCGATGCTGATAGAAAATCTCAACAACTGATGACGTCGCAGTCGCCGACTAATTTCGTCGACACGAAACCGACCGATTTCTCCACGAGTACATCCGACAGCAGTACTCCCACGATATCCCGTAATTTAGATCCAGCTGTGAAACCGAACGAAGATGCTGTCGATGCCGTTGCGACGCCTTCCGATTTTGGAGGGAAACATTTGGATACCAAAATCGTAAACGTATCTCAAAACTCTCCGCATAAGTCGACACCATTTGCTGCTGTTCCAAAAACCGCCGTTGCCAAAAGGAGTTCTTTCGTCGACAGTGCGGTTCGATACACTGAAGTTGGACTGAGGCAGTCGGCTTCGCATGGCTCGCGGTTTCTAGAGGAGGAAGATAAAAGCCCCAAGTTGCAGGTCGAGGATATTAACTATAAGTTACAAGTGAAGCAGTCCGGCACCGTCCCCAGAGTGAACGTGAGAAACATGAGAAGTCTTTGGGATGAAAAATTGATGGAACCCCAGGAAAATAAAAGGAAAGGAAGCCAAGCAATCAGAGAAAGTAGTCGGTGTAAGGAAACGCATACGGTTCTTATGAGCGCCTCGAAGGAGACGGTACACGAGAACAGCGGTGTCTATGGTGAAGTTAGTGTCGATGGTGGCAATGGTGGAGAAGCCGTCGCGACTCCGAAACAAGCCAAAGTCTCTGATCTTGTCAATTTATTTCAGGTTAAACCGTAGAAACTAAACTTTTCAAACCTTGTGGTTAGTTACCTGGGAATAATCACCTTCATTCAGGAACTCTTCTCATCGTTATAAGGCACTCTTTATGTGGAGGCAAGCTCGCCCACTGATCTTTAAATAGAGACTGCATCGAGTAACTATTGTGCAGAAAATGAAGGCGGGAGTAGTGCGTGGCGGCCATCTTGATAGGACCACGCTATACTGATCTGCAGAAGAGACTAGATTAGAGCATCTGTTTTTCTGAAATTGAAGTCGACCTCGTTCCCAGGGCATTTTTCCTCTACGGCGGAAGGTCGGCGAAAATGGCCCTAAGATCGGCTGGTCCATTCTATAATCCGATTGGCTTGTCATAAACCCAATTAATTCAGCCGAGTATAATTTATTCATCTAAATCTGAATGCTGTCTTCAAATTTTACAGCAAATTAGAAGTGATAACTTTCGCTAAATTGGATATATGCTTCTTCATACCTTTTGTAAGAGATAACCATGGATGTATGGTGAATTATTAAGCTTGTTAGCTGCTTTTATGCCGACGAATGCTGACATGAACAACTCTGAAGAGCATTGAACATTTCTCAATTATTCAGGTGAACACTTTGTTCTACTTTAGACAAAGGAAATGCAACAAAGACCACAAAAATTATCATATCTGAACACCCAGAAATTCTGGGTGTCATGTGACCAGCCGACCTTTCACCGTGGAGGCAAAATGCCCTGGGTACGAGGTTGACCGGAAGTAGCTCACGACCTCCATATTGGAGAGACCATCTTTGGAACCACTTTAGGACCATGCTAGATAGTTTTACTATAGGCGACAGAGAATATCTGTCTTCGATTTTTAAGATGTCAAAATGAATCAGTTGTCGAACGTTTTAGTGTATACTTTTGAAACACAAACTAACTGTTCCGTGAAGGTATTTTTCAAAGTGCCTATCTCACGTTTGTGGATTTTACATATCCGTAATATTTGGGTCTTCCTGAGCAAAATCATAATATATAACCAGTTTTCTTTTGATACTTGCCACAAAATGTCTCTTTGTGACATTACATCCGATAACTTTGACAGTAAAAAAGTCCATGAAGATGAAATTTTTGGCTGAGGAGATATATTATGATTTTGCTGAGGAAGACCCAAGTATTACGAATATGTAAAATCCCCAAACGTGAGATATGTACTTTAATAATCTTTACTCAGGATCACCTACAATCACCCTTAGGTGTTTTACAGTAGTGTCCTAGAATGTTTAAAAACATAAATATATATAAGACAAAATACAAATAATTATAAAAATATCATAAAATTAATTAAAATTATTTTAAAATCTTAAAAAATTCTTTTTTAAAAACATCAATTTCCATAAACTGTTTTAGTCCATCAGACAGATTGTTCCATGATTTATGCTTTTTTACGCTTACTTAGCTAGCATTCGTCTTTCCGATGTAAGGTGATAAAACTGAAGAAAACTTAGCGTAATTTGTTTGTCGCTGATAGGTCGGGAGATCGTAGAAATAAATTACTTATAGAATAACTAGGCATTAAAAAGTGAAATGCTGGGTAGTGTAAGCCATATCTAACTAGGGTTCCGAATTAGCCGTAACCCGAGTTCGATTTTCGCAGTTTAGTTTTAACTTGACCGGGCTAACCCAGATTTTAATCTAACCAGTGACGTACATATAAATAATAATATTAATTATAATAATTAGATTAATTATAATAATTATAATAAATCTTACTATAGGTTGTTTTTTGTAGTATAATTATGGTTTTAGATATAGTATGGATAATTACGGCCTTTTTTGTATAAAATATATATATGTGCATATATTCAATACAATGTTGTGTATTGAAATTAAAAATGTCATTTCTGTTGTTGCTATCATTAGAGTTGCTTGGTTGGCTTGCCTGTCCTCTCATTAAGAGTTATGAGAGTTTTAGCCAATGTTATTTTTTAAATTTCTACCAACTCGTTGTTTTCATATCTACTTCCCTGCTGTTGCAAATGTGGTGTCGCGTTGCAATGGATTGTGTTGAGTATTATTTAGCTCAACAATTTTAATTGTATACTAGGGTATCCAATGGGTCCGTTCGAACTAGCTGACTACGTTGGTTTGGATACAACAAAATTCATTATTGAAGGTATGTTTTAAACTTATAATATACAATTATTGGATGAGGTCGAGAATTATCACGGTCGAGGTTTGTGTTATCTGAGGCGGATAACACAAAAACTCAGGACTTGGAATTATCGCTTGTCAAATTCAAATCCAATTATCGTTTTATTATTCGGGCTACCTGTGGTGTCACAATTCCCATAAGGCTTTGCGAAACTTATATGTTCGATCTTTTGAAAGTAAATTTCAAATGTTAGAATATATACATTTTAAAATTAAATTATAGAATATGTTTGCCCGGGTTTCCATAACGTTATCGAAACCCAAGTGACATAATAAAAACACGATAGACTGTAGGGAGAAGCACGAGCCGCCGAGGCGTTTGCTTTCTCAACTTCTCGAGTGTTTCGAGCACGTTTTAGTAGAAACTGACCATGGTCATTACCAATGCTGCATTCTGATTGGCTACTCAACCGTTGTCTATTCGTGATAGACCATGATGGCGAAACGCGCTCAAAACAATGGCAGAAAACTCTCGTTTTGGGGAGGTTTCAGATGAGTTTTTGGATAATTTTTGGAGAATGCATGATTTGTAATAGTCCACAAATTTGTTTCTACTAAAACAATTAGACAACTCGTCCTCATTGAGTCTATGAGCGAATAGTCAACTCAGGCTTCGCCTTCGTTGACTATTCGCTCATAGACAACTCGGACTCATTGTCTAATTGTTAAATAGAAACCCGGGCAAACGTATTCTATTATTTTTATAAAATAATTCAGAAACAATTTCTTATACTTCGGATAATTACAATATAACGCTTTTGTTGATTTAATGCAAATTCGCATTAGTTACCGACGTCATTTCGGTCTCCGTAGCATGATCGAGACCGGCAAGCTGACCAATTACAGCGTGCGTAAAGTAAAATTATTGTATAAAGCAAGTTAAGCAACATCGAGGCCTTCCGGCTGCTCTGACCACTCGGCTACATAGGCCGCTGCTGAGAGCCTAGTCACGAGTTCTGTATATATAATGTGGTAATGCCGAGAGAAGAATTGGGTATATTACAAGTAATATTTGGCGTTTCACTCGATTAAACTGCATGTTCTAAAGATTTGTGAAATTTGGAGTGTTAGAATATGTACATAAATGAAATCCTTAGATAAATCCATGCAATTTAATCGAGTGAAATACCAAATATTACTTGTTATATAACTAAAAGTGAGTTGCAAGTAATATTTTAACATGTAGTTTAATCGAGTGAAATGCCAAATATTACTTGTAGTATACCCAGAATCTTATCCAGGCATTACCACCATATATATATATATATACAGAACTCGTGACTAGGCTCTCGGCAATGGTTTCCGTAGCTCAGTGGTCAGAGCACTGCACTAGCATCGCAGGGTCGCGGGTTCAATTCCAGCCGTAAGGCCTTGAAGTTGCATTTTTCGCAACTGGTCCCGGTTGGGTCTTAAAATGTATATATTCCAACACTCGAATTTTTCCTTCACCATAAATCCTTAGAACAACTAAAAGTAAGTTATTTAGTTTGAAGACTTAGTCATCCCAACATGCGTAAAACCTCTACTACTAGAACAATCCCAACAGTGTTTGATATTATTTCTCTCTTTTTGCTAGGATGGCACGAAAAGTACCCAGAGAATCCACTCTTCGCACCAAGTGAGAAACTGAATGAATTAGTAGCTGCGAAAAGGTTCGGCAGAAAGAGTGGTGAGGGATTTTATAAATACGATTAAGATACAGCCATACCGTTGTTTTTTATTTGGCGGAACTTTATAGTTGGCTCGTGGAATGGACCAAACATTTTTAAAATGTCGTCGCATGACCAACTCTGTGACCTAGAAGGTTATACTGGGACCAAAATGGTGGCTATTTGATCTCGCTTTGTATTATGTAAACCTCGAAATACGAGTTGGGATAAATTATGGCTCCTCGTGAGCTAGCTTGTTGGTGCCTAATATACTATGTACAAAGCCCCGTATTTAGTAATTTACTTGAACAATAACCCAAAAGAAACGTTAAAGTGACATCATGTTATCGAAACGATTTTATGGTTGTCCATGATAAAGTTTGGCGGTATACCGGTATTTTTAGTTATTCACGATATTTAGTTGGGCCGCTATGGCGGTGTATTGGTTCTGATGCTATACCGCTATACCGTAAGATAACCGGTATCATGACTATTATCAGTTTATCTTTTTATTTAAACTGCAAGAAAAGTTCATAAATCAGAAACAGTGCGCGAAATAATATATAGATTAGATTTTAACATTTAAACGATCGCTAAGATGGATAATATTCTGTCTCGACGATCGCGACAATTGCGATTGTGGTTTCCGTTTGAGTCGCTGCGATCACTGAGTTCATTTTTGACTTTTGAGCAATCGTGCGATCGTACTCGTCGTAGCGATCATATATGATACCAGGCATTTGAATATGGAGTTAAAATATGTAATAAAAGTAAAACACTGATTTATCCATCTAATATCTAATTTTAGATCATTTAACGAAACAAACTCCCGATAACTCGAACTTTTTTCCATTTTTCCTTGAATGTTTGGGTTATTGGGTGTGTCAACTGTACTGACTGTAGATCACACATTTGCTAAATTTGTATAGACCTCTTTCATAATGACTGCCATTTTAAATATTCTTTTGTCCGCATATGCCTTTACAACCTCGTTAGGAAGCAAAGATTCTTTTGAATTGCTGACACACAAACGAGGGCAAAATTGGCCGCCATTATGAAAGAGGTCTATACCGTGACATTTTTCGAATATCGAATACCGGTATTGAAATTCCCATTCCACCCAACTCCAGTCCATGATGCTATGACGTCAATTCTCAGTTTGCTCCAATCTCTCCATTTTCCTTGGACTGTTGCAATTGAGAAAATGGCGGACAATTAGAGCGCGCAATTAAAAGCAAAATTGACATATCTTTCGTTCGTTCGTATTTCCACATGATATTTCGCACAATTTTCACACACATGATAACGAAATCTAGTTTAGAAAGGTAGAACTTTGTTCGCCGGAAACTCAACTTAAAATGTCGTCACTGTAATGTACCATTCAGTTTTATCCATTGTTGAGCTATCAAAGCGCAGTTTTCGGAAGTTATTCACACGCGAGTTCCACTTTGACTCCCTTTTATCCTCCGATCCCCATTTATCCTCCGATCCCCTTTTATCCTCCGATCCCCTTTTATCCTCCGGTCTCTTTTGATCTTCAGATCCCCTATTATCCTCGGATTCCCTTTTATCCTCCAATCCCCTTTTATCCTCCAATCCCCTTTTATCCTCCGACCCTTCGCGCTCTCCAATGTGCGGTTTTGCTTTCCCGACGTGTGCCCGCATTAAGTGATTATCACTGTAAGCACACCGCAGGGGCAGCAGAAAATTTGGTGTGGATACTTCAGCAAACGACGATCCTCTTGGGTCATGTTGCCTTGAAAACCACGGGCTGCGTGGGTCACGCGTGGGGGTGCGACTGCCTCTCGCGTGACCGTGGAAGTCGAGTGAGTTTTCTGTAGTTGTTCCGCCTATCATTACGTCTGTGCAACAGAAGAGCTTCACGATACACTTTTGGAATCGATCGTTGACTAAAGCGTAGACGATCGGGTTTGCCACCACGACTAACTTTGCGAGTAATATGGATAGCTGTAGATGAATTGAAAGTTGGAATCAGTAATTATGCATTAATTAAAGCGCGTCACATTTTTGTACGTCAAGAATAGATAGAGGATAATGGATATTACACGGTGGTGCGAAGATATGAATTTTATCTTCGAGTGGTGAGAACAATATTTTACGAATGAGCGTAGCGAATGAGTAAAATATTGTTTTTATCACGAGAAGATAAAATTCATATCTTCAAGCCACCTTGTAATTTTCTTTTTATTATATAGATTCAATGCAAAAGGTGGGACAATGTTTAATCACGTGATCGATATCTTCACTAGTGAGGATATGAGAAATATGTTACTGCATATTTCTTAGTAAAACACTCCCATCTATATAATAATACACAATATGTAACGTAATGTAAAACCTTTATTTAAACAGGGTAGCCCTGTCAGAAGACAAGCTTCTGCTATCAATAGGGCCCCTGCAACCGTCGCTTTACCATTTCAGTTCATGTAACTCGATGGTTAGAGCATTTCGCAGGTCATCAGAAGGTTACACGTTGGATACGTAGGTAACCTTTGCACTTATAAAGGGAATCAACGGGAAGGATATTTTGCGAGCGTGGACATTTTCTAAGACAACCGAGACCAGTTGCGAAAAATGCAACTCCAAGCCTAGAACCATAGTACCATGTACTAGAACTCGCTCTCAGCAACGGCCTACGTGGCATGTACTAAAACTCGAAACGAGCGAAACGCCGAAACGAAACGAGTAAAATGTACTCGGATTTTAATTCCGATTTTTAAAGTTGTTTTCGACTTTTGATGGATGTTAGTTTAACCACAGTTTGACGCGACCTCGGGCTTTGCGTGTTTTGTGGTTTAGACCTTGGTGTCTCCAACTCTTCAGTCAGAATGCAGCATTTGTAATGGACCATGGTCAGTTTCTACTAAAACGTGATTGAAACACTCGAGAAGTTGGGAAAGCACACGCCTCGGCGGCTCGTGCTTCTCCCTACAGTCTATGTGTTTTTATACTCGGGTTTCGATAAGTTTCGCAAAGCCCAAATTACTTATTTAATTTAATATTTAAGAGATTAAGAATGTACTAGGATTGCCGTGATGAGGGACTAAATGCCGATCGATATTAGCACCCTCGCCCTCAGGCCTTAGGCCGGCGCTTCGCGCCGGACTAGACTTCTACATTTTTTGAACGGTATGTTTTTGTTAAGAAATTTGACACCGAGTTCGGTGACTGTCATGATATTTATAATGTTAAATAAAACATACAATATTTTTTATATATCCGTAACTTTTCCATCGATACAATAGCGTAGAGTCTGGCTGCTATTAATAGCTCAAAAAGCGGACAAACAAACCAAATTTGACTCACAAATGATTGCAAATGAGCTATTTCTTTTGTTATGGCCGCAAGAATTATGGGTAAAAGCGGACAAACATCGGTACTGACCAGGGCGCTTATATATATATATATAAGCGCCCTGGTACTGACGTCATCTCGACGGAGCGCCATTATACAAATCTTGTGAAGAATTTTCTTGGCTTTTTTTGCGCTATATTTTACCTGGCCAGCTCCTATATTTTTTGCATTGTTCGCGAAGAAATCATTCGTGAAAGTGGTCCTGGTTCGAATGTGTGTCGTTTCGTTTGGTTTCGTTTGTTTCGCTTGTTTCGTTTCGTCGTTTCGCTTGTTTCGTTTCGTCGTTTCGCTTGTTTCGTTCGTTTCGGGTTTTAGTACATGCCAGCCTATGTAGCTCAGTAGTGTATTAACTCAAGGCCTTGGAGTTGCATTTTTTGCAACTGGTCTCGGTTGGGTCTTAGAAAATTTCCACACTCGCAAAATATCCTTCCCGTGATTTCCTTTATAAGTTATCGAGTGTATAAGTTATCCAATATTATTCATAATATAACCTTTACTCTACCATCTGCGTCCATGAACCTCAATGGATAAGCGACGCGTCTCACCGTCGATCAGAATATAACGTATTGATATCCACATTCAGTCAGGTTTATTATCGAAATCACTAGAGTGGTTAATTGTCATTTCGGAAACCAACGTTGGAGGTCAGTTTGAATGTACCACGTGATATGAAAATAATGCATCATGTGATTCAAAGATACATTGCACTGCACGAATTGCAATTTCATGACAAAAATCTTGTTTCTCCATAGATGGAAGTGAAGGCGAAACTACAACCAAAATATAGCTTCGAAAAATTCATTTAGATCATTTGGCTGGTGTTTTCGAGACAAATGGATTTACAACTGCAGGTCCGAATAACATCAATGTTATTTTTCAGCCAAACGGCCGCGCGTAAACCAGCTTCCGAACAATCCATCACTTCAATGCTGGCGTTTAAATCATCAACAAATGCACAGATTACTGCAGTCAAAAGCAGAGAAGAGCTTATCTATACTGACTGACTGAAAAGATACAGTTAGCCACCTCAATCCTGATGAAAATCAGGGGAGAATGATCGAAGAACAAGAAGGTATTAAAGTGCACAGTGCGGAACCATCGCGATGCAAAACCATTTGATTCGAAACATCTGCCAAGTGATCTAAATGAATTTTTCGAAGCTTTACTTCCATCTTCGGAGAAAAAAGACTTCTTGTTATGAAATTGCGACTCGTGCAGGGCAAACCGGCAAATATATATTTGAATCACATGATGCATTATTTTCAACATCCAAATTGAGCTCGAATGTTGGTTTCGAAAACAACAATTAACCACTCTGCGATTTTGATAATAGTATGTCGCTCAATGGTTAGAGCATCATGCTGCAATTGCCGAGACATTTTCTCAATACACAAAAGCTTTCGTGGTGGTTTATAAGAGAAAAATATAAATACCTCTTGGACGAAGTCGTTGAAGTATTCTCTTTGGCTGAATGCTCTGGATAAGTTCACCACCATATATGGTGTCCAGGTAACCACGAATAGACCAACAAGCGTCGCCATGACCCGTAACGTCCTCGCTTGAACCTTTGGGTAGCGCGTTCTGTAGCTGTTCCCGAGCTCCGCTCGCTTAAGATCGTAGCGTCGTCGGTTATTCTCGGCCTCGGCCAAAGAAGAGCGATTCTGACGTTTTCTCAACACCTTGAAGATCTCCCAGTAGTGAAACACGATGACTATCAACGGGGCTACGTAGAGGAACGACGCAATCACGACCGCGTACGAACCGCCGCCGAAGTCAGTCGCCGAGGTGAAGTCGACGTAGCAACCGCTGGGATAGACCTTGACCTCGAGGACCGTGGACGCGTACAGTATCGCAGACGCAACGGAAAAGGTGTAAGCGTAGACGCCGCCGATAATCACGAGCGATTTCCACGAGCTAATTCCGGTTCCGAGTTTTGACCGACAGATAACGTAGAAGCGGTCAACGGCGATGATGGCGAGCATGACCATGGAGACACTGATGAGGTAGAAATGGCAGAAGGCGTAAAACGTACAGAGCTCGGGTCCGAAGTGCCAATCGGAAGTGTACACGGTCGGAAGGGAGAACATTATGTCCAATATGGCTATCATCAGGTCGCATACAGCTAGGTTAATGATGAAGATGTTGGTCACCGTGCGAAGATACTTAAAGTAGATGAACAGAAATATGACCAGGCCGTTCCCCAGTAGTCCCCCGACAGCGATGGTCGTCGCGTATGCCACTAGAATCGCCTTTCCTGCACTCCACGAAGAGTAATTATCCGGTACGGGCATGGTGTTTCAGCGCGTGCTATCAGCGTGAGTCGAGTTCCTGTGGTGGATGGAAACTAGAGTTTAACTCGGTTGGAAGTAGTGGGCTGCGTAGGCAGTGGTGTACTGCGAAATAATAAATAGGAGGTCTGACTTTCTAGCCAAGCCACTTCGTTTCACTCTGTGACGGAGGGCCATCGCTGATACGTTAGACCTTCTATTCATTATTTCAGCTCAATAACAATTTTGTTTTCTACTTGGTTGCACACGATCGCTCATAACCAAAAGGAGAAAGTCATTCGCGCGACTGTATTAGCCTTGAGCTGGCTCGATAGTCTAAATCATGAGAAATTGCATTTTTCCCCATAAAAGGTTTTGTAACTGATGCTGATCTGAGCTTCATTTTAGTTCATTGCATAGCTCTAACTGTGGTCTTGATTATTGAAACGTTTCACACTTGTAGCATTCATATATCTACAGAAATTGTGTTTATGATAAGCGGTAGATTTTATGCAAATTAGTTTTCTGGATTTATGGGAAACACGATTTCTCCACTCAGGTAAACATTGAGGGTATAAAACGTTTCAGTAAACAAGACCACCACTAGAGCTATGCAATGAACAACGATGAAACTCAGATCTGCATTACAAACCTTTGTATGCGGAAAAATGCAATTTCTCATGATTTAGACTATCGAGCCACCTTAATCGAAATCATGCAGCTTTAGATTACCAATAATCGCGGCAATTGTCAAGTAATTCTAGATTACACATCATGGTAATTCCATAACAGTAAACAGATCCTAACCCTCCTTATTTTCAAGCGTTTCCGAGTCTTTCTCGCCAAATTCGGGCTGTTCAACTTCTTTTCCGTTAATTCTGCCTCTTCGAGTTCTATCTTCACTGTTTATTTTTCGCTTCTTCGCTCTCACATTCGTGCTTTTTCCTCTCTCCGCTCCCATTGCTTTTGCTCAGTCGTTTCCGACGTCGCATAGCAACACTACACTTATCTGACAGTCGATCGGACTTTGTTTGCGTAAATATGCAGAATCGTGATTGGTCCTGTGAGCTCTCTCTCTCTATATATATAAAACTGGAAGACTATAGTATGGAAGACTAGTATGTTGGGGTTACCTCAGTTGGGGTATAGGGCTCACAGTTTAAGGATTAGGATCATTTTGGGTTTAGGGTTAGTACCTCCCGTCCCTGGTAACTATGGCAATGTATTTGCTCGTCATGGCAACGTATTTTCTGTTCCTTATATGGAATACATACTAGAAGTACCACTCTCTCATGTTCGCCATGTTTGGTTTCAATTTTTGCCCGGAACACAGTCCTCCAGCTATATATGGCATATATGGAGCTCAGTGGATTGGTCATGTCGCCACGATCGGAGCGTACGTGGGCTGCTTCTCGATCTTATCTGCTGTTTCCCACTGCGCTAGCCTGGCTTTTCGTTATTTATTTAATGCTAGTCAACGCCACAATATCTTACCTTAATCTCGTGTTAATAATAACTGGGTGACCATTAAAACAGCTCCATGCGTCACTCGAGATACGATATATTTAACAATAATCATGGCGTAGTCGTACAGTATATGATTGATGTAAGGGAGGAGATGATAGGTGAGATAAGCAAGGAAGGACGAATTCGGATTTTAGAACTACGCGATGCACTTGCTACGCGAGCAAAGTTGGAGTGTAAACGTTCGGTCAACACATCGACGGCACAACGAAGAAGCGAACGAAAATATCCAGCGGCAAAAAAACTGGTAGATTCAAAGATTTGCCCGAAGTAGGACAACAATATCTGAAATTCGCGTTGTAGATATAGCAGCCAAGAAGTAAGAAGCGACACACGCATGTATACATGTGGCAAAAATGTCTCAAAAATGAACATGCAATGTGTGATGAAACCCAATCTGTGTTAACATGCAGAATCAAGTGAACAGAGTCCGTTCTGGTGTACTAATAATAATGCCCTCGCAAATCCTTCGTCCATTGGACTCTACGTAGAGATCTAGCCCTGCAAGGTCCTAAAATATCGACCAACGACAAAGTAAACATGTCTTACCTTAAAGCTGTTATTCAAGCATGGAAACAGACAATGATTTTCTTGGAAGAAGAAGAAGAGACATCCGATTGTGCCAAGCCCTCGAGGTTACTGCGTCTTGACAGCGGAATGTTATGTGCGCACTTTCCCTATTAGCACTTTCGTTAAGCCCACTTCAAGTTGAACATTTGGGGAGATATATGCCTCGGATTATTAAACAGTGATAATAATTAGCTGCTTGTACGGAAGAACACAGTTCGCTTCTAACTCAATAAAAGGATTTCCGATCCTCTGCTTTGCTCCGGATTATAGCCGTGACCTCGGTGAGACGAATGCTTTGAGCCGCATGGGAACCAGCCAGCATATACCAGCTTCGAGATCCAGGTACTAAGAATAAGTATGTAAGCTGATAAGTTCTCAAAAGAACTGGATATAATATGAAAAGGAGAAATATGAGAATGTGTTGAAAAACTTTTAAAATGATAAAGTAACTTCTTTTGAAGATTCTCGTTTCTTCGCTTTCTTTTTTAGATATATCAGTTTGTTTGATATGCAAATATCTGGAATTTCGTCACACATGCATAATGAGTTATCAGAGAATATTATATATCTTTGCGTTCATGAAATAAAAACACTAAAGTGTGAATAACACGTGTGTGCGTTTCTCCCACAACACCAAACTTCTTGATTTTAAAGGATTTCGTTCGAGAATGAAAGAGATATACACATTTCTCCAATGTGTGACGAAATTCCAGACATTTGCATATCAAACAAACTGATATATCTCAAAAAGAAAGCAAAGAAACGAAAATCTTCAAAAGAAGTTACTTTATCATTTTAAAAGTTCTTTCAAA
Source organism: Chrysogorgia sp. JL179-B06 (assembly GCA_035772405.1). Classification (NCBI taxonomy): domain Eukaryota; kingdom Metazoa; phylum Cnidaria; class Anthozoa; order Scleralcyonacea; family Chrysogorgiidae; genus Chrysogorgia; species Chrysogorgia sp. JL179-B06. The sequence continues at coordinate 1,058,874 of JAYKKM010000315.1, forward strand.
CAAGACAATAAAACATTTTGAGGTTAGGGGGCACTTTAAGTAAGAGTACTTACGTATATTCATGGCTGACGTTTCGGACGATGTGTCCTTCCATCTGACCTGAAGAAGGAAACATCGTCCGAATTCCGAAACGTCGTCCATGAATATACGTAAGTACTCTTTAAAACTTAAAGTGCCCCTAACCTCAACATTTTTTATTGTCTTATTTTGAAGAACTTTTAAAATGATAAAGTAACTTCTTTTGAAGATTTTCGTTTCTTCGCTTTCTTTATGCATGTGTGACGTAAATTCCGTACATTTGCATCTCCAACAAACTGATATATCTCAAAACGAAAGCGAAGAAGCGAAAATCTTCAAAAGAAGTTACTTTATAATTTTAAAAGTTCTCCAAATAAGACAATAAAAACCTTTGAGGTTAGGGGTACTTTAACTCTTTCCTGTCCGCCCAGTCAAAAGGGGTCATAGAAGACCCCGAAGTCGTCAATCGAAAAACATGGCATACGGTAATGCAAGATTAAAAATTGAAATTCGACAGCGCCAGGCACATGAGATCCACTCACACGCCAAGTTTGATTTTATTTCATAAACAACTCTGCGATTGGTGGCATTTTGAATTTTCATGATGCTACGCGGGCGTGTAAGATGGCCTTTTCTAGAAAAATGGAAGTTTTTCAACCTGATTTATGATAATTAATGCTACTTTATATTATGATGTGTCTTGTTCGGAAAATTCAAAAGCATTGGTAACAGCCGGTTTATTGGGCTTTCGGAAATGGTATAGATTTCGCAACAGTTATGGATATTTTCCGAGATATCAATAGAACAAAGAGGTAGTTCAATTTTGGATGTTTTCCAGCCGGACAGGAAAGAGTTCAGTATTTTTCGACACATTGAAATTCTCTTATTTCTCCTTTTCATATTATATCGAGATCCAGGTAGTCGATCATCTCAGCCAGGGTCACCCCAGCCAGGGTCACCCCATCTCAGCCAGGGTCCTAAACTGAGGAGAAAGTGCTGCCTTTGCAATAACATCAACAGACCGGCAACTCGCCATATGTAGAGTTCGATGTTTGAAACAGGCCTTTAGGGGGTTCCGTAGTTTACTTTCCGCAGTCAGGATGACGGCCATCTTGAAACATATACCATGCACCGTAGCTAATCATTCAAAGTCGATAACGCAGGAAAAGGTTGTCCTTTTCATCTGAGCAAGAGGCTCTTCCTGTGGCTATCCGGGGTTTTGGGATTTTACATATTTGTGATCTTTGGAATCTCTTGGGAAGAATTGTAAAATATCTTGTCGTGCGAGAATTTCATCTCCTGCTAAAATTATAATTTGCTATTCACAGGAAATGACGTCAAAGCAGGGACACGCAAAAACATTGCACATTGATTCAGCAGTGAAATACAACGAAAGTTTTGGAATTGAGCGAATTTTGTCTAAACAGGTGTGTTTAAAGTTCAGAGCCAAACTTTCTTTGTATTTCGTGCAATGGCTTCGCGTGTCCCTGCTTGACGTCATTTCCTGTGAATAGTAAATCAACTTTAGCAGGGGAAAAAGGCATGAGGATGAAATTTTCGAACGACAAGATATATTACATTTCTTACGAAAATGTAAAATCTCCAAACCCCGGTAGGCACTTTAAATGCTTGACTATTAGTTTATCATTCCTGTGGTGAACAGAGACTGACTGGAATGTCCGATGACCTCGTTATTTGAGAAGACGCGAAAGTCTCTTCAGGTGTGACCACAGTCTTTTACACTGCCGAATGTTTGCCGAATGTTTGCCGAAGCAACTTACAGTGGTAATTTCATCGTGGTCCTCAGCAGAAATAATTGCCGACGCAAATCAATAAATTACTAGACATCAGCAATTTTTTGCCGACGCAAAATGAGTTGAGTTACGGGGACTGCATGGATCTCGACAAGGCTGGATCATCAGCCTGGATGGATAAGAAATCCTCCCATGTAAACCTCATCCCGGGTAACTCCACAATCCACATACCGCGCGGTGAAGTTTTTATATTCGTAGCAATGATATAACTTTATGTCGCTTTTGTTGATGATAATCACCTCTGATATTTTCACCATGCCGGGCAACTCTCGACAGACCGTAAACTATCATCCCCGCGCAAACCGTGTAACTTTGTGAGCCGAAAAGGTGGTGAACTGTTGAGATTTTTAGCAATACTGACGTTTCGAGCGGAGCCTTTCATTAGAGTTAGTTACCCATAACATAAAACATAAATATTGACCGTCATCTCTTTCATTAAACCATGACATCTTTTGTGGATAAAATACTGCAGCAATGATTGGCTTGTCAAGTTTCTATAAATATACTCGCGCATTTCTACTTGGTAATTGCAAATCCGGTTACTGATATACTAATTATAAACATCATAATCTTTTAATCTCATGGAATTGCTTTCCTATACAAATATACATATACTAAATTTCTATGAGGTGCTTGACCATAAAAGCAATTCTAAATGTATATTGCGATGTAGACTTACTGCATGACTTACATCTTACAGTAACCAGAGAGACAAAAGCAATCAAAACTTTTGACAAATTATAATAGAAATTATCTTGTCCTGTATTAAAACAATCAATTTCTATCCAGTTGATGTAAAATTGTTGAAATATATCAAAAGGAACATTAGTCTTACGCTTATCAGTGAAAATGTCAAATGGAACATTCGGCTATCAGTGAACTTCGCAGTCATAACGAACTTCGGAAGTGAAGCGAGCGAGATTTTGAAATGTATTTTGTCTTTAGTTATTTCGTTAAAACCGGAGCCTATAAGTAAACAATATAGACGTCTTACCATTAAATATTTTCATCCCATTCATTTGTTTGCTGTTTTTGTTTTCTCCGGACAGCAATTTTCTTTAAATCTTAATTCGTTTTCTTCTTTGTTTTTAACGCTGTTTCGTCTGCAGATACTGCCGTTCGCCTTTACCTCTGTATGTTTCGCTTCATTTTCATACCAGTTAGGCATTTATTTCCCGTTCTTTTAGATGAATAACGTTAAAGAAAAGCAATACTGATGTTCCAGCGCAGTTTTATTGCTCGGTATTCAGTACCAACGAAGTTAGCTCAGCCTCTTTTATTTTCATTTCAATCAATTTCCAAATTTTCGCGCCAAAAAAAAGGCCTCGTCTCAACGACCAATCAGCGTGCATTATTTTGCGTTTCACTTCAATTACAGTGGAACCCCGCCTTGCAACCAGTGCTTGCAACCAACATTTACGACCACATTTTTATGGCTCGTTGGTAACATGTTTTGTCCAAAAAAGGCGCTTCTCACTCTTGGGTTATTCCTATAAATGCGTCCGGTTCCTGAATGCGTACGGATCAGTCTGTGCTATTTTTAAACAATGATACGAAATTCAATCGCAGTGACCAGTGTATATACTATTCTACTCGGTACTGCATCTTGTGGTACACCGTGTATATCTATATCACAATTATGCTTTGTTCTGATAGTCCTAATAATCTGCACATAAAGCTAATGTTTCACGGAACCAGTTTTAACTCCGGAGTTTAAATCAGCTTCCGAAATGGAAAAGCTGACAACCTTTGCCTCGTGTGTGGAGCTTTGACTTTCCAGCACGGGCATGCGGCTAGAACGCTATGTTTATATGGAAAAAACAGTTCTAAATACAATTATAAACTGTAATATAATAATAAAAGAAATAATAAATAAATAAACAACTAATGAGTGTCTATATATCATTGACTAATTATGCTTACCATGAACTTGCCAAGGTTAATAACCGGCCTCAACTTTTTCAACATGGGCTATAACCCTGTGATATCAATAGTCTTTTTGTTTGTATTTCCTGTTTCTGTACTTGATTTATGTTCTTGTTCAAGCCAACGCAATAATCTTGTTATACACTTTCTACTTACGTCTTATGTTGTACATATTCTGTGCTCAAACATGCTAACTACGCGCGGTTGTGCTATTTATTTCAAGAGCCGCTTCCTGTGCTAATTATGTCGTTCACGGTTTATGGCATATGGCACTGAAAGTTCAGTGACCGCAACATGGGGGGCGAGCTGTAGGCTTTTTATTAAAGTTGGTGTTAAAAATTGTATATAGTGAAAGTAACTTGGAGATGGGCCCTTACAAAAATAAAATAATAACTAATAACAGCAAGTTATGGGTTGAGTGAGGCTTCGCGATGTGTTTGCACTTTAGGCAGACAGTTTTCCAAGTTCGAGGATCGTCAACATTATAACAGGATAATAGAGCATAATTATAATAGTCTAATAGTAATTTCTTAAATTTTATAAAGTTTAAATGATCTAGCCTTAAGTATTCAGTGAGAGACTTCCAAGTCCTTGTTGTTCTAATAAAAAATGAGCGATTGAAAGTAGTTTTACATTTACGTTGACGGAATGAGATTGCAATATTGCATTGACATTTGCGGAGGATCTAGTAAGCCTTAAGGGAACAAGACGTTCGGGTAAGATATCGCTTGAAATAGGTACAATGCCATTGATAGCCTTAAAGAAGAACAGTAAGTCAAGATACTCGTGCCAGTAAGAAAGTGGTTGTAGATTTGTAGAAACGAGTCTCTCTTCGCACGGTTCTTCGCACATATATGGTAGCTTCAAGATAAATTTTGAAGCTCGGCGGAGGATCTAGAAGCCTTTGGGATGACGGTAAGGTTTAGTTTTGTACCTAGCAAATAACCAAATAGTGTTGAAAATTGCGACGTCACGGCGTGAACTGCTGTACAAATAGTGACACCCATCTTCAAATCTTCGATTACGAACTATATAGACGTCTTTCATAATGGCGACTAGTCTAAATACTTTTTTATATGCATGCAAATTAGCGGCCTTTCTGGCCTCGTTACAAAGCAAAGATTCTTTGGAATTACAGACACACGAACGTTGCAAGTAAATACTATTTTTTTAAAGTGAAATGTAACATCTTTCTTCACAAGCTGCAGTCAATGAGCTCACATATACCTTATTTTTAGATTCTGTTAAATTTAAGGACACCTAACCCCCCGCCTAGAGTGTCCCCTAACCCCCCGCCAAATATGTCATCATAACCTATAAACCGGTAGACGGCGTCGCCATGGCGGGACAAAGTCCCCCCAACACACTTTTCCTCCAGACCAATTTTGAAATTCTACTAAATCTGGTGAGAAACGCTTGGGGGGTGGAGTGGTAGATGGGTGTTAGTAATACTTTGGGTTAGATTTTCGGGCATGTCTGCCTGGTTTCCAAGCCATTTCTCCGAGTTGTAGCTATGTCTGCGATGACGTCTTCACTTCTCCATGAGTCTCTTGGCGGTCTTGGATTCAGATTAAGATACATCCAGGAGGTATCTTGAGCTGACTACCGTGGTTACCTCTATTACGTTATTTATTACCGTAGCATGGTCATTACACTTAGCATTCTGGATGGAAATCGCTACGCTATGGTTTAGCTAGTGTACATGAGGACAGATAGCGCCAGGACGTTAGAAAGATGTTTTCGGTGCAAATCATTGCGCTCCAGATTTCTTTTTTTCTGGGAGTTCGGTTAGGTTGACTCAACCTCCCGAGAATTGTCTTATCGTACTTTGGCTTTTAACTGCCTATTGTCCTTCACGTATATTCGCGAAGGACGTCCTTGAGTGAGAGGATTATCTATACTAATCTCTCCCTGAAGAAAAGCTGACATAAGCCAGTGCTCGGATGAAACGGGGATAAGAGTCGATGAGATATAAAGACCCCTTGCGTCAACGAAAACGAGAGTTCATTTTGATGCAACTCGAGAGAGCGGACGACGAGGCAAAACTATCATCGATTCTCGTCAATTTATGTTATCAAGGCCGCTTTCAAACAGATCTGCTCGCAAATTGGTTTGAGTCGAGAACTTGTCATTCGTGTAACCGATCCCGGTTCACCTTTACGACCCCGGTTCACCTTTAAACGAAACCGTTAACGCAACATCTTTTGAGTCCGATACAATCCATCAGATCTTTTTTCGGAAAATGGACTTATAGTCGGCAATTTAGCAACAGCATTCCAAATTTAGCTATCCATAGAGCTATCGCTCGATCATCATCATTATCATCATCATCATTATTATTATTATTATTGTTATTATTATTATTATTATTATTATTATTATTCTCTGCTGTGCGAGCCAGACAACGTGTAGATCGAAATTGTATCCCTGTTACGTTATAAGTGTTTTTTTCTTCCATGAACATTGTCTGTGTCAGTGGCATTAATCTTCGTGACTTTGAGATTATATCATTCAAAGAGCAGATAAGACCAGCAGTTTAAATTTCCTGCAAGTGAAAAAGTGAAGGGTATAAGGAAGAGCAAATGCAACCTCGTACCCAGACATACATCCTGACATACAATCGTCATTGATAAAGTTCAAGAGGTAGTCTCAAAATTTCAAAAACAAAGCTGGTATTCCATGCCAACGACTCGCGCACCCTTCGAGCGAAAATCAAGATTGTTTGTTGTTTTAGGCTCGCGCTAGATTATTTCAAATTTCAATCATAATTTATTATTATCCTAGCACAGAACGATCCTAGGATATATATACCGGTATTACTTTGTCACGCGTAATGTGTTTGATTTTGGTATTTAGTTAGAACGTTTTATCATTTTTTCAGAATGACAGATCAGAAATTTTGGAAACAGCGGCAATATTAATGTCTCTGTAAATACAATGAAATAGGTTTCGCCGCGATGTTAATTTCAGTCTGGGCCGGCAATGTTTATTTACCTCCCTAAACAAAACGTCTTCCATTTTCTTTAACATGTATAAGCGCATTTAGCGGAGACACCGAGGGAGACATTACAATAATTACGGGGTGAACTACAATTCTACAAATGTTGTCGCCTGTCGTCCATAGTTTATCTTGTCGTGGAAGAGCGAGGGAAGAAGGTGAAATATTATCGACTTTCCATAACCCGTTAGAAGCACAGCTACAACAACGTTTATACCACAGTAGACTGCCTGTAAACACTTAACTTTCTTAGGTTTCACTTTATAACTTGAATAACTACTTAAAAACATCGATACTGTGCTTGAAGGACTCCTCCCTGACTCTAACGTTTTGTCAACTAGCACGTGACCAGCCCCGACCGGGGGGGCGGGCGGGCGGAGATAAGACCCTGGGAACGAGGTTGGCGAGAGATCTCTTTTATTTCTTCCCCAATCCCCTGCTGTCCCCTCTTCGTCAATCGATCCCTTCACAACCCCTATACTTCCCTGCAATCCCTATACTTCCCTGCAATCCCAACGAAAACATTGCTTGTACAGCCTAAAGCGATTTGACTCGGATAAAAGAAGCCACAGAGTTGCCTGCGGAGGAGGCTAAGGTGTCCATACGATGAGCTGCTGGTCCGGGCAAAACTAACAAATTTGAATAATAGACGACTTCAAGATGTTGCAATACTTATGTTTAAAGTAAAAAATGGATTACTCCCAATAAACATAATTAATCTTTTCAGCAACACACCTTCCAGCTACAATTTAAGGAATTCCGATTTTTTTATTCCAATGTTTAATACCGTAAGATTCGGAAAACATTCTTTAAGGTATTTTGGGCCAAAGCTTTGGTCAAAATTGGATAGTCTAGATAGGCAAATAATTTCTCTAGCAGCATTTAAGGCAAGAATAAGAACTAAAGACCTTACATCACTAACAGATAACTCTTGTACTTGCTGTCATCTTGCATGTACTACGTAATTTAATATTTTATTAGGTTATTTGTTTCTATCTGTGTATATATAAAGTAACAATCTGTATTAATCCTTTGTCTAGTGTCCCCAATTAGTAGGCTACTTGTGGCCGGCTATAAGCTTTTGACACTCAAATAAAGTGACTAACTAACTAACTAACTGGGTAGAATTTAAATATTTCCTATTGCTCGTTTAATAGACAATCCTCCCTAACCCCTAGAGCACCTCGCGCATGCGTATTACAGTCAATTAGTTATCCCACATGCTTGTATCAGAGCGCGGTGAGGGCTGTGGTGAGGGTAAGGGATACGTTGGAACTCTTTAGACGAGAGGTTAGTAGAAAACCTCTAATTTCCGGTTGCTTGGAGACACTATCGGGTATCGATGCTATCGAATGCTATGCTAAATAATAAGTGACGGAATATTTACCATAATTCAAGGTGATATTTATCACCAGACGTTGTTCGAGATTCTCGACAGGTTCATAAGCAACTGATTCTTCATCGAACAAATCAATATTTCTGGCTAGTATTCAGTATTGAATCTATATTTGGCATTCTGTTAAGCAATAATCGTCGTTAACGTGGTTTGCAAATTGAGACTATTGTATAATGCTCCTAATACGTCTTTATTATTATTATTATCATATTCTGTCAACTTTTAGGTTTTTCATTTTGACATTACATATAAATAGAACATTTTGTCCATAGAACCTCGTGACACCAGGATGGCCGAGTGGTTAAGGCGTTGGACTTAAGTTCCAATGTGCGATTGCACGCGTGGGTTCGAACCCCACTCCTGGTAAAAATATTCCTTTTTCTCGATTTTTTTCCTTTCTGTTTTCTTTTAGCATTAATGATGGCAACAAAGTTTTCTTTCATTCATAAACAGCTTATTCAAAGGAAATAGTTCGAAAAGAACGGATTTTGCGTAAGTTTTCACTTTTTATGTGTAGTGCGAGATCTCAATAGTGGAGCCTGGGAACGAGATATATATTCCATATTTCCGCTCATACCATGTATTATATTCTCTATGTATATATTGTTTAGTTCATGTTGTTATCTTTAGCGACCACAGTAATCAGCGAAAGTTGTTGCAGTTGCCCAGCCAACTGTTGTTTCATTTTGACAAAATAAATAAATATAAATATGAATTGTAAATATAAAATATAAATACAAAGTAAAATATAAATATGAAATATAAATATAAAATATAAATATAAAATATAAATATAAGATCTAAAAATGTAAATATAAAATGTAAAACGTAAATATTAAATATATTAAATATATTAAATATATATGTTGAAAGGATTTATGGTGAAGGAAAATTTCGAGTGTTAGAATACATACATTTTAAGACCAAACTGGGACCAGTTGCGAAAAATGCAACTTCAAGGCCATCCGGCTGGAATTGAACCCGCGACCCTGCGATGCCAGTGCAGTGCTCTGACCACTGAGCTACGGAAGCCGTTGCGGAGAGCCTAGTCACGAGTTGTGTATATATGGTGGTGGTAATGCCGGGATAAGATTCTTGGTATATTATAGGTAATATTTGGCATTTCACTCGATCAAACATACATGTTGAAAGGATTTATGGTGAAGGAAAATTTCGAGTGTTAGAATACATACATTTTAAGATATATATAGAAAGATATAGAAATATATATAAAATATAATAAATATAAATATATTATTACTATCGAATCTGTCATAACGGATCGTGTGAACAGGCCTAATACAGACCTCCTGCAATTTTGCTCAGTCCTTCGAAACCGCGCGGACCTTCAATTACCACTATTTCCTGAAGTTAATTGGAATAACATGAACATTTTGACTCGAGCGGGATTTGAACTGCGCCATTCGGGATAATCGAAAAACTAGAAATGGGTTTCTGTATGGGGATCTGCACGTGGGTTACGGCATAAACCGCGGGCCAAGCGCTTTCTAGGGTCCCGCGCTGCAAGTATGCGTATATGAGATATCGCAGTTAAACCACTCGCGCGCGCGCGCGGCTCGTAATCACACTGTAAATGTTGTGTTGGAAAATTATTGCAAAACATTTTGCGGGGAACATCGGCAGGAGTTTATGGGTAAATGTGAAATGGGTAATTGACACTCGGCGTTCAGAACTGGTTATTACAATTGCAGTTTTCAACTTTTCTGCAGACGGATTTTGCTGAGAGATTGTTGAACGCGACTATCTGTCCTGCATCTCCAGCTTTGGCCAAAGACCACTGATCTAATGAAGACTTGATAGAGCAACTATTGTTCAGAAAATGAAGCCGGAAGTAGCTCGATCGTGGCGGCCATCTTGAAAGGACCACGTTATATAGTTTTAAAGTAGGCGACAGAGAATATCTGTCTCTGAGTGATCTTGTAAGATGTTAAAATGAATCAGTTGTCGAAGGTTTTCTCATAATATAGAACACAAACTACGGCTCCATAACAGTACATTAATTGGAGTGACCACGGTATCGTGGCGTATCAAGGCGATCATATGGCCCAATCCATGGCCTTCTCCTTTTAAAATAACATACGGTATAACGGTAATCATATGGCGCGTTTATAATGTCAAAATTCAATCTGATCATTTCTAACTCGAACAACAGTCAACATTTACTCGAAACGAGCAAGCCTCGCGAAGTTATAAATTTTCCATTCAAGCGAAACTTTTGCCAAATCGAACTTCACGATTGTAATATTTCTGCATTGAACGAACAAACGAACGGGAAATATACCTTCCTAATAGTCATCGTTGTCAAAAACATTGAAGTTACAGTGTCTCCTTCAATTAAGACGCTGTTATATATTCATTAGCTTTATTTATTTTCATAATTCGTTACAGCATAATTACATGCAATCTTCGTTCGCCATTTACTGGTCCACTCTAGTCGAACGCAATCCACCTTTTTCGTAATGATCCACAGGGGGTAAATGTGAAGTTCTTCGGACAAACAATGTGAGACAGCATACTAATAAAACTGGTAGATATACTCATAGTACTTGTAAAAGGGATTCTTGGTTCCCAGAACGGCGAGACGCTGGACTACTGCTACGTTTCGCTTTTTTCATCACAGAAAACGTATGAAAAACGCCATAGAACAGATGGTGGGTTTGATATTATTTATAAAGGCCATACTCGTAGTCGTAGTGACGATTTGTACGAGCAACATCGACGTCTATATATCCTTAATTTTATCGGTCAACGTGATCGGTAAACGATAGAAAATTATAAGCCAAAGTCAAAGTACGTTGTAGGTCGCGATCATTCTTTAGTCATACTAGCTCATAATAGTTGTCCTTAATTTACGGCAATTGAGTTTAAAGTTGCGCAGTAAAATAATGCGTCATCGAAGCCTTATACCAGTCAAGCTTCAATATATTGCCTGTCGATCAAAAATTATTAGATTAGCTTTCTTCTACAATTAACTTAGTAGCCTCTTCTAGACTGGTTCTTCTTGTCCTGAAACACGATACCGGTCTATTTATGCAAACATAACAACAACATTGTATCCTGCAGCGTTTTCTGTTTGAATCTCAGCCTCAGTCACCCAGGCGTCTGTTTTCTGCGCAACATTTAAATAAGTTATATAACGATCTTCTTTCAAATAGATCGACCAAAATTTAGCCTTATCCAATGATCTTCTCTATTTTCTGCCATTAGTGAGTGTGAAACGAGGCAGTAGTGCTGTCTTTCCTGTTTAATGGCTCTTGGTATTGAGCTATAGCATTTTTAAAGGTTCCCGTCGCGCGCTTTTCTCAGTGCCGAATACGCTATCTGACAAACTTCACATTTACCCCCTGTGGATCATTACGAAAAAGGTGGATTACACAATCTTTGATTACTCATGTCGCCAGTTAATTAGTACGGGGCGTTGATTGATTATACAATGACATTTTAAGATGATTATAGACTATAATGATAGGTGTGGGAGACCGGGAAAGTTGAGTGAATGTGAAAGCGAATAAAGTATTCTGAAATTATCTATCTGTTGTCGTATCTGTGGTTGGATCCTATCAGGGCCTTTTTTAACTATTAAGCTGGGGGGGCAAGTGCCCCCCAGTCCCCCCTTGTGCCCCCCCACTAATCAATTTTTGCCCCCCCAGGAAAAGTCCCTTTTTCTTAAATTTAATCAACCAATAAGCAAGGAATAAAAATTAAACAAATGGAAAGTAAGTTTTAGCCCTTAATTAACAACTTATTGACTTACTGAAATTATTATGTTGACCTACGTGGCGCGCGTCCCCCATTTAAAATCCCGCAAACAAGTGTTTTCTGTCTTTTACCATAATATGATAAACGCAATATTATATGACCGATTATAAGCACAATGTTTTGGTAGCTTATGAAGATGCCTAAAGGCTAAGGTGTTTATATTGGTTCCGTACTACTTCTGAGTTTATATATTAAAGTGTTTCATAATCTTGATACCCCTTTGTAATCGTGCATTTTTAGCAATGGCGTGGTGCCTTAATTTCGCAAAAATTCTTATCAGAAATCGCCGTAAAAGCACTTCTGGGCTTTGCAAAATTAAAAATGTTCCTGAGGGGACATGCCCCCAGACCCCCCTACTAGATTACCGTTACCCCTTTCGAACAACCCTGGATAGAACAAATATTTTTAAATAAAATGGCAGACAAATATATATATATATAAACGAAAAAGCCTACCTCAGAAACAGTAAACATATATTTTGGCTACGAAGGTCCCTTTTGGGAAAATGCCCCCCCCCCCTCCCCCCACGGGAAAATCCTTAAAAAAGGCCCTGGGTCCTATAGTAAAGGGCAATTTACTAAAAAACAACTACCTACCAAAGATCGTACTTCATAAGAGCCACCAGAATAAGGAACACTTCAGCCGACGAACTAAATCTATGTATGCAAACCTTAATTTATTCAGATCAACCATGCTCAGATACAACTGTAAATCCCTGGCAAACACCTATATAACTGTGATAATCCTAGATCCTTTAAAACTATCTGCTTGAAGTGTAATTCGTCTCGTAGCATTACCCGTACCATGCATCACTTGTTGTTCTTAATATTAGACTAATCAAATACAGAACGGCTGTGGATCTGGGGGAGGCAATGGTGTGTTTCTGCGCTTGGTTTGGGTTATCTCGATCCTTACCATCTGATGAGTTATTGATCATAACTAATCTTGGCGTGGTGTAGAAATGGAGTATTGCGGCCCTCCTGAGCTACAGTTGTTGTGTATTATTAAATTAACAGTAATTATTTATTATTATTATCTGTAAATATACTTTTAAATTCTGGGTCCGCAGTAATTGACTATGCTGTTGTATGTAATCTATGTTAGGTTTCTTTTTTGGTGTTTTTTGCACAATGGTGAAGCTAATAAAATAAAAAAAATAAAAAATTATGTTCATTCTAAATTAGCAATTCGCAAGAACTCTTTTGTTTGAAGAAAGTCGCTGTAAGGGGCACCGCGCTGAAAATGTGCTGCGGGCCACGCCCAACCTTATTCTTTAGAATTATTCTCAGAGTAAGACGCTTCAGCCAATTTACTGTACACCTACAAGTCAATATATAATTATTGCTTTGCTGGAATTATGGTTTATTAAGCTTCAGCTAAGAGAAAAAATCTAATACAAGCTTGGGATAGGTTTTAATTGGGTCGGAATCTCAAGAGTGAGACGGTCCAAGCATTTATTAATAATAGTGCAATGAAGTATGTATAATGAACTCCAACATATTTAACAGACCAATTCATTGATACCGCAATTCTGAGGTGAACGGAATACAACAGGCTAGAAGCCCAATTGATAGGGGTTCCGAGGGCCTACGATTTAAGATCGTTATCCGAGAAGACCCGAAAGTCTTACCATTTGCTGGTATTGTTGCAAAGGCAGCACTTTCTCCTCAATTATTTTTAAGACCCTGAGTGGAGGTCTGACCCAGGATTTGAACCTGTGTCTCCCAGCTCATAGACATGTGTGGTAACCACTAGACCACAACAGCTGGTTAACAAATTACAACTCGAGAAATAATGATTTTCGTCAGTTTAAAATCCCACACCAATTACTGAGTCAGTTTGACGGAAATGAAGTCTTCATTTAGCAGCGCGTGTACAACGGCTTGGAATGCATTGCCTGATGATCTAATGTCGCCAAACATCAGCGTTATATATAGGTTTCCTGAAAAAGCAATAGCACTTTGTCGAGATGACGTCACTACCCATGTTTGTCCGCATTAACCCATAATTATTGCGGCCATAACAAAAGAAAATAGCTCATTTGCAATCATTTGTGAGTCAAATTTGGTTTGTTTGTCTGCATTTTTGAGCTATTAATAACAACCGCTTAAAGTGCCACTACGATCAAATTTTTACCTATCGATATTTTTACGTATTTATAAAGCAGAGCTGCCAAATATTACTTGGTCGAAACCGTTTTGCGATTCGACGATGGCAAGTATTATTTTTCTTACTCCGGAATCTGGAATTGTTATGTCCGCCATTAATCGTTCATGTTCTTGACCAGCGTAACGAAGTGACGTCAGATTCTCAACGCGAAGACTCCATGTGGCTAATTCTTCAAGTAAATCAAAGTCGTTTTTTCAAATTCTTCGTCTGAAAGGCTGGACATTTCATCTACTTGTCGAAAAAAACAAGAAAACAAATAACCTCGACCGAAATCCAGGCGTAGCATTGAGAATCTGACGTCACAAACAATATTACCTTTTGAAATTGCGGGCTCACTTGGAACACGTTTTTAGTAATGGTGGCCTAAATAATAGTGATTTCAGAGCTCAAAATACTTACTTCAAAATACCATTTTTTAGTTGTTTTTTTACATCGATGATCACTTTCGACCTTGAAATACTATTCTATGCTAAAGAAAATCTAAAAGACGGGGGTGAATTTTCATCGTAGTGGCACTTTAAAGGGTTATTAACCTTCTCTCCTCCCAATAAGTTGATACATTGTAAATAGTTTTTCGTTTTAATATATATATATATCAATCAGAATGTACTTTCTGATACAACACCGTGTGTTTAAATAAGAGTTTCATTTCTTTCTCAGTCTTTGCGTTCATAAACGCTCTTCGTGTTCATTATATATGAATTATGAATCGCTTAATGCGACCTCCAATATAATATTTACTTTATAGTTTCTGTTTTATAAATAAATGTGTTTTTTCTTTTGCTTTTTGGTTGGTAATTTGTTATTAATGTTGTTAGTATTTTTATTTATACTCGCACGTATGCATATGAAAGATGTTGCGAGTCATTCATGTAGAAATATCTACAAAATTATACCAAAAATATATATTCCATATTGACAACATGTTCTTTATATATTTAGTATAAATACGCAGGTGATTGTAGCAAATCGCACACGCTGATTGGTCAAGCTACTTCGGATTATTTCACGACTATCACCTACAGCGTTTAGGCAAAATGGCTGCCAGCTGATTTGTCAGGGTGACAGATGAGGAAATAACCAATTTTAAAGAAAATGCTATTCCAAAAAGATCACCTGTGTATTTATAAAGATCACCTCAGTAGTGTTGGTGAATAGTGTGGCGGATATTTAGCCCACCGCCTCGCGGCTCGGTAAATATCCACCACTATTTATACCTCCACTCCACTTCGGTGAATAATAATATATATATATATATATATATATATATATATATATATATATATATATATATATATATATATATATATATATATATAGATAGATAGATAGATATGTAGATAAAATTTCATTCGACAACCAGAAGGAAACAACATTAATAGTAACCACTCGTATAGTAAAACTTTAATGCACAAACGTTTTCGCTTATTAGCTCTTCAGGTGCGAAGTGAAGAGCTGAAGAGCTAATAAGCGAAAACGTTTGTGCATTAAACTTTTACTATAAACGAGTGGTTACTATTAATGTTGTTTCCTTCTGGTTGTCGAATGAAATTTTATCTATAATACAACACTTGTGTTTTATCACATCTAACTTTATATATATATATATATATATTATACCATTAAACTCCTTTTATATCATATTGTCTCTACACAAGTCGGATAATGAACTGACGTTCAATTCAAGAAACCCTTCGTCCTCCGACTCTTCGTCGCCTAACACTATATTACTCTCTTGACAATACGCCCCAGATGCTACCATAGGACTTTGATCTCGGTGGGACAAATCCCGATTGTGACTCCCCTTCGTTGTCTCCTCTGTAGTCGGCGTATGTTCTTCTGGGACGGTAGGTGTGTCCCTCGCTCTTCGCTCGCTTTCGTCTACCTCCAAAGCTTCGTTGATCCGCGATCTGGAACCCAACCTTTTGCTGACCAAGTCCTCATGTAATCCCCCAGAATTCGATCCCTCGGCGGAAGCCTTACCGGAGATGGACGATATGTCGGGGTTGAACTCCACCGATATGATGCTCAATTGGGAGAGCTTTTTGCCGGCCATACCTCGCGGTTTGTCGCCGTATTTGTCTGTAGGGCCTACGAATTCGGCGCCAAATCGACCACTCTGATTCGCAGCGCTCGTCGCCAGTCGAAAGTTCTCGTCGCGCCACAGGAACGTCAGGTGCAGAAACGCGGAGCGGAAACGATGGTTCAAAAACACGTAAACCACCGCGTTGTACATCACGCACGACTTCGCGAGAAACGCGCAAACGTGCACGGCTAGCGGCGATACCGCGACGCCGAACGCTTGGCAGAGCCCCGTCACTTTGAATGGCAGCCACGTTAGAAGAAAGGAGAACATCACTACTGCAATCATTCGCGCCGTCCGAGTGTGCGTTAACGATCTGCGACGTGAATGATTTGTTCTGTTAGATGTTTTGTCGCGTAAGGTCTTCTGTGTGGCTTTTGTGTTGATGGTGCTACGTTTCGAACTGTCTTTGACCGACCTATAAATCCTGGCGTAGCAACACGCCGTCAGCGCTAACGGTAGAACGCAAGTGAATGCGGTGAGGACGATCGTGTAGGCAAACGAGGACGCACTCCGGTCCGCATAGTCGACGTAGCATCCGGTTTGAAAGCGCCTGTCTGGTACGTACTCGTTCCAGCCAACCAACGGTGGCAATGTGAACACAAGTGAATACAAGTGGATGGTTAGGACGAGGAGGCGAACATGAGTTTTGGTGAGGATAAAAATTCGCTGATTTCGCACCGGCTTCGTGATCACGCAAAATCGGTCGAAGGAGATGACCGACAGCGAACATATTTCCACCGACAGCAGGTAATGGTAGATGAAACCGTATGCGACGCACCCAGAGGATCCATACAGCCATTCCCTCTGGAACGACGAAGGCAGCGACAACACTAGTTCAAGCGTCGCCAGTAGCAGGTGACACATGGCCAAGTTGAATATCAACAGATTCGTCGCAGTTCGAAGCCTGGAATATTTGTAATAAATGGCAAGTATCACGCTGTTGCATACGATTCCCAAAATTTCGACGATTAACAAGCAAATGGACGACACGGATAAAAACAAACCGTCCGCCGAATTCAACGACTCGCCGGTGTCACTGTCGTTCATTTCTAAGAGAGAGTTTTCCGTTTTGATACTTGCTTATCAAACTCGAGCATCCACCAAGGCTTGTTGGGGCCTGACGATACCGTATATTCACGACCGATTTTCACACGCGGTATACCAATACCGTATTGCTGTATATACACACCCTGTCGCTCGTATTTCACATAATATTAACGTAATACAAGTTATTATTTTAATGTATTAACGCGACTATTAAGTGTTAGCACCTGTTCCAATTCTTACTCACGGAAGGAACTGTTCAACTGTGAACCCCCTCAGCAATCCCTGGCACTGAAGATGATGCCAAAGAAGACGCCAATATCGACGAAGAATTCGTTTACAAAAGACTTCCCGTATTCAAGGGGTTTAGCCCTTCCTATCAATTTTCATTGACGTCGTTAACATAACTCACATGGTAATGTCGTAAAACGTATATAGTCCACGACACCTCGTACGAGCGATGGATTTTCTTCCGAAAACCTGCCTCCGATCCGTCTTTTCACCTTTCAATCGAGCCCAGCGGCGACCCCTCTTGTTTTTATGCCATTACTTAATCCAAGTATGGTCTTTGTGATTGTGGTAAATGCCATGCATGCGTGTGTGTCGTTATCATTAAACCTCGAAAACAATGACCAGCAAGACAAAAACAATGGCCAATAACACGGGGGGTATTGAAATGGGGTTTGCCCTGTAACCAAGACCCATACATGGCCAATATAGACCACTTTCAAACTCCACTGAATTGTGTTTGATCGGAAACCGCGTGCTCCTCTAAAGGAACCCTCGAGGTGACCTTCAGCAGATTGAGGCCCGCGCTTTTTAATCTTCTTGCGTCGCAACCGATTGCGGTTTTTTCGACGAATTCTCTCGAACAAAGCGACTCGTGATGTCACGCAGTTAAACGCAGCACCCTGCTGAACAATCGTAGCGAAAATATATATGCAATGTCAGCGAGTGTGAATTAATCAATAAAAGCCCGAAATCGTCGAGAAACGACTGTTCATCGATTCCGAAACATCGTACATATACACATATATGTATTCGTGAATTCCTTACGTTCAAAAGTAAATATATTTGATATTAGCGGCTGAACGAAGATGTAAATTTTATTAAACCGTTGCGAAATATAGTGTAGTCAACATGTCGGTTAATGGACGACTTATGCAGTTTTGTCCGGCGTTTTATTCAAATCTCGTTAGACGTTAGTAAGTAAAATTTTGATGTTCATTATACCTTACCGGCGGAAGACATCATTGACTGCTCATAAAATAGGAAGCGCGCAAACTTTCTCGCCAAGAAATTATTTATTTTTGTCTCGATGCTTATTAGTTTTAATAAAAACATGATCAATAATTCATGCTTGTAGTCGCCGTCTGTATTCGTCATTATGGCTTTCCATTTTTAATTTTCGCCTTTGACTGTGATAAAGAATGGGCTAATAAAAACACTTAAGTTCGTTCTCATCATCTCCAACAGCAACAAAGAGCAGGCTGAGATGATAGCTACATCACTTCACATTCTGCTGATTATATCGAACAGTCTGGCTGGTGTAGCGTTGTCACGGAAGCCAGACGCGGCATAAGTTAAATTCAATTTTCTCCTTATGCCGTGTGCGTGCAAAAAAATATTTAAGTTTATATATACATGTGTATTTAAATTTATATAAATATGACTATTATTATTGTTATTAACACTACACTACAGTTTAGTCTAAGACTCTTTAGTTCCAACTTCATAATATACCAAATAGCCCTAGTTGGCTCTCCCAAAATCCATTAGGAATATTAGGAGGCAAAAACACTAAAGCGTTGATGTGCTGCCAAAATTGCTATGTCGAATTGAAGTGTTTCTGCTTTTTATTTTTATGTGTTTCTGATTTTTATTTTGCTATGCAATACGAGGTGCAATACGTCTTATCTTAATGGCAACATTGTCGTGTAACATTCAGATTTTGTTTTCTCCGATGTTTGCGTAGTTATTCTGCGTAGCTATTTTGCATAGGTATTTCAAATAACACTTTTGTTATCTTATCATTGCAATTCTTGTCGACGTCTGATGTTTTACCGTTATCCATCGATAATAACCCTGAAAACACACATCACGTAGAAACCTAGACTTGATAGTAAAAAAGTAAAGTGCTGCGTAGACAGTGTTTTGAATATATAGCAAAGTGAAAAGGTCTTACGTTTCGAGCGGAGCCCTTCATCAGAGTAAGACGAGATGAAATAAAATAAATAGGGCTTATATATATATATATGCCAAAAAGGTGTCACAAGTAAAAAGTAGCCAATCAAATGCACGGGCGATAAACAAACTGATAATTAATGAGATGCGAAAAGTTAAATCATACACATATACCTAGACTTGATACTTCATAAATATACATACACCCTTTGCTCCATAAACATTAAACCATTACTTAATAGTTTTTGGTAAATGTGTTTATAAATAAGCAGTTTAGATTTCAGCACGTTCTGAACTTATCACCATTCACCATGGTTTAGTTAGTACGTTTTACAAAGCGATATTTAAATTGTCACCACGACAACCGGGAATCGAACCCGGTCTCCGAATAAACGCATTGGCGCTCTACTTTTTCATTACCGGCCCACGTAAATCCGGGTCACCATTGTCCTGCATGTTTTCATAAGTGCTTGTATACTTAGCAGCAAGCTAAAATGCTGCATTTTGGGAGTATTTTCATACTTTATTTAAATACGGTAAATCTTCAGTAATATATAAGTTACTACATTAACAAGAGGTCTCCAGTGAAAATACAAGTGGAGTTCTTACTGACTTTAGTTTATTTCCAAAGTTTCGGCATTCAAATCAACTAAGTTAAGAAGATGCATAAGTTGAAGGTAATTTGTCCAATTTCGACGCCATATTTGTTTCTCAAATATAACGTCAGTGAAAGTGCTTCTAACTCGTATTATGCCTACGAAGCTCCTTTATCCTCCGAAGAGCACTCACAACAGCTATCACTACGTGATCGCCATCAAAACAACTCCAGTGCCGATAAAGAACCACTCAATGACGTCATATTTTCAAAACAAATATGGCGTCCAAATCCTCAAATTTCCAAATCTTCTAATTAACTAAATTGTTCGGAATGCTGAAACTTTGGGAATGAACTAAAGACGGTAAGATCTTTCATATGAACTACATTTGTATTTTGGCTCGAGTACTCCTTTAAGAAAAAGAGCAAAACTAAACTAAAATAATCATAATATTGGTTTACAAGATTGATGTGTGGGCGTCCGACTAACATTTAATAAGTAATATTTGGCATTTCCCTCGATTAAAACTACATCTACGTGTTGTAAGGATTTATGGTGAAGGAAAATTTTGATTGTTGGAATATATACATTTTAAGACCAAACCGGGACCAGTTGCGAAAAATGCAATATCAAGGCCTTCCGGCTGGAATTGAACCTGCGATGCTATAGTACATTTATCATTTGATTTTCATTTCAATCAGAATCCAACATTCGTATATATTTTGAGGCAAGTTGTTCCATAACAGTACCCCGCTATAACTAAAGCTTCGTTTTAAATATAGTTTATTCGAGTTTTGGGCAAATTCAATTTATGCCTCGGCATTCCTCTCAGGAAATTATATTCTGTGCTGCGGGGTGAATAAGTTTCACATCGTTGTCCGGGTTTTCCGTGCCATATACCTAGAACAGTACAAACTGTTCACACTTTTTCAGGTAGGCCAGATTCGTGTCGGCACATGAACAGCCTTACAGCCGTCTGATATCGTAAGATTGTGGTTTTTGAGACAATTGTTACCACTTGGTCACGGTACTCGGTTTCACACTGTTGCCGAAAACTATAAGCACTTCTTTATATTTCTATTCATGCTCATGCAAAGCCGAACGGTTTACTGAGCTTGGAATGCACTATATCATTAGAACAACAAGAAATCTGGAACGCACTCTAAAACCATAACATCAAAACACATTAATCTAACCAATTATAAGAAATCACTTTTTCATTACAACACCACAACATTACAAAACACTTAGAACTGAGTGGCGACGACCCACGCTGACATGGAAAAATCAAATTATAAAATGCAACATGGCGCGGAATCTTATAAATCCACTGTTATGTTGCTTTTGGTTTTATGTCCGTAGCCAAGTGTCAGCCCAGTCCTATCGTCTCTTGTCTTATATTGTTACTAGTTTCATGTAAATAACTATAGCTGCATGCATTCTGTTCAGTTCGTATTTTATGTTAAAGGAATATACTCCAGCCAAAATGGAAATCAGTGAAGTTCATCTGAAAGATCTTACTGACTTTAGTTTATTCCCAATGTTTCGAAGCATGATATGGCTACAGTTGAAGTTGAAAATATGAGGATTTTGACGCCATATTTTTTTGAAAATATGACGTCGTTGAGTGCTTCTTTATCGGCAGTGGAGTTGTTTTTTAATGGCGAACACATAGTGTGTTCTTTGAACGAAAATTAGTCGAAATCAACTATTTAATTCCTCATGCGGGAAAGTAGAGGAGCTTCTTAGGCTTATTATTACATTGAGTCGGTTTCCTTTGATGTTTGCCATCTTTGTTCCAAAGTGGACAAACTCGACAAAACTTTGTTGGAAACCTCCTCAATGTAATAATAAGTCAGATAAACACCTCGAACGTCGGGATTTATGCGATATACAGCCCTCGGACGCTACGCGTCCTCGGGGTTGTATGCCGCATAAATCCCTCGTTCTCGGTGTTTGTCTATTACATAATACGAGATAGAAGCGCTCAGTGACGTCATATTTGAGAAACAAATATGGCGTCGAAATTGGATAAACTCTCCAACTTCAACTATCGATATCTTCTTAACTTAATTGATTTGAATGCTGAAACTTTGGAAATAAACTAAAGTCAGTAAGATCTTTCATATGAACCACATGTTGACTGGAGTACATACCCCTTCGTTAAGTTTTGTTCGTTAAGACTCAAAACGACCTTCACATGATTGAAACGATGACTCGAAAGGACTTTCACATTTTCTGAAACTAGTCTAATCCTGAACCTAACCTTGATCCTAACCTTAAACCTAATCCTAACCGTAGCTAACCATAACCTAACGAAAAATAAAGACCAGACAAAACGGAAAGGTCGATTAGTGAGTTATCCCCTTCTAGCCATTTCCAAAGGAGAGCTGTTGTTGTCATGCTATCATTTCCGTTGCCCTGGAAATTGGAGTTAAACAGCCATTGACCCTGACAGAGACACCCAGCCGTGCTTGCGTGTATACGAAACGATATTCGGTTGCGTATGTTAAACGCCAAACGTTCCTATGGATTTGAGTGGCAACACTTTGATATTGCCAAACTGTCTTAGTACGTCGCGGAATCGAAAGACCTGCTACACTGACGATTTCGGCTGGCACTATACATCCTTCATATGACTACTTCATATGACTACTTGGTCAAAGCATTGGTCAATGAGAAGGGAAGCGATTGGGTTTCGGTCCAAAACCTACAATCTGTCTGGATTGCATCTTGAGGACCCAGAGAGTTTCAGGCGTTTCTTGCGAATAACTCCAGAAACGTTTAGGACTTTCCTCTTCTTATTCCGGAGTTCACACTTGGATTCACTATATGGTAATGCCGGGATAAGATTCTGGGTATATTATAGGTAATATTTGGCATTTCACTCGATCAAACTACATGTTGAAAGGATTTATGGTGAAGGAAAATGTGTTTGATGAAAACCGAAGAAATAAATTTCACTTAGCGTAGTCAAATTGCGAAGTCATATGAATGTTGTAGTGCCAAAATCGTGTGTACGGGAGGTCTAAGTACGTTTCGAGCGAAGGCCCTTGAACGACTAATGTCACATATGGAAAAACCTGTCTCATACCCAGAGGCTCCGGCGGAGTTGTTTCGATTCCGCGACGTACTAAGACAGTTTGGCAATATCAAAGTGTTGCCACTCAATCCATAGGAACGTTTGGCGTTGAACATACGCCACCGAATATGAGAATATCGTTTCGTATACACGCAAGCACGGCTGGGTGTCTCTGTCAGGGTCAATGGCTGTTTAACTCCAATTTCCAGGGCAACGGAAGTGATAGCATGACAACAACAGTATAGTGCTCTCATTTGGAAATGGCTAGAAGGGGATAACTCACTAATGGACCTTTCCGTTTTGTCTGGTCTTTATTTTTCGTTAGGTTATGGTTAGCTACGGTTAGGATTAGGTTTAAGGTTAGGATCAAGGTTAGGGTTAGGATCAGGGTTTAATATTAACACACAGCTACAACGCAGCTGCACGCTTACTCACTCTAACTTTAAAAAACTAAAAACGTCTTTATGCACGAGTTTTTGGCCATAAATAATTTTCTTATCTCTAGCCAAGAATTTTTGGGTACTCGCCAGCTTATAAGTCTTATAAATTAGCCTGAACATATGAAATGCCAATTGCCATGTTCATAAAGGCTTCTTTCAGGATCTCATGATAAATTGACTGTTAAAAAGCCTCGATTAGCTTGTCTGCCAAAGTAATTTGTGGGCGGAAACGATTTGTTAACTTAATTGGTGGGAAAATTGTCGTTTTCCTCCCAAATGACCTTTATATCGATCTCCCAGATTAGCGCTACGAAATCGAAATCGGTGTGTTTACACTAATACACACAACGCGTAGTTCTCTTCGTATTTTTCTCATTGAAAAGGCAATAACTACTTCTTCAGCGTAATAATTTGCACCAAGAACATGAGCTATATGAACCCTAGTTTAACTGGGCTAACCTAGGATTATGTAGGATAATGTGGGATTATGTAGGATAATTATGTAAGGATTACACTGCTCGCGGTGGAATCACATGTGAAGATTTTTTTTCTGAATAAGCGAACAGTTATTTCATCGATATCTATACAATAAAACAAGTTCTAGACTGATTGCAACGCTTGAGATCGTCCTGAAATTATTGAAATTCGCCGAGAAAACAAAAGCGGGTAATAGCAGGCGGTCTAGCTAACTCTGACTCGTCGCATTTCTGTCATTTTCTGAATTATTTAGAACATACATCGCACATACTGCGGATATTTAGGGTTGTTTATATGAGCCGCAGGCTAGCCTGGCCAACCGGCTGATTCGCTTAAAGTGCCTATATGAAACGAAAAATGCAACTCTTTATGACCCATTTTGGTACTTCTTGATGCGCTGCATCTTATCGTGGTATCGGTTTTTCAATCACGACAAAGGAAAGTGCTTTATGTTTTAATGTAAAAGTGGAAAAATTACACCATTTTGTCCCCATCACACGTTAGAGTCGGCATAGATTCTAGAGATGAAAAATCATTATATTGATGTCGCTTTCAGAGGAGGAAGTTGACTCTAACTCAAGCATCAATATTTCCACAGCTAAGCATTCAAGCACCACAACATATCGATATTATCGACGACTCTAACATGTGACGTCACTAGACTGCTGCTTTCGATCTCAGACTCCGCACATTTTTTCTATCAAAATAGCGATGTTTGAATTCGTCGATAAAATATTTTCGTAACACAACTCAGTCCAGTTAGCAACCTCGTACCCTGGGTACGAGGTTGCCCAGTTAGCCGGCTTATGTGCCGTGTAACACATCACCAGCTACGTCACAAATGCTTTAAAAAAATCCCGTTCATTTTTGTCCTGGAATTGTCCAATTCATGAATTAAACCTATCCTAGATAAAATAAACGGGATTTTTTAAAGAACGAGGTGTTCTATACAGTGCTAACTAACATTTTACTCATGAAAATTTCTGTGTCCGGTACACGAAGTAAGAGCCCACAAGTGAGACGAGATTCATCTCGGTCTAGTGTGTCGAATGTATATATGAACAGGTTCGAAGATGTTCACTACCATGTCGACACTCAAATGCAATGCCATTCAAAGGATTATAACATTAATTCGCTGTTCCACTGGAAGCCAGTGTAATTCTCAGTACCGCCGAGAAGGGGAGTGCCGTAGTGGGGTCAAATTACCCCGGCCCGGACGAAATAAGGGGTACCAGAAGAAATTAGCGGGGGGTCCCATGCATGAAATGATATAAAACTTTATATTACACGACGTTTCCCACTGACGTGGCATGCACGCATCGATGTACTGAGAAGACCCTGGGTACGAGGTTGTCGATGTGCGTGGTTTCTTAATTCAAAAGTCTATAATATTACTAATATATTAGTATTATAACGACTAAATGTAGACATGCAGTAGTGTGCAATTCGTACATGTTCTTTTATTATCGTTTTCGAAAAATACCAGGAATCTGTTTATAATTAGTGCATTAGCGTCAATTCGTTACATTTATTTTGCAATTAAAAGTTTCATAAAAAAATCAAGAAATTAAATAAATCAACGTTTTATTCTAATCTGCAGACGTTTTATTCTAATCTGGCTATAGTTAGTCAAATTAATTTTCGACTGGGGGGGGGGGCTCTACTGACTTCTGTGCATCTCGGGAAATGTGATCATATTTCTTTGTACAAGTAAGTAAACGTATGCTGCAGCATTCTGAAGGTACTGGAGTTTCTGTGTTAAGGTAATTCCTCAGTAATTCTTTCCGAAATAAAAATTTGCTGAAACTTCCCAGTCTTAAAGTTATTGACATAGTTATATTAAAACAAAAACAAAAAAGTTGGGGTCACCGACCTTGTTTAGAAAATATGGCATATCGTAGATCACCTTTTACTCAGTATGGTGATGTCATGGTGACCAATTTACGAGTTGAGTAAAAACCGCATTGCATAACTTTTTCTTGAACCTTTTGACAAAGATAATCTTTTATTTTTCGCAACTAGTAATTTTATACAAGAAAACATGGTATTTTAGGGGAAAAGAAACAGCTAACAGGGTTTTGTAGTTTACAAACGTAAATGTGCGCAATGCAAAACTGAGGAATCACCTTAAATATTTAGGAAGACCATAAAGGAGAGAATTACAATGATCTAATTATCTAGACGCGTTATAAAAACATGGATAAGAATTTGGGCGGCATATTAAAACTAAGAAACTTCCTGATTTTAGCAATAGAATATAAAAAGAAGATTTACATAATTGCTTAATTTATTGACTGCATCCCCCGCCCCTTACGCCTATGCTAAATGGTTTTGAACATTTTACGAGGCCGGTCTTTCCGACCATTGGCTACACACTGTGTAGGGGGTCTTATAGTTTTGTGGTTAGGCGTGTTTAGCCGTCGGATTCCGCATTTAGCCGTTGGATTCCGGTAATATCTAATTTTTTGGGCGGTTTGCGGTTAACTGAAAATCGTGCGGTTCATGCGTAAAATATTCCCAGCGGATTATCTTACAAAAAATGCCCGCGGAGGCAGAACGGACGTAGCCCTTCTCTGCCAAATCATGTGAGCCAATGGTAAAAATAGGTACGGTATGTGTACAGTGTCTATTGTTAGCCTAAGAGATGCTATGATAAACTGTATGTACTATATAGTGGACGACATTATAAAATAACATGCCGTCTACTACGCAAGCTCTGATTGGTCAATTTCCCAGCGTGTTACATTCTATATATATATTTGAACAGTGAAATATTTGAATTAAGTTCAATATATTAATTAAAATATTTAAAAAATATTCATTAAAAATATTAATTAAAAATATTAATTAATCAAAATATTAATTAATCAAAATATTAATTAAGTTCAAATATTTGAACAGTGAAATATTTCTTTAATTTGATCTTGCCTTCAATACTTTATACAGGTTTATGTTTTTAAAATGAGCATGTGCATGTGACGTCATCCTAAGCATTTGGCTTTCTTTCCTGCTTACAGTCAGGGTTGGTAGATTGGCCTCTTGGAGGCCAAATAACTCGATTTTGGCTTTTTTTGTTTGGCCTCGAAAAAAATATTTGGCCTTTTGGCTCCTTTTTGGCCTCTTAACAGTTGACAAGAAAAACAGTTGACGAAAATGTTATTGATTTTTTGTAAAAACATTGATTGTATGGAGGTTGATTGTATTTGCAATGTAAATTGTCATTGTCAAAGGATATACACTGTATAACCTGGTTGTATATAGCCAATGAGGGTTCATGAAATTCAGCCAATTGTGAAGCTGATAAACTAACAAATATTATAATTCAGCACAGTACTGCGTTAACAAATGTTTGTATCGGCTTGGCTTTTTTGCCCTTTTCTCCGACATAACGGTCCGATTTAGCTCCTTTTTGGCTTCTTTTCAACAAAAAGTAGTTTGGCCTAATTTGGTAGATTTTGGCTACTTTTCAAACGATATTTGGCTCGGAGCATGCGCTGGAGTCTACCAACCCTGCTTACAGTTGGTCTCCCTCGCAACCGTCATTAGTGGCGTTCGGAACCTCCCGCTCTGCGAGGGAGACTAACTTTCCGTGGGAGAGATATAATCAGCTGTTGTGATCTAGTGGTTACCCAGCTCATGTCTATGAGCTGGGAGACACAGGTTCAATCAAATCCTGGGTCGGACCACCATAACTCAGGGTCTTAAAAATAATTGAAGAGAAAGTGCTGCCTTTGCAATAATACCAGAAAATGGTAAGACTTTCGGGTCTTCTCGGATAACGACCTTAAATCGTAGGCCCTCGGATTGGCTTCTAGCCTGTTGTATTCCGTTCACCTAAAAGATTGATTAATATAATAAACTAAAACATAAACTAAACTAAAAATGATAATCGATATATAATATAAAATAAAGTTTGTGTGAAGAAACAAAATTATCTCGCGGTGATAATGGCCGATAATCCCTTGCGAACGTTGTTACGTTTATAAGGGAAATGGGTTTGTACGGATTTCGGGGATTCAGACATCCAATAAGACCCCTGGATCATCACATAACGGACCTGGGTGTTTACCAGAGTGGGTATTGGGTGTTTCATAACCTCCTCCGCAGACAACTTTGTAGCTTGATGACGTTGTATTTTTCGCAACTGTTCCCAGTTTCGTCTTAAAATATATATTTTCCAACACTCCAAATTTTCCTTCACCATAAACTCTTACAACTTCGAGTTCAATCGAGTGAAATGCCAAATATTACTTACAATATATTATAACTCGACTAGCAGTCGTGTAATATATTATAACTCGGCTAACAGCCATGTAATATATTATAACTCGACTAGCAGTCATGTAATATATTATAGCTTGGCTAACAGCCGTGTAATATATTATAACTCGGCCGGCAGACGTGTAATATATTATAACTCGGCCGGCAGACGTGTAATATATTATAACTCGACTAGCAGCCGTGTAATGTATTATAACTCGGCCGGCAGACGTGTAATATATTATAACTCGGCCGGCAGACGTGTAATATATTATAACTCGACTAGCAGCCGTGTAATGTATTATAACTCGGCCGGCAGACGTGTAATATATTATAACTCGACTCGCAGCCGTGTAATACATTATAACTCGGCTAGCAGCCGTGTAATATATTATAACTCGGCTGACAGCCGTACGTGTAATATATTCTAGTGTATATATTATCCTGGTATTACCACCGTTATTATATACAGAACTCGTGACTAGGCTCTCGGCAAAGGCCTCCGTAGCTCAGCCGTGTAATATAATATTTGACATTTCACTCGATTAAACCGCATGTTCTGAGGATCCATGACAAAGGAAAATCTCGATTACTTGTATACCCAATTCTTCTCCCGGCATCACCTCCGTTGTATGTCCGGGGCTCGTGACTGGGCTCTCGGCGGCGGCCTCCGTTACGTGGCTTGGCAGTCAGATAACTGCGCTAGCATCGCGGGTTCGGTTCCAGCCGGAAGGCCTTGGTGTTGCATTTTTCGCAACTGGTCCCGTTTTGGTCTTGTAATATATTATGGCTCGGCTAACAGCCGTGTAATATATTATGGCTCGGCTAACAGCCGTGTAATATATTATGGCTCAGCCACTGATCTCTAAATAAAGACTGGATCGAGCAACTATTGTTCAGAAAATGAAGCCGGAAGTAGCTCGTGGTGGCCATCTTGATGGGACCACGTTATATACTTTTAATATAGGAGACAGAGACTATCTGTCTCTGATCTTTTAAGATGCTAAAATGAAAACGTTGTCCAAGGTTTTCCCATAATATAGAACACAAACTACGGCCACTATGAAGTAACATATGAAGCCGGAATTAGCGCGTTGCGGCGATATTGCAGTGACCACGGTGGTCACTCCAATATGGCCACCACGAAATATTCGGGGAAGGCTAAAAGGGATGACTCAAAAGGGCCTTTCTGTTTTTTCTGTTTTTTATTTTTCGTTAGATTATGGATAGCTACGGTTAGGGTTAGGTTTAAGATTAGGATCAAGGTTAGGATCAAGGTTAGGGTTAGGATTTGTAGTTCTAAATAGTAGTAAAAAATATGAAGGTCCTTTTGAGTCATCCCTTTTAGCCTTCACCGAAATATTCCCGGCTTCATAGTTACTGTAATGGGGCCGTAGTTTTCAGTTGTGTTAAATTACGGGAAAACCTTGGACAACTGATTCATCTTAAAGTGCCTATAACGTCTGTGGGGATTTAACATATTTGTAATCTATGGATTATCCTGAGATAAATTGTAATATATCTTGTCAGCTGAAAATCTCATCTTCATATACTTTTTTGCTGTTAAAGTTGACGGAAATGACGTCAAATCGGGCATCTGTCTACATGAAAACCATGAAAACCTCTTTACAGATGCCCGATTTGACGTCATTTCCGTCAACTTTAACAGCAAAAAAGTGTATGAAGATGAGATTTTCAGCTGACAAGATATATTACAATTTACCTCAGGAGAATCCATAGATTACAAATATATTAAATCCCCACAGACGTTATAGGCACTTTAAAAGATCAGAGACAGATTCTCTCTGTCGCCTACAGTAAAGCTATATAGCACGTGGTCCCTTCAAGATGGCCGCCGCGAACAAACAATAGTTGCTCGATCCAGTCTTTATTTAAAGATCAGTGGGCTCGGCTAGCAGCCTGTTTCATCCAAATAATTACTCCGACTTCGTAATTTAAATCATTTAATTGTTTGTCCTTCGTCTTTTGTACATTATGTATTGTTGCTACTCATCGAAGCTCTTCTAGAGAAAATGTTTACTTATCGCAACCTTTGATCTACCATCTGAGTCTCAAGTAGTAACAATAAATTATCACTTTTCATAACATCAGTTTATATCCCCAAGTCTTCATACGATCATGACGTCATCTCGCACATGCGTAGTTTTGGCCGGTCGACGTGGTTGCCTGATCCGATCAAAAACACTCTGCAACTTCATTGCCAGGCGCACGTCTCCAACAATTGTAAGTCTGCCCTGCATGTAGGCATTAAAAGGCGTCACCTCCCCGGAAAACAGGGCTTGTAGGTCTTCAGGAGAGAGGGAAATAGTCGTATCAGGGGGGCAAACAGTCGGTGGACCTAGGCCGGCCTGTCCACGTCCAGTTTTCAAATCCAAATACCATATTGAACCTTCACCAATGTTGAACTGATACACACATCCAACTTCTTCTACTAGTCGTTCATCTGTGATGTGATTGACCATAGCTACAAGCTGCGAAGGGTCAGGACCTACTGTGTGGTGAGCGTGGGC
The DNA here is from genome assembly GCA_035772405.1 of Chrysogorgia sp. JL179-B06. Classification (NCBI taxonomy): domain Eukaryota; kingdom Metazoa; phylum Cnidaria; class Anthozoa; order Scleralcyonacea; family Chrysogorgiidae; genus Chrysogorgia; species Chrysogorgia sp. JL179-B06. Next base: position 1,089,675 of record JAYKKM010000315.1, read on the forward strand.
TTGGCTCTGTAATCTCGAACCTTGGTCTGTTTGTTGTGATTGAGCTTGGGGTAGCGGGAATGTTTGTGGCATCGTACCAGTAGCGCCTTGCATCACTATGAATTGAAAGGGAGATCGATAAAAAAGATCGGAAAGAAAATGAAAGAGAAGAATGGAAGGAAAGGCAATGGAGAAAGAGAAGGTTACGTCAGGGGACTGGGAATTGCCGAAGAGAAAAGCATGAGCAAGCGGCAAAGGCAAATAAAGGAAGATAAGGGTAAAGAAAGGGAAAGGAAGGAAATGAAGGAACAAGGAACGAGACTAAGAGGAAGGAAAAAGGAAGAAAGAAAAAAGGAAAGGAAGGAGTAAGGAAGGAAAAAGGAAAGATGGGAGCAAAGCAGGAGAATAATTGGCCAATTACCTAGAGATATGTTTATAAACAACATGTATGTTACGCAGGCTCTGATTGGTCAATACCTGTGTTTGGATCAGGCCATCCAAACACGGAAATTTCCCACCAAAAATTTCCTTACGTTTTCCTGCTCGTTCTCTTGTATTATTTTATTTTATAAAATAAATACCTAATGGTTTTTCTGTGTTTGGATACTGTGATCCAATACACTAGCCTACAACTCGCATGAAAAACCATTTTATATTTCTTTACTGTTTAATTGTCACTCCAGTGTCAATACTGTAATTAGGCTAATGTATTATTTTCTTTTATGCAGTACCTTGGAATAGAGTATTTATTGGATTATCAGAGCCTGTAAAAAGGGAAGAGATGTCTGGTTTGAATTCAGGAGGAAGACATATGACCTGCGGTTCAGAGCTGCAACGACAACAGAGCAATATAGGTGAGTAAGTATATATATATATATATATATATATATATATGCGTTATTCTTAGTAACCTGCATGCAAAGACTTGTGAAGAGTAAAGTAAATAACACATACATTTCTATCCTGTGAATTTGAACACCCCATGACTTTACCGCTTTGTTGAGTTCATCCTAAAAGTTATTAAAGTAAAACCAATAAGAAAGATAGTACTGTTTAAAATATAAGTGGCTGTGAGACGTTCTAACCATTGAGCTACCGAGACTCAGATACAGAGCGAAGGTTACAATGATGTACAACGGTTGATATATGTACTGCCTATGTGGCAGTCACTATATATATATATCAGTAATGCTTGGATGTGTTAATATATACACTGCTGTAGTAAATGTGGGAAAGCTTGCCGCCACTCGATATCTATCGATGTTAGTATCAACCAACTAGTGGTCTATTACAAACTCGGCATTCTGATTGGCTGAGCTACTAGTGGTCTATTCGTGATAGACCACAAGTAGCGTTATCCAATCACAAACCTTCTTACAACTGGAATATTCCTATCCTGACAATCAGAAGCCACGACTCACATATTGATCACGCTACAGGCAAAACCTGAAATCTAGGCCAAATATGGCGTCCGCTAAAATCTATATACAAGTAATGAAATCATGAAAATATTGGCCCGAAAGTAATGGAAAATTGTTCAGTTTGACATTTTCGAATAAAAAAATGAATTCGCTTAAGCAAAATAATTACAATCTCGTTTTTTGTGAGCGATTGTTTATCATGTGACATCGAGCTACTCTACATTTTGAATCAGGCAGATAGTCAACTCGGGCTTGAGCAGATAGATAATGGGCAGGGGCTAATGATCGAACTATCTACAGGTTGAATACGTTTTGCCATCAAAGTAGGCTTAACCAACAGTAAAGCTGGAATTCCAGCGTAAATAAATCGTACGTAAGCAATTTCCACTGTCGCGTAAAATGAACTACACCGCAATTACGTAACGTAAAGTTAACGCACGGGTTTACGCGCGAATAATTCATTTTTGACGCATGTTTTTTTTGCGCACGTCTTATTTTTTGCGCACGTTTTATTTTTACGCACGTTTTATTTTTTGCGCACGTTTTATTTTTTGCACACGTTTTATTTTTTGCGCACGTTTTATTTTTTGCGCACGTTTTATTTTTACGTACGTACAAATTTACGCGACAGTGGAATTCCAGTCATGTCAAGGTCGCACCCTCCCTTCCGCAACCAATGAGTGTGACTTATTTTGCGTACAGACCTAAAAATGAGCTCAGCAATATAATAAAGCTGTTTATCAAAGTAAAAAAGTAGAGTGCTGCGTAGACAGTGTTTTGAATATATAGCAAAGTGAAAAGGTGGTAAACTGCCAATAATTTAGTGACGAGATACTGACGTTTCGAGCGGAGCCCTTCATCAGATGAAGGGCTCTGATGAAGGGCTCCGCTCGAAACGTCAGTATCTCGTCACTAAATTATTGGCAGTTTACCACCTTTTCACTTTGTTGTTTATCAAAGTGTTTCATCAGATCTTCCTGCAAATTTTTTACTATGAGGCCAAAGTGACTCGAAATACCAACAAACCCATGGCTGAAAAAGGTAGCCCGGCCACCACCCTTCATTGAGATAAGCACCTGAGCATGGATTCCAATGAATTTCTTGTCATTTTGTATTTCAATCAATTTTAGTGCCATCATGATGTTGACTAATGTGGTCTGGGCCAAGACACGAAGGGAGTGGTTTAAATCTTGGATGACTCCCTTGGATGCAATAGGATTTTTTATTATGAACTGCACATCAGCCCCAACCAAAACTGCTGCTTGATCTTTGGTGAGAATCTTGGTAAAGATAATTAAGTAAAAAACCCATTCTAAAGCTTTATTTGCATGATACAATGTTTACTTACAATTATCAATTATATAAAATTATTTCAGTGTATTTTATTGGATATGGAACTATGGTAATAAAGTAAATGGTTTGAACCTAGGAGTAACAAAGTATGACGTAATGAACCAGACACACTTTACTTAGTTGACTCTGAGGACTTCGAAATGTCAGTCACCAACAAGACTACAACAACCTGGACGATCAACTTCACACATCGAACTAGAACATGGTACAAAGTCCAGATCTTGCCAAAGAGGGAAGGGATTATTGGTTTTTGCTTTTACATTGACTATGCCATTAACTTTAGTCAATCCTTTTTCATTTCTACAGTTCTGCCTGCCTCTATATCCAAAATAAACTATGGAGTATGGTAATACTGGTAGAGATACCTTTTGAGGTGGGACATTAAATGCCTTCACCCGCATATCCACCCGATGCCATTTGTCAATACAAGGTAGGATAATAATTATTCCTGAAAGAATAATTAATATGTGCATAAATTATAAAATTAGTATGCACAAATAATTAACATAAAAAATTAATTAACAAATTAATAAAATAAATTAATAAAAAACATTAACATAAAAAACCAGGTCATATCTCTCAATTATACAGGTAATAATTTTATTAGGTCCAACAAATTGTTATATATAATGTATATATATATATATATATATATATATATATATATACAGTAAACTATATATACATTTGATGTAGTGTCGAATGTGAGAGCTTGGAGTAGTAAAAACAATACATGGATGATTGTCAAGCTCAAATCTTCAGAAAATTTTCCAGACAGGAAGTGAACCTGTAAAGGAAGTGACTGAAACTCAGACGGAAAAGTACATCAACAAGTCTCAGTAGCTCAATGGTTAGAGTGTATCACCGGCAATCAGGGGCGTACGGGAAGGGGGGTCCGGGGGGTCCATCGATCCCCCAGTTAGCGTTCCTGCCACGCCCAGTCGGTGCATTTTTGGTCAATATTCAGTTGAGTCATTTTGGGAAGAAGAAGAGTTGAAGGAGGAATTATGAGAAAAGAAAGAAGTATAAAGAAGTATACTTGTTTCCTTCTTGTTTAAACTAATTGTCTATAATGACTATGAGTACAGTAATGTGGACGGCCATATGAATAATATTGTATTCATAGTTGTGTCGTACTCTGAATATTTTTGCTGTTAAAATATTAAATGTCTACAGTATACCTCAAGAAAGTTGAAGAATCTATAAATATATACTTGAATACTACTCTTAGCTGGCGGGCGGGCGGAAGCGTTCTGTAACTCGTGGCCTGGGGATGACTCGGTCAAAATCTGGTGGACCCCCCAGGTCTTCCCAAACCAATACGCCCCTGCCGGCAATCAGAAGGACTTACATACAGGTTTGATCGTTGTCGGGAGGGCTTGAGCTAATTGACAATTATCTAGGTCTGACATTGTACTATAGTCTGTTAAGTGAGAATCAAGTACTGAGAATGGAGGATTTAAACCATCTTGAGGTATTTGACTTATTTAAAGTGTCTATGAAGTGAAAAATCCGCTAGAGTTTTTTTTGCTTTAACGGACAAAGTAGCACGGCAAGAGCGTACACTGAAAATTTCAAGTGAATCTGCCTCATAGTCTTCGAGTTATCAACTCTGAAAGTTTGGCATGGCTAAATGTTTTTGGTGAAATCTGAAACGCGCGGTTCATTGTCTTGTGACGTATGCAGGTGTACTATGCATATAAGAACAATTGATTTGAACATTAATGATCCACCTGAGTCTTTCCCTATTTAGTAACGTGAAACTATGCCAATGGACAAACTTTTTTAAGAGTTGATAGCTCGAAGACTATGCAGCAGATTCACTTGTAATTTTCAGTGAACGCTTCCGCCGTGCTACTTTGTCCGTTAAAGCAAAAAAATGCTAGCAAATTTTAATGATTGTTGGAGGTTTAAGATATAAATGACATGGAAGAACAAAAAAACAGACTCAACTATTGAATATATAATTTCTATTGAATGTAATTTGTAATCACCATTATTGCTAAGATTTTGTGTCGCATGGCACAGTAGGTAGGGATTTTCTATAATTGGTTATTCAACTAAATATGTTTGTTATTTCTTATCTTTGCAGTTGCCAAAATGCTAAATTTACCTGGGTTTTTTAGAGGCTGCAACCGGCCAAGTCTGAAGACTACTGCTCTTTCATAATCTTGGATGACCTGAAGTATTTTAAGGTAAATATTGTATGGTTTATCACATTATTACCCTAATTAATTCATGCAATCAAACGAGCATTGCATACAGTGATTGGTGCCAAGGAACTACTGGTTTGTGAGGTTGATGAGGACAGTTTTCATACATGCACCATGATTGTGTGTTTATGGTCTTCAAGTTATTTAAACTACCACAAATTGTGCAGTAATATGACACAAGGATGTAATCTACCGCATAGCTGCCAAGTTTGAGTAATACCCAGGCGTGTGACCACATATCTAGCAGGGTCCAGTGGCATGCCCCCGGAAAATTTTTGAAATTTGGATGGCCCCGTTCTTTATGGTCACTGCGCGCATGAAAGTCTCGTCCCCAGACTGCGGCAAGCATCTGCGAGGCATACGCGTGACTCGCTGACTCGAAAAACCTGCGGTCACATTTTAATTTTAATTTTCCCGTCTAAGATAACCAGCCCTGCCGAGAGGGGGGTAGCCGGGGCAACTGCCCCAGGGCCTGGGCCAAATAAGGGGCCTAAAACTATGACCATCATGCAAATCCTACACATAGATGATAGAATGAAGCTTCTAGGGCATTTAGGGGCCTGTGAAAGACCATACAAAATACAGCTGCTAGACTTGTTACAGGGTTTAAAAAATCGGAGCATATCTCCCCTGTGCTTCGTAATCTTCACTAGTTGCCGGTGATATCAAGGATTGTATTTAAGATACTAATAATTACTTTCAAGGCTTTGCATGGCCAGGCCTGTTTATATTACTGATTTGCTAACTAAATATAAAACTACTCGTGCTTTGAGATCATCTGACCGAAATCTGCTACTTGAGCCAAAATCCAAAACGGTGACTCATGGAGACAGAGCGTTCTCGGTTGCGGCACCAAAACTGTGGAATTTATTACCACAGGAAATTAGAAGCTTTAATATGTTAAGTAATTTTATGGTAACTGGTACATTTAACCATATTTCAAAATGATTGGTAAAAAGGAAGCTTTTGCAAGGTACTTAAACCAATCACTTCCTTCCGGTACGAGTGCGCATGACATGGAACGAACGTCCCACACGTCCCACAATAAGTTTAGCAAATCTATCTTTACTCTATAAATACATTCAGATATGAGTTAACATTGGCTTCCCTTCGTTGAAGGATAAGCGCATTTAAATCTATTCCTGTAGTCGAAAGACTGCAACGTTGGGTTGCCATACCACACGACCTTCGAAACGCAGTCACCTCTGCATTTTTTAAGCAATACCATACTTCGTTTTCTTCTAGATAAATCATTTCAAATATTTTACTCCGTCTGTTCATTCTGTTGTAGAAAGCGTAAAGATGAAAGAAAACAAGGAGCTTTGCCTTTGAGGAAAGTTCGTCTTAACACTGACCTTCAGACAACAAAATAGCGACACGGGAAATGTTAAAACAGCGAAGACATAAGCCATGAAAGTCAGAACCATGCTGGCTACACTTGAGCTGAGATTCACTGGTTCACTCGCTGAAACAATATACGGAAAAAAATGTTAAATTGTTTAAACCATGAGCCAAAGTAACTTGATTCTGCAACTGAAGTCAAATAAACGTTACCCGAATGCGTATAGTTATCGGTGTATACATCGATTCGGTCTTGTTTGTTAAGGAAAGTGTACTTCGACATATTAAATTTGCAATTGCACGAACACAAAAGATAAATAAGTATCGTTTCCAAATTGTTTTGATCGGGAGTGTTTGTTTTATTGGGGCCTGGGACTTAGTATGGCAAATGCAGGAGCAATCTCGTGCTCCTCGATCGGATTTTCGACAAACCTCGCATTTTTTACAAAATTTCTGTAGTTTATTTTAAAGGTAAGCTGTATATTTCTCATTTTACACGCTTTTTTCAAGTGAGAGTGGTTCAGTTGTGTAGAATTTCTCAGTTGAAAATTAAAATATTTTTAAATGTCAGAAAAGCCCTCCGATTATAAGCCCCGGTTATAAGCCCACTGAGCAGGTGCTGAACATGCTGAACAGGTGCTCAGCAGGTGCTTAGCAGGTGCTCAGCACCTGCTGAACAGGTGCTGAGAACCTGTTGAGCAGGTGTACAGGTGTACCTACCTACCTTCGTACCTACAGGTGTGCCTACCTACCTACGTACCTACAGGTGTGCCTACCTACCTACGTACCTACAGGTGTGCCTACCTACCTACGCCTACCTACCCACGTACCTACAGGTGTGCCTACCTACCTACGTACCTACAGGTGTGCCTACCTACCCATGTACCTACAGGTGTGCCTACCTACCTTACCTACAGGTGTGCCTACCACCTACGTACCTACAGGTGTGCCTACCTACCTACGCCTACCTACCCACGTACGGCGTACCTACAGGTGTGCCTACCTACCTACGTACCTACAGGTGTGCCTACCACCTACGTACCTACAGGTGTGCCTACCTACCTACGCCTACCTACCCACGTACCTACAGGTGTGCCTACCTACCTACGTACCTACAGGTGTACCTACCTACCTACCTACCTACAGGTGTGCCTACCTACCAACGTAGCTACAGGTGTGCCTACCTACCTACGTACCTACAGGTGTACCTACCTACCTACGTACCTACAGGTGTGCCTACCTACCCACGTACCTACAGGTGTGCCTACCTACCTTACCTACAGGTGTGCCTACCACCTACGTACCTACAGGTGTGCCTACCTACCTACGCCTACCTACCCACGTACCTACAGGTGTGCCTACCTACCTACGTACCTACAGGTGTGCCTACCACCTACGTACCTACAGGTGTGCCTACCTACCTACGTACCTACAGGTGTACCTACGTACCTACAGGTGTGCCTACCTACCTACGTAGCTACAGGTGTGCCTACCTACCTACGTAGCTACAGGTGTGCCTACCTACCTACCTACGTACCTACAGGTGTGCCTACCTACCTACGTACCTACAGGTGTGCCTACCTACCTACGTACCTACAGGTGTGCCTACCTACCTACGTACCTACAGGTGTGCCTACGTACCTACGTACCTACAGGTGTGCCTACCTACCTACGTACCTACAGGTGTGCCTACCTACCCACGTACCTACAGGTGTGCCTACCTACCTACGTACCTACAGGTGTGCCTACCTACCCATGTACCTACAGGTGTGCCTACCTACCTTACCTACAGGTGTGCCTACCACCTACGTACCTACAGGTGTGCCTACCTACCTACGCCTACCTACCCACGTACGGCGTACCTACAGGTGTGCCTACCTACCTACGTACCTACAGGTGTGCCTACCACCTACGTACCTACAGGTGTGCCTACCTACCTACGCCTACCTACCCACGTACCTACAGGTGTGCCTACCTACCTACGTACCTACAGGTGTACCTACCTACCTACCTACCTACAGGTGTGCCTACCTACCAACGTAGCTACAGGTGTGCCTACCTACCTACGTACCTACAGGTGTACCTACCTACCTACGTACCTACAGGTGTGCCTACCTACCTACGTACCTACAGGTGTGCCTACCTTACCTACAGGTGTGCCTACCTACCTACGTACCTACAGGTGTGCCCACCTACCTACGCCTACCTACCCACGTACCTACAGGTGTGCCTACCTACCTACGTACCTACAGGTGTGCCTACCTACCTACGTACCTACAGGTGTGCCTACCTACCTACGTACCTACAGGTGTACCTACGTACCTACAGGTGTGCCTACCTACCTACGTAGCTACAGGTGTGCCTACCTACCTACGTAGCTACAGGTGTGCCTACCTACCTACCTACGTACCTACAGGTGTGCCTACCTACCTACGTACCTACAGGTGTGCCTACCTACCTACGTACCTACAGGTGTGCCTACCTACCTACGTACCTACAGGTGTGCCTACCTACCTACGTACCTACAGGTGTGCCTACCTACCTACGTACCTACAGGTGTACCTACGTACCTACAGGTGTGCCTACCTACCTACGTACCTACAGGTGTGCCTACCTACCTACGTACCTACAGGTGTGCCTACCTACCTACCTACGTACCTACAGGTGTGCCTACCTACCTACGTACCTACAGGTGTGCCTACCTACCTACGTACCTACAGGTGTGCCTACCTACCTACGTACCTACAGGTGTGCCTACCTACCTACGTACCTACAGGTGTGCCTACCTACCTACGCACCTACAGGTGTGCCTACCTACCCACGTACCTACAGGTGTGCCTACCTACCTACGTACCTACAGGTGTGCCTACCTACCTACGTACCTACAGGTGTGCCTACCTACCTACGTACCTACAGGTGTGCCTACCTACCTACGTACCTACAGGTGTGCCTACCTACCTACGTACCTACAGGTGTGCCTACCTACCTACGTACCAACAGGTGTGCCTACCTACCTACGTACCTACAGGTGTGCCTACCTACCTACGCACCTACAGGTGTGCCTACCTACCCACGTACCTACAGGTGTGCCTACCTACCTACGTACCTACAGGTGTACCTACGTACCTACAGGTGTGCCTACCTACCTACGTAGCTACAGGTGTGCCTACCTACCTACGTACCTACAGGTGTGCCTACCTACCTACGTACCTACAGGTGTGCCTACCTACCTACGTACCTACAGGTGTGCCTACCTACCTACGTACCAACAGGTGTGCCTACCTACCTACGTACCTACAGGTGTGCCTACCTACCCACGTACCTACAGGTGTGCCTACCTACCTACGTACCTACAGGTGTACCTACGTACCTACAGGTGTGCCTACCTACCTACGTAGCTACAGGTGTGCCTACCTACCTACGTACCTACAGGTGTGCCTACCTACCTACGTACCTACAGGTGTGCCTACCTACCTACGTACCAACAGGTGTGCCTACCTACCTACGTACCTACAGGTGTGCCTACCTACCTACGTACCTACAGGTGTGCCTACCTACCTACGTACCTACAGGTGTGCCTACCTACCTACGTAGCTACAGGTGTGCCTACCTACCTACGTACCTACAGGTGTGCCTACCTACCTACGTACCTACAGGTGTGCCTACCTACCTACGTACCAACAGGTGTGCCTACCTACCTACGTACCTGCAGGTGTGCCTACCTACCTACGTACCTACAGGTGTGCCTACCTACCTACGTACCTACAGGTGTACCTACGTACCTACGTACCTACAGGTGTGCCTACCTACCTACGTACCTACAGGTGTGCCCTACAGCTGTGCCTACCTACCTACGTACCAACAGGTGTGCCTACCTACCTACGCACCTACAGGTGTGCCTACCTACCCACGTACCTACAGGTGTGCCTACCTACCTACGTACCTACAGGTGTACCTACGTACCTACAGGTGTGCCTACCTACCTACGTAGCTACAGGTGTGCCTACCTACCTACGTACCTACAGGTGTGCCTACCTACCTACGTACCTACAGGTGTGCCTACCTACCTACGTACCTACAGGTGTGCCTACCTACCTACGTACCTACAGGTGTGCCTACCTACCTACGTACCTACAGGTGTGCCTACCTACCTACGTACCTACAGGTGTGCCTACCTACCTACGCACCTACAGGTGTGCCTACCTACCTACGTACCAACAGGTGTGCCTACCTACCTACGCACCTACAGGTGTGCCTACCTACCCACGTACCTACAGGTGTGCCTACCTACCTACGTACCTACAGGTGTACCTACGTACCTACAGGTGTGCCTACCTACCTACGTACCTACAGGTGTGCCTACCTACCTACGTACCAACAGGTGTGCCTACCTACCTACGTACCAACCTACCTACGTACCAACAGGTGTGCCTACCTACCTACGTACCTACAGGTGTGCCTACCTACCTACGCACCTACAGGTGTGCCCACCTACCCACGTACCTACAGGTGTGCCTACCTACCTACGTACCTACAGGTGTACCTACGTACCTACAGGTGTGCCTACCTACCTACGTACCTACAGGTGTGCCTACCTACCTACGTACCTACAGGTGTGCCTACCTACCTACGTACCTACAGGTGTGCCTACCTACCTACGTACCTACAGGTGTGCCTACCTACCTACGTACCAACAGGTGTGCCTACCTACCTACGCACCTACAGGTGTGCCTACCTACCCACGTACCTACAGGTGTGCCTACCTACCTACGTACCTACAGGTGTACCTACGTACCTACAGGTGTGCCTACCTACCTACGTAGCTACAGGTGTGCCTACCTACCTACGTACCTACAGGTGTGCCTACCTACCTACGTACCTACAGGTGTGCCTACCTACCTACGTACCTACAGGTGTGCCTACCTACCTACGTACCTACAGGTGTGCCTACCTACCTACGTACCAACAGGTGTGCCTACCTACCTACGTACCTACAGGTGTGCCTACCTACCTACGCACCTACAGGTGTGCCTACCTACCTACGTACCAACAGGTGTGCCTACCTACCTACGTACCAACAGGTGTGCCTACCTACCCACGTACCTACAGGTGTGCCTACCTACCTACGTACCTACAGGTGTACCTACGTACCTACAGGTGTGCCTACCTACCTACGTAGCTACAGGTGTGCCTACCTACCTACGTACCTACAGGTGTGCCTACCTACCTACGTACCTACAGGTGTGCCTACCTACCTACGTACCTACAGGTGTGCCTACCTACCTACGTACCTACAGGTGTGCCTACCTACCTACGTACCAACAGGTGTGCCTACCTACCCACGTACCTACAGGTGTGCCTACCTACCTACGTACCTACAGGTGTACCTACGTACCTACAGGTGTGCCTACCTACCTACGTAGCTACAGGTGTGCCTACCTACCTACGTACCTACAGGTGTGCCTACCTACCTACGTACCAACAGGTGTGCCTACCTACCTACGTACCAACAGGTGTGCCTACCTACCTACGTACCTGCAGGTGTGCCTACCTACCTACGTACCTACAGGTGTGCCTACCTACCTACGTACCTACAGGTGTACCTACGTACCTACGTACCTACAGGTGTGCCTACCTACCTACGTACCTACAGGTGTGCCTACCTACCTACGTACCTACAGCTGTGCCTACCTACCTACGTACCTACAGGTGTGCCTACCTACCTACGTGCCTACAGGTGTGCCTACCTACCTACGTACCTACAGGTGTGCCTACCTACCTACGTATGACGATGACGATAAAAACGTGTAACAATTAAAAATTTAATTTAAAACTTCTAAATGTTATTGACGTACGCAATGAAAAACCAACAGAATCGCCATTAACATTCTACTTCCGGTTGGCTAAGTAACAATATTCAAGTGTTTATCTTGTTCAAGTTTAACTACAAGGTTTCTATGCATGTAACAAGAATCAAATCGCTTTATTAAACATAAATCGTAGAAAACAACGAAAAATAACTATTTTTAAACGTCCGCGATTAAGCAAAACCGTGTCTTTTACCCACAATACAAAGCGCGGGTACATTTTTTGAGATTAGCGATCCTTGTATTGACAGGTGCATTATGATATGAATGAATGCCCAGCAGACGAGTTGTCCGGAAAGCTGAAAAAGGGACACAAATATAGGTGAACCACTCACTACAACTTCTTTATGAGCAAGGATTACAGGATTACAAGATGTTACAGGATAACACAAGGGGTTACAGGGGCTTACAGGATTACAGGAGGGTATTACAGGACGGTTTGGGTTGCTTAGGTATAGCGATCATGAAAGTAGATGAGACCCTGGGTACGAGGCATTCTCTTCAAAAATATCAAATATGGCAGCCTCCATGCTGCACAGAACATCTTGTGTTTTACGTCGTTTGCGGTCATCCAGAATAGTGGTGTGTTTTCGAGGGAAGGCAAAAACAGCGAGGAAAAAGTTAGACGTACTAGAAGCACCGAAGGACTATGTTTATTTTCTGCACAACCACACAGTACCGTTACAGAGTTTTGAAGAAGCCATTGCTGTTCTTAAAGCGTACTCATTTGAGGAAGACAAGGAAACAGTTACGATGTGTATGAAATGCCAAGGACTAGACAAGGTAAAAAAACAGAGTGGCAATCATCCAATAGCATAAGACTCGCAGCTTTAAGAAGCTATGATTTTATTGGTTGAGCCTAATTGCCTGGTAGTTGTGGTAGTCATCCAATCATATTTGTGTTTGACTACCTAGACTACCAAGACTACCAAGACTACCTAGAGTTAGGGATGGGGGCGGGCGGGGAGCGGAGATAAGACACTGGGCACGAGGTTGGACTACCAAGACTACCAAGATATTGGTCCAGCCAATCAGAGGCAATCTTCTTTGAGCTGCGACCTTACTCTCCAATAGAATCGTTTATTCGTTTGGGTTTAATCGCTCAACCGTGTTGTTTAAATATTTATAAACCTAAAACAAAGGATGTGCACGGTGTAAGGTACGGTTCAACATCAAAACGTAGCTCATTATAGTCGCTTTGAAGTTTGCCAAGTTTCCAGACCATATCTCGATTGACTATGTAATTATGTAGTCGACTGCAGTTATTTATGTATTGAGTTCTTGACACACAGTCACACACAGACTACATACTGCCTATTGTACTGCCTATGTATAACATTTATGAAAATTCATATAATTTATATGAAAATTCATACAATTTATATGGAAATTCACACAACATTAGCAACCCCAGCTTACTGTACGGTACCTTGTCTAGCAAAGTGAAAAGATGGTGGACTGACGAGATTTTAGGAACGAAATGCTGACATTTTGAGCAGATGAAGGGCTCTGCTTGAAACGTCAGTGTTTTGTTACTAAAATCTCAGCAGTGCTAAGGGTGTTTGGGACGTATTCCGTTGCTAAACAACCGGTTGCTAAGGAAAGGTCACTTAGTGCCCAATATACTTCACGAGTGGACAATAAATTTAAGGTATAACCAAGATATTTTATGTGTGGAATATGGTGACATATTTGATGACGTCATCAACAAACACAAAACTCTATAATTTTCGTCATTTTTGACAGTGTGCTATATATTTTGGTGTCGTATAAACCTAAATTACTTCCTACAAAAAAGTATGTATGGTTTTATTGATAAATTGAATAAAAACGAAGTTAAGAAAATTTTATTGTGTTTATTGACCTTAAAAAGCCGATATCTCGGCTAATTTTTATAAATTCGTAAAACCATACATACTTTTATGAAGGTAACCGACCAGATTCTACTCACATGTAAAAAAATAATTTTAAGAATTTTCATATTTCGATGTCATGATGACGTCATCATATGACATTACATACAGATTGTCTTGATGGATTCTTCAAACTGTGAAATTCTATGGCAAATTTTGTCAATTCTTAGCTTCCTTAGCAACGGATATAAGGTATGCAAATTGAAATATGTCTGAACACCCTTAACATCCCTGGGGAAATATCAAATTTTGTTCATTGCCCTTTGTTGGATTCCATGGAGTTACCCCCCTTGTTACCCCCCATGCATTACTCTTGTGGTAGTAGAATAGTTCTGAAATATCATATTTATGAAATTATTTATATCACCATATATCCAGTATCCCAATCCTCTTTATCTTGGCTAACCTGCTTAATTAAGAGTCCAAATGCAACATTCAGTAGCGTCGAGAGGGGTAGGGGGTAGGCGGGGTAATATAGGCGGGGTAATTACCCTGGGGCCCGGGCCAAGAAGGGGCCCGCAAAAAATTTGGTCCATGAACATCTCATATATCATATTATTAATTAACAAAAACTTGCTGCTGGGGCCCAGCAAAACCTTGGTAAGTTGATTATTACTGGGAAACTTTCTCATCCTGGCTAAGGCTTATTATTCATAATAATAATATAGTATTTTGTCAAAACTAACGGAGTTACAGGCGCCAGTCCCAGCATTGCAAAATGTTCGGGGTCATAAAATTTACGTCAACGGAAATATTTTGTAGCTGTTCATTTCTACAGGCCAAAACATACAGTCGATACAGACCCTGCTGCTTTCAGCTTTCTGATAAACTTCTGGATTAGCGTTAAGCTTCTCAAAGGTTCAAATTTCCTGAAGATTGACGCGTCGATACAGACAAACAACTGAAACAAGGGAGCCATAAACAATTCCATCACTAGGTTGTTCTTGGAATTTAAGATACGTTTTAAGTTTTTGAGATTCAACTATACAAAATTTAAAAAACAACTAGGGAAAACCGGCTGTGTAGTCAGTAGTCTACATAATTTATTTACTCGCACGTAATTAATTTGTCTGCGCTTCCGGTCCCGATAGTTTGCGTTTGGTTTGTTCACTTCAAGATAACGCCATTGAAACTAAAAATATCGGAGGGGGCCCACGCGCAAATTATGACCCGGGGCCCGTTCTGGCTCTCGACGGCCCTGGCAACATTGTACAATTAGTGATTAGCCCCATTGTAATTTTGGTACAATACAGTACCTCTGTATAAGTTGTGCAGCTATAGCAATATCAAACTCAAATCCTTCTAGGATATCCCATCATTTCGTGGCACCCAAATAATGCCAAGACCATTTGGAGTGACAGAAAGAGTGCTTGTTTTCGCTGAGGTATGTCAAACTTTCCAATGTGATCCCGAGATGCCCTCTTCCTGACGGTAAATCATCTGTAGTAAAGTTGGACTCCAAAAAGTTTGACTTTAAGTACTTCAACATAAAATATAATTTGTAAACCTCTTACAGTCAAATCTGATGTTCTATAATACTGTGTGCTACATTGCAATCTTCCCAATACAGTACAACATTGCAATATTGATTGAGAGGTTGGTTTGAGCAACCTATTAATTTGCTCCACCATTTTAAACAATTATTTAAACTTTTTTATGTAGTAGTCAAAGCACTGCACTAGCATCACAGGGTTGTGGGTTCAATTCCAGCTGGAAGGCCTTGATGTTGCATTTTTGCAACTGGTCCCACTTTGGTCTGAAAATGTATTATATTCTAATACTTTTCACACAATTTTCTTTCACCATAATTCTAATTTCCTCAAGCCAACTTGCAATTAATATTAATTGTGATGTTGTGCAGAGCCTGAGATTATGGTAAAAAATTGCACATGAACACCCTCCTAGTTGGCAACACAATGACGGTAATTAGTAGACTGATGCGATTTTGAAAAAATATCGATATCGAAAAAAAAATCTATAATATCGACTATATTGAATTATGCAAATTAGAAAACTTAATTTAGTTGCTGTTTGTGATGCGGCATACGCGCGTGTAAAAAACAAAGTCGCAAAATAGTCAAAACGTTAAAATTTTATAAGAATTATTAGATTTTATAAGCCGTTACTATTTGTCCGGCTTTGCTGAATATAGTCTTTCAGTCGGAGCGCTGCTTGCTGGAATTGCCAGATATCGTCGGACATACTGCGAAAAGGAGAGGAAAATCATTTACATGGAGTCATCCGTCATTGTTTTCAAGCGCTCAACCGCCGCTTGTGTTAATCCCAATGGTGGGTGGTGTTGCTAAAATTATAGTTATGAATCACACTTATTGTGTTTACAACCAATCACACGCTACTCGCTTTTAAACCGATACACTTTCATCACTTGAATTCGCAAATGCCGTCATACACGTGTTTTCTCAACTTTACCGAAACTAATTGCCGAAAAATAGTCAAATAGAGATGATACTTTCGATATTTTCGATATGCGAAAAATCGAATATCGATATTTTTGAAATGTCGATATTTGTCGAAAATATCGATATATCGCATGAAGTTTACGGTAGTTATGTTGAGAGTTGACAATCTGTAACTGTGATTAGTATAGTACAGTACTGCTTGCTGTAGTGCGGCAGGTCGACATGACACCAGTGTGATTAATGTTTATTTGACAACTTTATTGCTTTAAATACATGTACATGTAATTTAGGGTGATGCAGCTGATGCTGCAAGGAATGCTGGGGCAGAAATTGTTGGTGGTGAAGAGCTTATTCCACAGGTTAGTTTTTTATAAAGAAAAAGAAAAGTAGAATTTAAGATGAAGAAAGTAGGCAGCTTAAAGTGCCTATATCACTTGTGGGATCTTTACATATTTATAGTAATTGGAACATTCTAAGAAGATTTGTACTATATCTTCTCAGGCGAAAATTTCATCTTCATGGACTTTTTTGCAGTTAAAGTTACCGGATATGACATCAAAGGAGGAATTGCAAATCAGTTTTCTTTTGTTTCTTGCTTCAAAAATTCCTCCTTTGATGTCATATCCGGTAACTTTAACTGCAAAAAAGTCCATGAAGATGAAATTTTCGCCTGAGAAGATATATTACAAATCTTCTTAGAATGTTCCAATTACTATAAATATGTAAAGATCCCACAAGTGATATAGGCACTTTAATAAAAACCTACACTAAACATCTATTTTATTGGAGGAATTCAAATTGACCTTCACTGGCCTAATACTGTAGTCTGTAATTTCAAAACGTACATCACATAATTAATTACATTGCATGCCGATTGTTTAAAAAGGTTTGATTGTAATGGTGCTGAGGTCAGCATGGTTTTCAAACTACGCTTGGACTGGCCTATGTGCCGTTTTGCCAATGATGACACATGGCCCCTTTTGTGGACATCAAAATGGCCCCCTGGGGCCTGGCCAGACACACCCATAATATCACATGCCCAATGTCTAAGAACTGTGCTCACCCTCCCATGCACCGTTGAGTCCTGTGACTCACACAATCTCGTGCCCAGCTGCGGCATTGAACATTGAATGTGTCATTGAACATTGAATGAATGCATTTGTTCCAGTTTATATGCTTTAGGTTTTCTATAAATTAATGATTGAATTCAATAAAGACTACTATTGAATTTTGCTACGCACGACTTGCCATAATTAGGATTAGGATTACGTTTAGGATTACGTTTAGGATTAGGATTAGGTTCAGGATTAGGTTCAGGATTAGGTTCAGGATTAGGTTCAGGATTAGGTTCAGGATTAGGTTCAGGATTAGGTTCAGGATTAGGTTCAGGATTAGGTTCAGGATTAGGTTCAGGATTAGGTTCAGGATTAGGTTCAGGATTAGGTTCAGGATTAGGTTCAGGATTAGGTTCAGGATTAGGTTCAGGATTAGGTTCAGGATTAGGTTCAGGATTAGGTTCAGGATTAGGTTCAGGATTAGGTTCAGGATTAGGTTCAGGATTAGGTTCAGGATTAGGTTCAGGATTAGGTTCAGGATTAGGTTCAGGATTAGGTTCAGGATTAGGTTCAGGATTAGGTTCAGGATTAGGTTCAGGATTAGGTTCAGGATTAGGTTCAGGATTAGGTTCAGGATTAGGTTCAGGATTAGGTTCAGGATTAGGTTCAGGATTAGGTTCAGGATTAGGTTCAGGATTAGGTTCAGGATTAGGTTCAGGATTAGGTTCAGGATTAGGTTCAGGATTAGGTTCAGGATTAGGTTCAGGATTAGGTTCAGGATTAGGTTCAGGATTAGGTTCAGGATTAGGTTCAGGATTAGGTTCAGGATTAGGTTCAGGATTAGGTTCAGGATTAGGTTCAGGATTAGGTTCAGGATTAGGTTCAGGATTAGGTTCAGGATTAGGTTCAGGATTAGGTTCAGGATTAGGTTCAGGATTAGGTTCAGGATTAGGTTCAGGATTAGGTTACAAAAAGGATTAGGTTACAAAAAGGATTAGGTTACAAAAAGGATTAGGTTACAAAAAGGATTAGGTTACAAAAAGGATTAGGTTACAAAAAGGATTAGGTTACAAAAAGGATTAGGTTACAAAAAGGATTAGGTTACAAAAAGGATTAGGTTACAAAAAGGATTAGGTTACAAAAAGGAGCAGGTTACAAAAAGGAGCAGGTTACAAAAAGGATCAGGTTACAAAAAGGATCAGGTTACAAAAAGGATCAGGTTACAAAAAGGATCAGGTTACAAAAAGGATCAGGTTACAAAAAGGATCAGGTTCAGGATTACGTGCGTGGTACCCTGGGGACTATGGATTGGAAAGGGGGAGAAAAGGCTGGCGAGGTCGTAATATAGGCATCTCTCTTGTGGAAAACATTAAATGTACCTGGCCCGATCCATAACTCACTGTGTCATCTGTTCGGCATTGTCATTGGCCACTGCTGTTGTCATTGGTTATGCAAATATCAGTCAACTAATGCAACTCCAAATAATACTTTAGCTTCCTGTCCACCAGTGTTGCCAACCTTGGGATTTTATCCCAAGATCTTGGGATTTTTTGAAGGAGTTGGGATTTTTTTTTTCCCCCTGAAAAAAAAAAATCCCAACTACTTCAAAAAATCCCAAGATCTTGGGATAAAATCCCAACTTCGACCTTGGGATTTTTCTTGGGATTTTTCCAGAGCAAACAGTTTCAGTTTTAAAAAGCTAATTTCAATTTCAATTTCAATACCCTTAAAGGCGTGTGAATTTGTACTTATGTCAGTAATTAAAGAAATAGATTTTCTATTTGAAAGCTCTTGTCTCTCGGTTATTTGAGTCGGAGAGAGTACGTACTCAAACGGCGATAGAGACCTGGGAACTAGTCAGGAAGTGAAGCTGTGAACCTCTGGTGAACCTTGGGATTTTTTGTAAAAATAGGGATATCTTGGGGATATTTTCAGACCTTTATTGGGATTTTTACGAAACTTGACTTGGCTATCGACTGAGATCTCCGCTTAGTCAACACAATTTGGAAGCAGAAATGATTTGTTCTGTAAAATTTGATTTACTGAAGGCTGTTGATAACGAGGCAGTGTATCAAAAACTTGCGTCAAGGTCCTCGGAAAATGGAACAGCTTCTTAACGGGCCCCTTCCCAGTTGAAATGGCAAGGTCCCTAAATTGGGCCCTCACTTTTTCGCACAATTCAATGTGTTAGGCATTTGTTGAAGCCACTTTGCAATAAAATCTGATAACTTTGATTGAATCTTGGCTTTATTGGTTCCTATCCCAAATAGGTACACATAGATGGCAGCCCAAATATTAAACATTGTATAGTGCATTTGCTTTGATAGTGCTTGCTGATTGGATGACTCTGATTTTGTCTATGCAGAACTACAAAATTATAAGGCAAGCAGTAAAAAAATGACAAATGATTCTGAAAAGTCATTGTAACCAATTTCCAATGCATTATGTTTGCAAATGATTGGCAACAAAAATTATGTTTGCCTAATATGAAAGAACTCATAAAATGATAGAGTAACACGTTTTACAACTTTTTTGTATTTTACTTCGTTTTTGAAATATTTCAATTTGTTTGATATGTAAATTTGATGGTCTCTGATGTCGGGTAGAGAATTTCACTCATTAAAAATGTCTTACTGTATATCTCGGTGATTGCTTTTAAAGTTCATTATGAGAGTTATTACAGTATACGCACATTTTCAAGTAAATTTGTGGAACAGACATGAAGATTGAACTAATATTTTAATGAGTGAAAATTCTCTGTCCACTTGATGTCAGAGGCCATCACATTTACATATCAAACAAACTGAAATATTTCAAAAACGAAGTAAAATACGGAAAAGTTGTAAAAGGTGTTATTCTATTATTTTATGAGTTCTTTCATATTAGACAAACTTAATTTTTGTTGCTAATTTCCTTTAAGTAATCTTCACTCAGCATAGTTCTTTGGGGACTTTGGGAAGACACCTCATTCTGACATACTACAGACAAAAACGTTGTTTCCAATACTGTGTTTATGTACATACTCTAGGTGGAAAATAATGAACTTGAATTTGATCACTGCTTGGCATCATTCGATATGGCTGACAAAATAAAACATTTACAAAAGGTTTTAAGAGAAAAAATGCCTCACACAAGACGAGGTAAGAACTTGGAGTTATGATAAATTTCAGGTGAAAGAACTTAACAACCTATTCTTGTCTGTCTTTTTTTATTCTTTGCCAGGAAGTGTCACTGACAATTTAGAGAATGCCATTCAGACTTTCAAACATACTCGTGTTTATAAAACTGACAAATATGGTTATGTTAACACGGGCATTGGACTGGTGAGTAATGTGTGTCTATTAGGTAATTATAGTAATACCATGAGGCATGAATTTATTTTGTTCTTATAGGTCCCTAAATTTCAGATGTATGCTTCAAGTAAAAGTAATTGGGAATCTTATCTAGGATGACGAAAAATCAAACATTGTCCCAATTGAAGCTCTATAGATTACAGAAGTCTCCAAAATTGTAAATACTTTAACACAATGTCCTCACCCGACTGTGTTATGAATGAACTACGCTTTATCCCAACTCGGATCTTGTGCATGTATTCACAATTAAATCAGTTGGCAATGTCAGCTACAAAACAGTCAGGGCTTGATTTATTACCATCAGACATCAGGGTGCTTTAGATTTGACTTTGAGAGTGAGATTCATTGTTGGTGCCAATATTTGTTTATGCGATCTTTTGCTGATGTGATGTCGTAGTCATTGTTTTGAGTAGTAATTTTGAGGAAAATCTAGTAGTCAAATGAGCAATGACTACGACTTTATCACATCAGTACAAATTGGTGCATACAAGTGTCTGTTCAATTTTACGACATAGTAGCAGACATTTTGTCTGACAGATTGAACTTGATTCACTGTCAATTTCTTCTGTTAAAAATTATTTACAAATGATGCTTAGAATCTGCTGTTGTTGAACTAAAACTGTTTCTATGATTTACTAATATCTTGTGTGGTGAATATTGTAGCCTGTACAGTAAGTATGAATATTGGTAACCCCACTTCAACCCCATTTCAAAATACAGCAGTACTATGTATAGTTGGGAGAAGTAATGTTTTAAAAACATGTCAGTTTGCCTTTGGGGATCAATTCCTTTATTCTCATTACTTCTATGCTTGGTTAACCATTGATATTGTTAGGAGAAGTTAGGTACTGATCACCCCTGGACCTTAAATGTTTAACAAACATTTTTCACTTTCCAGCTTAACTTTTCATTGCAAGACCTACAACTGAATGCCGACACCGTGATCCATGCAGTAAATAGCCATAGGAAATCTACCAAAGGTTATCTTTTTAACTTGTATCTTACCATCTTTAATTTTTAAGATTCTCCTACTTGCAGGACTGTCTTGATCTGAAAACTTGATGATTATTTAAAATGACATAGATAGAAAATAAATATTTCCGACCTTTTTAGGAGAATTTATCCGAAAGATTAGCCTGACATCTACGTATGGACCTGGACTTCGGCTTTATCATGTAGAGCTTGTCCCATCACACAAAGCCAAGGCAAAAAGTGTGTAAAATTGATGACAGTTTGAGCATCCTCCTCAGTCAATAATTTTGGTAAGCATGCAGAGCTACAGTGAGACCACAAACAACAGCTTCTCAATCATCAGCATTTGGGTCTTGATAGAAAATGGTCTTTTTGGCAAAAACAAAACTTGTACAGAATGAATACCCAACAGCACACAGTTTAACTTGTGTATTCTAGTTTTCATTATTTCCAGAGTCTTGATGGTTGATGGATGACTATGGTTATTTCTGGAAATCTCCATGCTGTTCAGTTTTCCATTTTTCTGAGTCTTTGACAACATTTCCCCAGCAGCCACAAACTGCCTATTCAGTATTGGCCAAGAAGTGACTCTAGAGAAAGTAGAGATGAAATATGTGTTAGATATTGAAGTTTTGTGTTATCTATCAAGTCAAAAGTTTTTTCATCATCGGCGTTGTTGCGTCAGCTCCATTGCAACATGTTGGCATACAACTTGCAACAAGTTGCAACAATGTTGCATGTTGCAACCAATGCATTTGACCAGGGCATTAAGAACAGACATTTTCAACTAAAGAATAATTCCCATGTGTTACCTGTTTTGTAATAAAATTCAATGCTCCATGTGTCTTCTTAGTACATTAGAGCTGTAAGAATATGTTGGGCCTGGTGGTGACATTATGGCCTATATTGAAGGTTTTCTTTTTTCATGTTGCACAGATCAGTGTTGTAAACATCTGTTGACAATTGCAATCGATACAAGATTTATGAAAGCACGCTTACTCGCTAAAGACCTTATTATAAGTCTGGTGACAAAAGGGCCTATTTTTCTGCCGTCCCCACCTTAACCCGGCTCTGTAGTACATTGTATTCTGTTATCGATAAAGCCATGAACCGTGCATGGACATTTAGAAACACATGGTTGTATTTGTGGACTTTGGAATTTGGACCTCCCCATGACTAACTGGCCATCAGCTCACATAAGGCTTATTTATATCCATGTCTAAATTTTGTCTAAATTTTGTCTAAAACTTGTCTAAATTTTGCCTAAAGAGATTATATATTCTTGCTATTGCTAGTGCTCAAGAGTATACAGTACAGGGATTATTTAATTGCTGTCAGTGGTTGGAACAGAGTTTGTATTAAAATATTTTGGCAAATAAGTCCCTGAAATGAACAGGTTTTGTGATTGGCTACAGCCTACATGAATCTTTATGGTTGATTCTATTGTTTTAATCAACCAATCACAACACTTGTTCGTACTATAACTGTAGGTTGGGTGACGACCAAACATTTCCTGTTGGCCAATTTCTGTGGATTAGTCCAACGAAGTAATAGCGCACTTTGAACCCTTGACTCGGCAAATATCCGGTTTACATAAATCCTTGACGAGGTCGTCGTTAGCCATATTGTGTACAGAAGCCATTGTGGGAGACCAGACTGGACAAGAAAGTTTGCAGGCAAAAGGTTGGTAAATTAATTCGAATTTATAATAGCACTGGCGTAGCTTGTCCAATGTTTCTATCAATCCTTTGAATAAGGTACTAAGCTGAATGGCTTGTATATTACTATATTCTACAATCTGCATAAAGTATTTCGTAACAACTTAAACTTGCCGTGACCGTGCTCGTGAATCTTACTGACGTACTCCAAATTCAAAATATAGTCCTTACCGCAAACCATAATACAATCCTAACCCTCGACCTAAATATAATGCTTCATTATCAAGAAATAACAGCTAATTTTAATTTCGAATTTTACTACCGATGGTCTATCATGTGACGTCATTTGGGGATATATATATATTATGGAACTTCTCAACTTCACTTCTTAGTTCAAATTCTGATTATCTCAGAAAGTGTTTTGTAATTTTATTAAGTGGGAACGACACGTCATGTATTATTTAAAAATAGTAGCCTTCGGGTAGTTGAGATATGAAATCTTCATTTACTGTAAAGGCTTTCGCGGTTTATTTTTGGACGCGTCATATTAATTTAATTGTTTATATTTTCGGATACTGTCTTAATTTGGTTAATATAAAAAATTTTGATCGGTTGTTCAGTCTTTTAATGTTTTGTTTATTTCTCATTGCTTCTCGTTCACTTGCTATAATGCATCGGATGTTTTCAACCATGACAAACAGCAGACGATGTCAGAATTTTATAGTTGTATTGTGGAAATTGAGGTTCACAACTTCATGCATATATTAATGAATTGTCTAGACAATCCGGTTCACACGAGAGCAATAATCATAATCATAACGACAAGACAAAAGGCAAAACAAAGGAATGAAGTCAAGCTTGCGACATAAAGATGGACATAAGCATAAGAAGAATAAGGCAAGAGCAAAACAAAAGAGTTTTTCCCTTCGTACGTCCCTGAGCAAAAGTATGCTTTGTTTTCGTTGCTTATGCTTTGTTTTCGTTGCTTAATGCTTATGTCGCTCGTGTGAACCAGGTTTAAAGCTATTCATTTAAATTATTGGAAGCTGCCAAGATAGCACAATAAAGACAATAGAAGTTGAGCAATAAAAACGATAGCCTGCAAATTTTTGCAATACAGTACGTTACCATATTGCTTGTATTAAATATTCAGAAATCTAACCAGTCTGTATAATCTGATACAGTAAGTGCATGTAGATGTACTGTAGCTCTATAGAAACAAAACCATGCATAATTTGGTTAATCAGGAAAATATTTACTTGACCCTTGCAGCTTTGAGTTGAGTGTTTACTTTGAAACTCACTGATTCACTGCTTTTTCTCAAACGTCTGTTGGTTGTTGTCAGTGGTCTCAATATGTATCATGGCCACAGAATAATTCCCAACCAGAAGTCCAACTTGTGTGATATAATAGTGAATATCAGGATGGTTGGACTTCTGGGGCCAGTTGTTCAAAGCATGGATAGCTTATCTGGTGGATAAGTCCTATCCATTCGATTAATTTCTATCCATTCAATAGTTTTCTGAGAACAAATAGCAGGTGAATATATTGTTGAAAACATGGATAGTGGTATTCACACTTTTCTCAGATGGCAATTCAGTGGATAGAAAATATATTCACTGGATAGCTAATATCCACTAGATTACAGTATAAGCTATTCAAGCTTTGCATGATTGATTCCTGGTTATACCGGTGTCACAGGAAATTCGCCCCCCCAGGAAATTCGCCCCCCTCCCCCTGGAGGGGCGAATTTCCTAGGAATCTTGCCCTCCCCCGGGGCGAATTTCCTAGGAATTTCGCCCCCCTAGGGGCGAATTTCCTAGGATATTCGCCCCCCTCTAGGAAATTTGCCCCCCTCTCAATTTCGTTTTAAAATCAAAACTTCTCAAGAACATTGTTTATTAAATTTAATCAGTTCACAAAAAAATACTTATGAATATATTAGTTGACCAGTTCAGACATTTTAGAGCTATTGGACTTGTTTAGAAATAAATGAATAAAAATAGAAATTATCAGATAAAGTGCTGCAAATTTCGACAATAGGAATCGTTAACAATGGCCTTTTAATTGCGGTGACCACTTTTTAAACAATGAACGATGACTCACACATGCAAAACAACAATATGAACAAAGGGTCTAGAATTTGAATAGGGTCGGTTGCAGACTTTGGTCTCTTCCACAGATCTCTAAAATAGGACTGGATCGGACCCTATTGTGTGATGTTTTAACTTTATCTTATAATCCCTTTTTAATTCTCTGGGCTGTTCTTCCTATTCATGATGTACCTATCCTCCCCTCCCCCTCCCCTTTGTTTATATTATTACCAGAAAAGAGTTCTTAAAATAACGATTTTGTCGTGGCCACAAAATTAAATATTGCTTTGGAAAACGCATTCATGAAGGTGAATAGCAATGTTGGATAGTTCTTAAACGAAGTGTTCAAAACTTAGCAGAGTCAGTGGAGAAAAACATTTAAATTAAAAAAGGATAATGCATTTCTGCGGACAATTTCCCCCAAAACAGAGCGGGTATTTAGACGATAAATGTTGAATAACGTCACCCCCATTGATGAATTGTGACGCTATATTTAACAACATACTAAAAACAAAACCCATGCACATTAGGAGAAAGATGTTTTCCAATCGCCGAGTCACAACTGACAATTGGCTCGCTTCGACATTGCTGTTTTGGCTGCTGACGAGTGGAAATAGTTTTATTTCGAATGACAGAAGACACATGTTGTTCTCATATATTGACGGCAAGTGGATTCCAATTTATATCTTGCGACTAAAGAGGAGGGCGAAATTCCTAAAGGGGGGCGATATTCCTGGGAAATTTGTCCCCCGGGAGGGCGGATTTCCTAGGAATATCGCCCCCAGGGGGGCGATATTACGGCGGGACGAATTTCCTGGGACACCGGTATAACTTATTCTCTGGTCTATGTAAGCTGACCTCTTCTATTTTTGTTTGGGTATGACATTGCTTAACCCACAATCAGGGACTAATATCACAATTAAGGAACAAGAACTACATTAGTGGCAATTAGCTTATGTTGAAATAATCACAAGTTTTTTTAATTGTGGTGAACTTATTTACATTATCTGTCCAAGCATGTTCAACAGTTTAACAAACAATCTAAAAATTCAGTTCTTCAATTTAATAATGAGAGCCATAAAAAATATGATTTAGTGTTTTTCATAGATGAAGTATCAATTAATTCCTAATGTTGACAGCCTCTACCTCTTGGGAACGCGGTTATTGAAAAATCTATATATTTTGGCAAACCTATATTTCAAAGATTGCCAAAAAAGTGGGAAAATAATTAGATGTAAGATATGATTTAAGAAGTTTCTTTCCTCCTCCACAAAGATGCGTCTGTAAGTTACTGTTCCTTGGTGTGGAATATTACTGTTTCAACTCTCAACGTTGATAGCAACAAATTTCAAAAGCTAAACGAGAGAGCTCTGAGATAATATATTTAGAGAGCTCTGAGATATATACACCGACTCTAATACTGACTAAAACAAATTGACTAGCCGTGCGGGCGGAATACAAATACAAATTTCCGTCTACATTAAGAACATGTTTAAACTAAGAGATAGCATTCCTAAGAGGCACAAACAAGCTTGTATTACATGTATATACCTTGTGTTAACACCACACAATACAGTCAGTCTATTGATTTATACAGCGATTAATAAGCAATGGAATGCTCAGATAGAATTGATGTCTTTACTGCATGGAAGAACTTTAAGGCTGTGGTGAAAAATTTAACACTGTTTTAAAATGTATATATTAATACTAATGTTCTTGTAAACTAATTTTAATATATATTGAGGAGAAAGTGCTGCTTAAATGCAATAACAACCTTAAATCGTAGGGCCTTGGAACCCCAGTTATCAATTGGACTTCTAGCCTGTTGGGATATTCATTTCACCTAAAAGAGTGATAAAAATAAAATATATTATAAATAATAAAATTATTATATCTGATGATCTGAGAAGTCTGCCAGCTGGTGAGAATTAGTAATTTCCTTATTATTTTAAGTGTGATTTAGATTTCATTTAGCAATTACGGTAATTTTTTTCCTTACATTTACAAGTTGGTCAATGAAGTTTGTTGAGCAACTTCAGCTGGTAATTGGTCAAACTCAATCCATTTTTTATTTCTACATTTTCTAATTTTTCATTTTGTTTTTTTGTAACACAGTCCCCATCTTCCATTATTGAAGGAGTAGTAATCCTACAGCAAAATGGCAAGTGGAACTAGTGCACTAAGTTTTCTGAGTGAACCGGCAACCCTTGCAAGTCTTGCTGCTGTGGCTGCTGCAAGTATGGCATATTTAACAACTAGACCAAGCCCGCTAAAATGTCCAGTGGATCCAAACAAACAATCTGTTGAAGTCCCGGTAAGGTTATGACAATTAGTGCTATAAGTTAAATTAAAATCAATTGTTATTTTTTAAATAAAGCAGTAATTATCGTGAAGATTATGGTAGGGATTAGGAATTTAGGGTTTTGTATATCCAAGTAATATACCGATCAATTCGAAACTTCACCATCCCCCTGGAATTTGAACTTTTAAAATTTGGTCATTCAAACTCCCATCCCCCTGGGCGAAAAAGTGTTCAAATGCCCTACTGTAGCAAGAAATTAAATGGGAAAATGCCCTTATCCCCATGGCCAAATTATGGCCAAACCAGTCCTTGATGAAAGTGGAATCTTTCCCTTTAAAATCTAGCAATAACAATCCTTCAACTTCGTTCAACAATCGTACAAAGCTTTAGTTAGACTGCGAGTCGGCGAACGGGCGAAGGCTCGATCTGGGAACAAGATTGACCGCGAGCAGGAATTCCACCTGAAAACGTGCAAATGCTAGACTTCCGGTTAAAATTCCCCACCCTCCCGTCAAATTCCATACTTAACACATGATGCAACACCCACTTACACTAAATATAACACAAACAAACAATGACTAATGAACCAGATGTGTTATAGGCATTAACCCTGATAAACACGCTTTACTCGACTCTGAAGATGACTGCCGCTGAGGCCGTCGAAATATCAGTCACCAACAATAGCTTTCTCAAGACTATGTAAACAACCTGGACGATCAACTTCACACATCTAATGTTTTTATGATAATTAGAACTAATTGAGATTTGCAAAGCATTGTGGTTTGAAGTACGTTTCATACCCACAGTACAGATATACCCACATTATTATATTACATTATTATTATTATATTTATACCCACAGTACAGATCTATGCAATGATCAATATTTGTTATAGGGTGAAGAATATGCAAGAAAAAGTGCATTGTCTGAGACTTTAATTGAAAACTACCATGAGAATGTTAATACTCTTTATGATGCTTTCATGAGAGGCTTGGAGGTTTCAGGTAAGGTTTTAAGAGCTTTCATGCATTTTGTGTGTAAACATAATGTACTGTTCCTCCATACCCCCGGTCCCCACCCCATCAAATCCCCATGTTACTGACTAATGTGAATGCTGCAAATTGTCAATGTTCAGCTGACAAGCCATGTCTTGGATGGAGGAAAGATTATGACCAGGAATATGAATGGATGTCCTATAAGGAGGTAGATTAGTTTATTTTCTGATTGGAGAAGTAAATGGTTGAGATTGTCAGCTTCTGTGTGAATGCTATGTACAAGTTTACAGTATTGTATCAGAGCCTGAAATAATTTCAAAATTTGTCCGGACAAAATTTCTGAACAAAATGACATTTGATCGGAAATTTTTTTCCGATTTTAGTTTGACCCCCTCCGTTGAGTAAATCCCGTCAAGCAGTAAATCACTCTATGCTATAGAGTTTACACAAAGTTTAAAGATGAAATTGCAAGAATATCTTATTTTTTTATCATATTTAACACTTACTTTTGAAAAACGAAGCAGTTATAAATTTGACTTTGAGGATTTGTTGCAAACTTGCAATATTACAAATATATGTATTTACTATCATAAATTATTTTAACATCTTTTAATATACAAAATTCTGTTCTAAAATAAGGCAAGAAGCACTTTCCAGCATGTCATCTCGTAGACAAAGATCAGTGTGGTGCTCACCTTTCAGTTCAACAACCACACGCCGGCGCCATCTTGTTTATTGAGCCCGTATTCTTTGCGATTACTACTCTATACAAGACTAATATAGATGTCACTCACTGTGATGAGCTCAGACCCACTCTTTTGGAAAAAAAATGATTGGATTTTTTTTCAAACCTGTCCGGACAAAATTTCCGATCAATTCAGCATTTGGTAGGAAAAACTGGAATTTGGTCGGAAAACCGCCGGCCGTTATTTCAGGCTCTGTTGTATAGGCCTGGATTAGCCTTAAGCTTCGTGTTGCTGATCTAGCCTGCAATTTGTATTCTACAGTTTGTTGTAATGCATTTCACTTTCTTTGTAGGTCCATGAACGGGCTTTGTGTTTTGGCTCCGGATTGATTGAACTTGGGGCTGAAGCATCTCCTGACACATACATAGGAATCTATTCCCAAAACCAAGTTGAGGTATGTTACCATGTCTGCTGTTGCCAGACAGGACTAATCACACAATTGAACATCACATACGACAAAACACAATATTGACTGGGACTCAGCTGAATGTATCGCCTTTAACACAAACTACAAACAGCGACTTACATTAGAAAGTTGGTATACCAACTTGGACATAAACCACTTAACAGATCACAACAATTATACCAACACCATACAAAAGACTTCTTTGCACACACCAACGAACATTCGACAAACAATATACCCATGCTTAATGCATGATGCAACACCCACTCACATTGATTATGACACAAACAACTGATGAGAAACAATGTTGGTCCACGCTAAACTCACAACGCAACACCCACTCACACTAATACGATGACGTAATGAACCAGACATGTATATATATATATATATATATATATATATATATATATATATATATATATATATATATATATATATATATAGACATTAACCCTGACAAACACACTTTACTTGACTCTGAAGATACCGTAATATATCCCAGCGTTAGTTAAGTAAGTTCATAGTTGACCCCATATTTTTTGGCCAAAAAATTGATTTTTATGGGAGTGGAGTTAAATAGTTTTCAGATGCAGATCCTAGTATTCACCGCAAGTTTATTAATATGGCAAAATTGTTTAAAACTTAGCATTATACAAATTTTATTGAATGTATTCACCCTTCATGATATTGGGTAGTAACTAGTATATCCAGTCTATGGTTTCACACACAATTTTATGACCCACTGTATAAGCAGTTAAAGTGTATATGACATGAAATTTTTTATTGCTTCATTTGAAAGAGCATCAAAAAGTAGGACGAAATGCTGTTTACCGTTCCTTGATATCTTTTCTAGTTCCACTGATTCAGCCCAAATTATGATGTCATATTGTTTGAATGTTAGTTTGGTGAATGTTTAAATGAACTATAGCTCAGTTACTATATGTGTCAGAATCAAATGATCCTTTGCACACAGATAATTCAAGATGAAACACAGTTGATAATGTCACTAATTTTGTTGTCAAGGTAACACTGTTGTACCCAGGCCCCTTGAACGATTTTATAAAACACTTTATTTATCACACTTTATTTAATAATAAAACACACTTTATTTAATGAACTATAGTTCATTCAAACATTCACCAAACTAACATTCAAACAATATGACGTCATAATTTTAGCTGAAGAACTAGAAAAGATATCAAAGAACGGTAAACAGCATTTCGTCCTACTTTTTGATGCTCTTTCAAATGAAGCAATAAAAAATTTCATGTCATATACACTTTAAGGTCAGCTTTTAGATGTCAATTTTGTGATATGGTAATGATGGTTAATAGTCATTTGTGATAATGATGATGGTGATAATAATGGTGGTAATGGTGGTGTATGTCATGATGGTGATAATAATAATGGTGGTAATAATGATGGTGGTGTACATCATGATGGTGATAATAATGATTGTGGTAATAATGATGGTGGTAATAATGATGATGGTAATTGTGATGATGGTAATTGTGATGATGGTTGATGGTTGATCATCATCATCATCATGGTGGTGTTGGTGGTAATGATGGTGACTGGTTATACTGTAATGAAGGTGGTGATAACAGTGATGGTGTGATGATGATGATGACAAGGATTGATGATCGATCATGATCATGATGGTGGTGTATGTCATGATGGTGGTAATAATAATGGTGGTAATAATGATGGTGGTAATAATGATGGTGGTGTACATCATGACGGTGGTGATAATGATGGTAATAATAATGGTGGTAATAATGATGGTGGTAATAATGATGGTGGTGTACATCATGACGGTGGTGATAATGATGGTGGCGTACATCATGATGGTGGTAATAATGATGGTGGTAATAATGATGGTGGTAATAATGATGGTGGTGTACATCATGATGGTGATAATAATGATGGTGATAATAATGGTGGTAATAGTGATGGTGGTGTACATCATGATGGTGGTAATAATGATGGTGGTAATAATGATGGTGGTGTACATCATGATGGTGGTAATAATGATGGTGGTGTACATCATGATGGTGGTGTACATCATGATGGTGGTAATAATGATGGTGGTAATAATGATGGTGGTGTACATCATGATGGTGGTGTACATCATGATGGTGATAATAATGATGGTGGTAATAATGATGGTTAATGACGGTGGTGTACGTCATGATGGTGGTAATAATGATGATGGTGATAATGATGGTGGTGATAATGATGGTAATTGTGATGATGGTTGATAGTTGATCATGATGATCATGTTGGTGTTGGTGATAGTGACTGGTTGTACTGTAATGAAGGTGGTGATAACAGTGATGGTGTAATGATGATGATGATGATGATGAATGTGATGATGATGAGTGTGATGATGATGACAAGGATTGATGATTAATGATGATGATGATGATGATAATGATCATGATGGTGGTGACAATGATAGTGGCCGGTGACTAGTTATACTATAGTAGAGGTGATCATAGCAATGATGATAATAATGAGGGTAAACACATTACAGCCACTGTGCTCCTTTGGATGACTGTTTCTTTCTAATTCCGTTACTATTATACTAACCGATTTTCTTTGTTATTTTTCTTCCAAGTGGGTTTTGGCTGAGCAAGGATGTAACTGTTTTTCCATGGTCGTTATTCCACTTTACGATACCTTGGGACCTGATGCCTGTGCATTTATAATAGGCCAAGGTAAGTGTATTTTCATAGTTACAATAGTTGTAGCAATATTTATGGTGATAACAATAGCAGTCGTTATAATAGAACTAGTGAAGATGCGATGTTTCTCAGTAGAGCTTGGTGGAAAAACCAGTGTTGAAAATTTCTCACTAGCAGCAGCTCAGTTGTCGGTACATTAATCCAGATACCTTGCGTTTGATTTCCATTGCAAGATCAAAAGGATTGGGGGGGGGGGGGTGTGTGCTGATCAAGTAATTCAATTCCTAACTCTCACTGCTCAGTGGCGTAAATATATAGTTAGGCAAGCAATATTATAGTTGTAATGTATGATCGCGGAGAATCCGCAGTGGCGTAGCTGGACCTAGTAAAAAGTATTTTGGCAAGCATACATGCATAACCAAAGGACGATATTTTTATTGATCATCTTATAAGTGCGTGATGCCATCGTATTTCAAGTATGTTTTTATTTATTTGTAATTTATCGGAAAAGTACACCATACCAATCCTGCTTCCCATACCAGTCCTGTCTTCCCATACCAGTGAATCCTGAGCCTGGACCAATGGACCATCCTCTCTGACTAAAACTATCATTACTGCTTTTTGGCACTAATTAAATTTTTTATCATGTCATCGTAAATCAAATATTCTGCTTTCTCAAAATACTGGAAATGCCATTTCAGAGACTCTAGAGTTTCAAAACTTTTCTGGGGCATTGGTAGCCCCCCCCCCCCCCAACCTGGTCTCAGCTTTGTATAGCTATTCAAGTCATGTTGTACCTTTGTGTATAGCTCGTATACGAATCGCAGTTTGTGATCAATCAAAAATGGCTAACCTGCTAAAAGGTCTGGAGAAATGCAGTGATCTGAAATACATTATCATGATTGGTGACAGCGTTTCTGAAGAGCACCAGGAAGTAGCCAAGAAATGTGGCGTAGAAATTCTTACCTTCTCAGAAGTGGAGGTAAGTGAAAGTGGGAATTGATATTTACTAGATTCGTTCAGTGAGATCAAAACGACTGAAAAGTGCTACGCAGGCAGAGTTTTGGATATATAGCAAAGTGAAAAGGTGGTGCACGAAATACTGACGTTTCGAGCGTTTCATATATAGGGCTTCATATGTACAGTATATAAGCCATATTTTTAATTTTTATTTCATCTCGTCTTACTCTGATGAAGGGCTCCACTCGAAACGTCAGTATTTTGTTCCTAAACAGCTTGGCAGTTCACTACCTTTTCACTTTGCTATACGAGTTACAGGTAGTTAAGTTAGGTAGTTTCACTTGAAATTGATAAAGTTCTCAAGCTTTTGGTGTGCAAGCTGTGTTAAGTTGTCAATACTCAGAAAAACTCTGAGCTCCAGACAGGACTCGACAGGGCGCCTTAGTTACAAATAATCGTTACTTTTCTGTGTAACTGTATTACTTGGTTTCTATATAGTTATTTTCCCAGATCAGTTAACTATAAAAAGTTACAAAATGTACAAACTAGTTACATTTGCTTTTCAAGATGTGGTATGGTCACCTTACACCATAAAATATTAACGAGTTGTCCTATCGTGAACGCCTTGATTGCTTACATTTACTTCCGTTGGCCTATTGTAGAGAAATTAGTGACATTATTTTTTCTTTAAGTGTTTCAGGAGTCGGTGTAGGGTTGATATTTCTCAATATGATTCTTTTCGCTGATGTACTAAGCCTCTTAGAAATACTGACCATCTTACTCTGAAGATTCCTTTCTGTAGGACTGAGTCCTTTAAAAACTCTTACTTTATACGTGTCTGTCGTTTATGTGATTCTTTACCGTTATGTATTAAAGAATACCAGCTTTTATCTACTTTTCGTAATAAACTAATAGTAGACGCTATTCTGGCTTTAAAGGTTTTTTGAACATAACTTTAAAATTTATTGTCCATGACCCAACGTTTCGACACTCCAATGTAATGTCTTCATCAGGGGTGATCGTTGTAAAGTTAAGATCCCTATTTATACCCTCATAGAACCGATGATGACGTTATCTATATTAACAAGATGCAAATAAGCTTCTGGTAATAAACCGCTATTGATATGCCAAGCCTCCAGACAAGGAGGGTATAAATAGGGATCTTAACCTTACAACGATCACCCCTGATGAAGACACTAGATTGGAGTGTTGAAACGTTGGGTCATGGACAGTAACTTTTCGTTCAAAAGAACCTTTTAAAGCCAGAGTAGCGTCAAACTATATGATGATACCAAGTTGTGTAACTTTGCAGATAGTTACAAATAACTTAAAGTAACTTACTGTGACTTATTGAACCCCGTATCTAGAAGTCTGTTATCTCGAACTCGCCGTTATCTCGAACCCATTTCCCTTGGATTTCCCTTGTTTTTCAGTCATTTATACTCGGTTTTCTTGAACGTCTATCATCATAAATAAAAGTCTATCGTAATAAAAGTTTATCATCTAAATAACAATTTTCAAAAAAATGAAATGCGGTCCGTAGTTTTCGGGATATCCAATGTCAAAGTTGGCCCTCCCCTTTAAGACATTCTAAATCGTATACTGCACATGTATAACAGTACAATTCATCGAACTAACCAAAATAACCTGAGTCCAATATAGCTCACTGGTTAGAATATCTCACCGGAGATCAGAGACGTTTTCAACGATTTTCCTCAATCATAAATATAATGCATGCTGATATGCATGGCCTACTAGTACTGTAATCTTTCTCATGCAGGTGCTTAACTGTTTTTTATTTTCCTGATTAGGAAAGAGGAAGAAACGCCAAAAAGTCACCAAAGGTGAGAAAGGCCTTGGAGTTGCATTTTCGCAACTGTTGGAGGTCTTAAAAAATATATGTGACTTCCAGCACTCAAAAATTTTCGTTTTCATTCTCGTATTTATCCTTCTGGACGCCGCCATTTTAGAGTTTGCTCGACGGTTCAAAGTTTATGTACAGCGGTGGTTTACTTTTCAATTTTAACGTCATTAATTGCTTATCTTTTGTCCCTTGCGTACTCAATGATGTCAAAAAGTAACCCCCGCTGAACATGGCGTGTGAGCCGTCGAGCAAACGCCTAAAATGGCGGCTAAAATGGTGGTGAAGCATAAAATACGAGAATGAAAAACTTTGTCGACTTACATGAGAATGGGTATTAGTTTTCTTCTAATCGTTTTAGTTTTAGAGAAATTTGGCTTCGTTTATCGTATTTTGGCCGCCATTTTTGTTCTGATTGCGGACGAATGCGGTCGCTCCCATTCATTATTGACGTCATTGAGTGATAGAAACACTACACTGCAAAGAAACCCTTCACAATAGCATGACAATAACGTGGTCTTAGTCTATTGTGCAGGATTTCTATTCACCATTTCACGCTATTGTGAAGGATTTCTTTTCAAAGTGTTTCTATCATTTCTCAATGACGTCAAAAATTAACGGGAGCGACCGCATTCGCCCGCAATCAGAACAAAAATGGCGGCCATCAATTTACAAAAATACGATAAACAAAGACAAATTTCTCTCAAACTAAAACGATTAGAAGAAAACTAATACCCATTCTCGTGCAAGGCGACAAAGAACTTTCATTTTAGCAACACTTTTGGGGTGGAGTGTCCCTTTAAAGGCCTTTTATTAAAAGTAATTTATTTTTTGACTAAAAAAACTCTGAAAAATCGGGTGAAGTTTCATATAAATCCCGAAATGACGTCACATAGACTATCGGTAGTAAAATTCGAAGCTAAAATCAGCTGTTATTTCTAAAAGAAAACATTATCGTAAGAGTTAGGGTCAGTATACTGTATTAGGTTCAGGGTTAGGGTTAGGGTTAGGGTTTGTTTTAAATTCGGGATACTTGTATGAAACGTAAGCAGAAAAAAACGTCCATTATTGTCCAAACAATGTATTGAGTTTTTCTATCCCGTTTTGTTCGTCTGTGCCTCGTAATATCATCATGTTTACCTGACCTCGTTTTGTTTTTCTCCCCAAGATCCCAGACCGTAATTCAGTTGCCACCATCTGTTACACGAGTGGAACAACCGGTTAGTAAACAGTAAAAACTATAACTTTCATTAATGCCTTGCATGTTTCGTTTTCCTTACTCAGGGTTCTTTACAAACCGGTAAAGAGCGGTCATTATACAAAAAAATGACCGGTCTTCGACCATTTTTTTCACTTTACGTTTCACTCTCTGACGAAGGTCCTTCGCTCGAAACGTTACACTACTTACGTGCTATTTCGGCAGTACACCAACCTTTTTAGATATTTAATAAATTAATTGGGTTTTTTCCCCCGACTACGCTTTACCATAGGCACTGAAACGGACATCATTACGGTTTTCTAGTTCCAACTAGAACTATACTATGATTATGGTGTTTTTTTTTTCAGGCGATCCCAAAGGTGCCATGGTCACTCACGCGAATATGATATCCCTAGTCTCTTCAATACAACTCATTTTGGCGAAGGTAGAACTAATAATAATATTATATTATATTACACCTCAACTATAAATTGTCCAATCAAAGAGCTAGATTTGTATCACGTGACCAGTCAATTTAAACTCGAATTCCCCGCTATTTCTCCGGGTCATGATATTTGATTTGGAGGAACAACAAGATGTTTCTAGACGTTTCAAGACAGCATTCAAGATTGTTTCAGTATAATATATAGACCCTCCGCTCGGGGAATTCGCCGGAATATTACCCCTCAGGATGATATATCCCTCGCTCTGGGTCTATAAATGATAAATATTACATATTCTATATAATAACGATTTAATCCTGGTGACGTTAAAGGACATTGGCAACCAAAAATAAGTTAAGAAATAAAAAACGTGTCGCGTGTGATTATCGAGTTATAATGCACGATAATCACACAAGACAAAGTTTTTTATTTCTTTTATAAAATAACACCATTAAATTAACAATAAAGCCATGAAAAATGTAGATTTACCTGTCATAAGAGACGTTGCTAGCACATAGCAACGCACGTTGCTAGGAAGCCTTTGATGAAAACACGTTGGCGATTTTAGCGATGAAAATGCACTCAACGTTGCAGTTAAAACATTCTCTTGTGTTAGTACCTTGATTAGCTTTATATCCAGGTGTTCTTTGACTTTCTTTTGTGATTTAAACTACTTAAAATCCGTCAAAAACGACAAAATCTACGCGAGTAATCACGTCAGCTTATGCTTTATTGAGTTATAATGCACGGTTTTTTAGCTCAGTAACCAATCAGATAGCGTGTACTCGCTCATTTACTTCCTGTTATTTTATAAGTACCCTTTAGATCAAAGAATGTGACCTAAATAACCGGAATATCATAGTACCCTAATGCCCCGCCCAATGGGTTTTCTACAAGGCTGCAAAATTACTCCTCAAAAAGGAATTAATTACAATTACAATTACTTGCTTCAAATAGTAATTAATTCCTAATTACAATTACCACTCTTAAAAAGTAATTAATTACAATTACAAAATTACTCTCCGAAAAAAGTAATTAATTACAAATTCCTTTACGTTAAATGTCGTAATGTAGACCTTGTGCCAAATAAATTCCTCACACCATAAATGAAAATGAGACCAGGTTTAATGAGAGGAATGAGGTTGGATTTTAACTTTTAACATTTAATAACAATTGTTATTATGAAACATTGCATTATTAATAGAAACAATTAAATGTGTTGACCACAACAACAATGGCTTCAGCTTCTACACATTCAGGCTCTGGGCTGTGCTCTGGTTACGAGATTGGCAGATCGTTGTTTAACTCGTCCGTATCATTGGTAACAACGATTGTTTATAAATATTCTGCCATATTATTGATACTAACCTCTGAGATTTTGCTTTTGAATTAGTCCAGAAACGGGTCAAATGACCTTTTGACACGTGTTGAGAGTGTGTCACGGGGACAACCTCGTCCCCAGCCCCCAAGGTCTGCTCTATTTTCAAGAAGGCCTTTAGCCATAGCATGAGCCATAATATACCTATGTACTTAAGCACGTTTCCACGTCAAACTTTGGTTGTTTTCGTCTGTCGATAGGTATTTTTCGATGGTAAATAACATTTATTATATTTATGAAAGATTTAAGGAAAGGAATTTGTAATTTTCGTCTGCAAAAGGAACGAGTTCCTTTGTTTTGTAATTAATTACCTTTTTCGTTCCTTTGCCAAAAAAGTAATTAATTACCGGTTAAAATTACTACAAATGTAACGAGTACACGGTAACGCGTTACAATTGTAACGAGTACTCACACCACTGGTTTTCTAACCCTAACCTGCGTGATACAGGAAAGCTAAGTAAAAATCCTATTACTAACCTTAATACTAATAAAAGGATTGTCCAGAAGACGATTGCCTGCCGCTGACCGGGATAAATGGCGTGCTCACCCTCCCTCTCCGCCCGTGATGTAACGTTTTCGGTGTAGCTTGGTACAATCTAGATATGGGCACGAGAACTAATTATACACAAACGATTGCCAGTGACAACCGCTTGTGGGATAAACAGCGGTCATGCGCACATCTAGAGAGCGTGAAGCGGTATAGGGCCAGAGTGCTCAAACTACCACAAGGGTAGTGGGCGTTGCATTATCGCTAAAGGACACCTACACCAACTTCACAGAGTGCTCAACAACACCGGAGTGAAGGAGCGTAATAGTACAATATCTACAGACACGTGTTTCGCTGTTCCACAGCTCATCAGTGTAGCTTTGGTTACAATCTAGATATGGGCATGAGAACTAATTCTACACAAACGATTGCCAGTGACAACCGCTTGTGGGATAAACAGCGGTCATGCGCACATCTAGAGAGCGTGAAGTATATATTACAATTATTATATATGTTACAATTATTATATATATTATTCATTTCACCTTCCATTCGTCATTTTTTCTTTCTTTAGTGTGGTTACGCTGTGTCTAACGAAGATGTACACATCTCCTACTTACCGCTGGCCCACATGTATGAACGCGCATGTCACGTAAGTTTGAACTTTTGTTTTTGTATTCTTTGTTTCCATTGAGCATGTTTTCTTGGTTTCTCTATTTCTTTCGTTGATTGCCAGATATCCGTTAGGCCAAATGTGTGGTTCAGGTTACATCTTGAAAAAAATTGACTACCGCTATTAAGGATAGAACATGTAGACTTAAGAAGCAATGCATGAAAATGCGTGAAAAGCACACAGAGACAGAGATAAATGTATTCCTAATTTGAACATGGCACATACTATACATACATTTTTATGCGGGCTGTTTCCAAAATATAGCATGATCATAAACATGCCCCCAAGTTTCATTTGAAATGAACTTGTAAAGTTCACATGTAAATAAAACATCTGGGGCTGGTTATACGAAGCCTGGATGGATAGCTTATCCGGTGGATAAGTCCTAGCTAGAGAACCACTCGACTAGTGGTGCTTTGAACAACCCAATTTAACTTTTATGCACTGAACAGATCAACAGCAATATCACATACATAAGTCACTATTCAGTGGATACAATTTAAATTAGGTTGTTCAAAGGATGATTATTACTGTCCTTTAGTTAGGACTTGATGAACTATAGATAAGCTATCTAGGTTTCGAACAGCTGGTCTCAGATCATCAACATGGTGTTCTAATAGCTATCGAATAGCCAACATCTTGTTTTTCCCACGTTGTTGCAATTGAGCTACAGTAATTACTAGCTACAGTAATTGAGTAGAATGGTGCCAATTGCAAAGCTGGTATGTGGCGAGGGAGCTATTTATAGACGATATGTGGACGATCGTCAAGCTCATATCCTCTGGAAAACGATTCTGAGTCCCGTACAGGAATCGAACCTGTAACCTTCTGATTGCCGGTGAGACGCTCTAACCATTGAGCTAACGAGACTCAGATGGAGAGCGAAGGTTACAATAATGTACTGGTTCGATTGATATATGTACTTCCTATGCGGCAGTCACTATATATCGGTAATGCTTGGATGCGTTATAATATACACAATGTTGTAGTGAATGTGGGAGAGCTTGGAGTAGACAGACGATACATGGACGATCGTCAAGCTCATCCTCAGAAAAATGATTCTGAGTCCCGGACAGGAATCGA
The DNA here is from genome assembly GCA_035772405.1 of Chrysogorgia sp. JL179-B06. Taxonomy (NCBI): domain Eukaryota; kingdom Metazoa; phylum Cnidaria; class Anthozoa; order Scleralcyonacea; family Chrysogorgiidae; genus Chrysogorgia; species Chrysogorgia sp. JL179-B06. The sequence goes on from JAYKKM010000315.1 coordinate 1,130,536, forward strand.
ACTTGTAACCCTCCATCTGAGTCTCGGTGACTCAATGGTTAGAGCGTGTCACCGGCAATCAGAAGGTTACAGGTTGGATTCCTGTACGGGACTCGGAATCATTTTTCTGAGGATATGAGCTTGACGTCGTATCCACGTATCGTCTGTCTACTCCGAGCTCTCCCACATTCACTACAACATTGTGTATATTAACGGAGCTATTTATGTTAGCCATAGACCAGTGAACTCTATATATGGAACGCTAACTCCCAGTCATAAGTCGGGTAAAAAGTGAGGCAAGGTTTCAGGCCCCCACGCGGTTTGCAGGTACAATCTAACAACCAAAAAGAAAAAATTCAAAATAAGTTAGATTATCCGCTCTTTTTAAGAAAACTACGTTCGCTAGCCGGATACGCTGTACGCATATTGTAAACACATAATTTATCTTTGTTTTAATATATATTGTAGCTTTGGGAGTTGATTATTTCTCAAGAAAATGTTCGTTGAAGACAGCCGAAAGTTCGTGTTTTTTGTTTACAAGATGTTCCGTGGCGAAAATTATATTTTTGGGCATGTTCGGTTATCCGCTTTTAAAGAAAACTAAGTTAGCTACAGGGATAAAGCTGTACGTATATTGTTAATAGATCATTTATCTTTCCTTTAATATATTCTATAGCTTTGGGGGTGGTTTATTTCGGAAGAAAACGTTTGCCAAACATAGGCGAAAGTTTGTGTTTTTGTTTTGAAGATGGCGTACGTATAATACGAAGTCAGCTACTGAGCGATTCACCAGTTCAATCATGGATAGTGAAATAAATTTATTTTACTAGCTATCCATGGTTCAAGTAAGTTACAGGTATTTACCAAAAATATTATAAGGTCTACAATACTGCAAAAACGTTTACCTTGAAACTGAATTTCCAGGGTCTAAAATCTACCTGCAAACCGCGTAGGGGCCTGAAATCTACCTGCAAACCGCGTACGGGGCCTGAAATCTACCTGCAAACCGCGTAGGGACCTGGAACTTTTTGCCTCACTTTTTGCTTTACGAGTTATCGTTCCAGTTATATATATTGAGTTCACTGCCATAGACAGAACATGCTATTTTGAGTTGTCAAATCAAAAACAAACTTGGCTCTGGTCACTGGGAAAGAGTTAATGTTGAACTTTGCCAAATGGAAAACAGCGTTGGTCGACGTTTTGTCTTTCCATCCTTAACTTTGCTGTGATTTCTTGTTTCTTCTTCAGTGAATTGGTGGCTATGCACTCTCAGGTCAAAAAGAGTTTAGGGTTGGGTGGAAAAATTAGGGAGGAGAAGAAAATATTTCGAGTGTTAGAATATACATTTTAAGACCAAACCAGGTCCAGTTGCAAAAAATGCAACTTAAAGGCCATCCGGCTGGAATTGAACCCGCGACCCTGCGATGCTAGTGGCCTAGTGCTGCGTGTAGTGCTCTGACCACTGAGATACGGAGGCCGTTGCCGAGAGCCTAGTCACGAGTTCTGTATATATGGTAATGCCGGGAGAAGAAAAATAAAAATATATATAAAAAAATATATAATAAAGAGTCGTTCGGGAAACCGGAACCACACATTTATTTATCTTTGGCCTTATTGATGTAAATAAAAGGTAAGTGCCCTAGGCGGTGAATACTAAGCAAATTGAGCTGAGCAACAGAGCAATCGATTAAGGGAAGGTGGTTAGATGGGATGACTCTGACCTTTTCCGAAGATGGTGCCCAGTACGTCACTGTTGGCTTAGTGTCGGCTTCGGAAGCCAACAATGCAACCCTAACCAATCCTAACCCCTAACCAATCCTAACCCCTAACCAATCCTAACCCCTGACCAATCCTAACCCCTGACCAATCCTAACCCCTAACCAATCCTAATCCTAACCCTTTTCACGGTCTTCCGCAAGTTCACCGAAGCTGACTGTGCGCCATCTTCGGAAAAGGTCCCACAGAGTGCTTCCCAACTTTTTCTCGCTTGAGCAAGCAATGGAGCTATGGGCTTGGATTGTAAACTTCTTTTGGGTTAGGCTTACGTAATGAAAACTTCTTATTGGTTTTCAGGTCATGGTCTTCTCTGAAGGCGCAAGGATTGGGTTCTTTACTGGAGACGTGCGGAGACTTACAGATGATTTGAAAACTTTGAGGTAAACAACATTGGCACCATTCACCCATGGTCTCAATGAAAGATTTTCATTCAATTGATCTTTGTCTCACCATGGTTATTTCCACTCGTTAAAGGGATACTCCAGCCAAAATACAAATGTGAACTACATTATTATACTAAAAAACATCGTCCCAAAGACGTGGACTGCACGTTAGCTCAATATGATATAACGCTGACCGGATGCTCTAATCTACATATGCGCACAACTGACAGTACATCACCAGTTATTTATTTATTTATTTATTTTATTTATTTATTTTAAAAATCTTTTGCCAGGAAACAACCTCACTCTCAAGTGATTTTCAGGAAGGTCCTGGATTTACAAAGTTATAAAAATAGATACTAAAAAATTAAAAAAGAAAAAAAAAAAGATTGTTAAATTAAATAAGTTTTATAAAAGTTTCAATGTTAGTAGTGTTTCTTATGTTCTCAGGAAGAAGATTCCAATCTTTCACTGCATGGAAGCAAAGACGTTGTTGACCCCATAAACATCGAGAGGCAGGCTTACAAATATCATTTTTATGCCTAGTATTGTATTCATGCTTGTCACTAATAAAAGTAAAATCAAAATCCCAGTCAATTAGGCCATTTAAACACTTAAAAATAAATAAAATACGGTGCTGTCGGCGTCTCTCTGACAATGGCCACCATCTCAGTTCTTCCAGAGCCTCTGTAGCAGACGAATGCTTAGGATTGTCAAGGATGATTTTTAGCCGCTCTTGTGTGCAAAATCTGAAGATTTTTCATCAGAGTTAAGTTGTTTTTGTCGCCCCAAACCACATCGCCATAATCAAAGATGGGAAAGATCATTGTTTTAACATAGAGCTCTCTAACATGCATGGGAAGTAAGTGCTTTACTCTACTTAATAGACCTAAGCGCTTTCTCACTTTACTTGTAATGTAGTCCATATGGTCGCTCCAAGTTAAGTTTTCATTAATAACTATGCCTAAATACTTATACGAACTTTCCCTGTCGATATCTTTGTCGTATATCCGAAGGCTGAAAGATTCAAAGGATGCTAATCTTCGAGATCCACCAATGAGCATAAACTTCGTTTTAGTATAATTTAGTGTTAGCTTGTTATCATACAACCACTGTGCAACCAACGCCAGATCTTCATTAAGCATATTCTCTAAATCATGGCTAGATTTAGAGGAGTACATCGTTCTCCCTGCAATCTTCCATGACGGGGAAAAATGGGTCAAATTTTTTTCTACTTTTATAAAATAATCTGTTGAAAATAAGTAAATCCTTGAAGCAGCGTTCGAATGCACAAGCCATTGTCAACAATACGTAAATTCTCCTTACCCTTCAAGATGACGGACGGAACGGACGGATATATGAATAACTTTCTAGCTTCTCATCTTACCTCCGCTTTCATGTTGTTAATCGACCGCCTTTTCCTTTTTTAAGACCGACTGTCTTCATCTCTGTACCAAGACTCTTAAACAAGATACATGATAAGGTAGGGTTGCCTTCCCAGACAACACAACACCACGCAAGTATTCATTAATAACAGATAAAATATCAGCCGTTGAACTGGGGTTTACATGGCGAGCCGTCCCATACTAAATGAAGGTGATGTGACGCAACCCAGTTGTTGCGGGCAACGGGTTGCTTGGCTAGTCTCGCTGCGGTCAGGCTTATAGCCAGGAATCTGAAATAGGCCGTCCAATTTTGGAACATGAGGTAAAAGGGACGACTTACTACTAGGGGATCTGGGGGCATGTCCCCCGAAAATATTTGAATTTTGGATCACTAAAACGGCATTTCCTGCATTTTGGGGGCACTTTTTGAACAAAATATAACGGTCTGAAATAAAACATTTCTCATCATTTTAAATACCTATTTTGGTCCAGTAATATGATTATATTATCTCATGTATAATGAAGCAGTAAAAGGAGTCATATTTCCGTAAGACGCAGTGTAGATTATATTCATATATTTTCTCCTTACAAATTTGTAATTCAACAGTTCAACTTACATCTTCAAGAAAATAAATTCATAATCTGTGGAGTGGATTATTAATTAGAAGTTTACTTGATGTCAGCATCTGTGTAGCGTACTAAAGATCGTCAGACCCATTCAAGATTTTTCGAACATCCTCCTGCCGGCGGTGCTGCCACGCTTCTTCATTCAAATAGGGCATTTTCACTGAACTGGGTATGATAATATTGAAAATTAAAGCTATTTATTTTCAAATATATTTACAGTATATATTTTAGGCAAATCATTGAGAATAAATTCAGCGTTCAGAATTTCAGCGGTTTTCCTTATCCCATTACCCTCTACCGCAAATCTACCGCATTGGAAGCGATAGAATGCGAGAAATCGCCATTATTGTGTACTCTCGTCCCCAGGACGCGGGATGCTGGCGGAGGCCTGCGGTAGGCCTCCGCGCAAGGCCCTGGGGACGAGGTTGGCCTCCGCCCGCGTCCTGGACGGAGTACACAATGGCGATTTCTCACATTTTCACACATTCAACATACTTGAGACACAATAATGACGATTTTTAATACACAACAATGGCGATTTCTAGCATTCTCACATATTTAGAAAATAAATAAAAAATTAATTAATAAAAATAATAAATCAGTGACAGAGATGGGCACCCTGTGGGTTGGATGAAATTATTAATGGTAGTTTTGACGGATTTTTGGTTAAAAGATGGTGTCGCTGGGTTGGCGAAGAGCCTCTTGTCGATACAAGTCCGCTCTCCAGACAACAACAGCGACACCTTTGTCCCCACCCTGCTACATGCACTATACTTGTAATATAACCTTTTTAAATACTCATAAATAAAAAATATATAAAAATATACCGTTCGGACTCCTTGATACAAGGACACCTACGGACACCTCTATATAGCTAAAGATTAAATTTAACCTAAAATATTTGTTTCGTTTGTCATTTGTGAATAAGCAATCTGATTATTGGTTGATTTCATTTTTGTAGGTGTTGGCAGATTTGGATAAAAGCTTGATAAAGAAGTGTCTTTTCAACTTGGCGTTGTCGTTTAAAGAATACGAACTGAACCGGTTAGTTTTTCAGATGGTCATAATGAAATGAGGCAACGTGTTACCTTTACCGTAAATTTCACCGCCATCGTCACCATAACACGTCTACTATTTCCATAAACCGTTATTGCCACTATCACTATAATCCCTACCTTGCCTGACCTCACCTCTCACTGCACCTCACCTCATAACTCTTACCACCACCCTAAGCACCACCTGTTATTTACCTAACCTATACCAACCAGCATCACCACCACCGTTCACCTAGTCATCACCTATCCTTCACCTAACCATCACCTAACCATTACCACCATTTTAACCTAATTATTACCTAACTATTAACTTCACCTAACCATCACATAACCTTCACAAAACCATACCTAACCTTCACCATTACATTACCACCACCTAGCCATCATCTTCAACTAACCATGTTCATCTAACCTTTACCTCACTATCACTTTCGCACAACCTCACAGCATAACTCTTACCACCACCCTAAGCACCACCTGTTATTTACCTAACCTATGCCAACCAGCATTACCGCCACCCTTACCGCAACATTCACCTAATCCTCACCACCATGTTCACCTAGTCATCACCTATCTTTCACCTAACCATTACCTTCACCTAACCATCCCCTTTACCTAACCATCACCTAACCTTCACCACTACCTTTACCTTACCATTACCACCACCTAACCATCATCTTCACCTAACCATGCTCAACTAACCTTTACCTCACTATCACCTTCACACAACCTTCACCTAACCACCCCCATTAGCTATCAGAACCACCACACTGACCATCATCTTCACCACAATTCTTCAAATATCTTGTAGAAATGTCATACGAAATGACAGTTTCTGGGATTATCTGGTTTTCCGTAAAATCCAGGCAAGTGTCAGATGTGTGTGCTTTCTCCCAACTGTACTGCTGTCTGTGTTGATCAGGTTGTCTGTGTTGATCAGGTTGTTTAACAGAACTCAAACATCTTCTTTCAGGAGCGTCTTGGTGGTCGCATTCGTTTTGTTATAAGTGGTTCAGCTCCTCTCTCCGACAGAGTCATGAAGTTCCTTCGATCTTCGTTTGGCTGTTTTGTAAGTTTGAGATTGTTTCCTGTAGACGTCGTTCATATAACATTTACAATGCAATCAATACATATGGTTGCTTTGCAGTTGGTATGTTAGCTGGGTTGGTTGGTTGGTTGGTTGGTAGGTTGTTTGTTTGGTCTGGTTGGCATGGTTGGTTGGTTAATTGGTCTAGTTGGTTAGTCTAGTTGGTTAGTCTGGTTAATGGTTGGTTTGTTGGGATGGTTGGTTGATTGGGATGGTTGGGTTGGTTGGTTGATTGGTATGGTTGATTTTGTTTGGTTTGGTTGGTTGATTGGGTTTGTTGGTTGGTTGGTTGGTTGATCTGGTTGGGTTGTCTGGTTGGTTGGTTGGTTGATTGGGATGGATGGTTGGTTGGTCTCGTTGGGTTGGTTGGTTGGTTACTATGGTTGGTTGGTCTGGTTAGTGGTTAGTGGTTAGGTTGGTTAGTTGGTTGGTTGAATAGGATGGTTGGTTGGTCTGGTTGGGTTGGTTGGTTGGTTGGTCTGGTTAGTGGTTAGTGGTTGGGGTGGTTGTCTGGTCTGGGTTGGTTGGTTTGGTTGGTTTGGTTGGTTTGGATGGTTGGTTGATCTGGTTGGTTGGTTGGTTGGGATGGTTGTCTGGCTGGTTGGTTTGGTTGGCTGGTTGCATGGTTGATTGGAATTTGGGATGATTGGTTGGGTTGGTTGGTTGCATTGTTTGGTTGGTTGGTTTTTAGATTGGTTGGTTCATGGTTGGCAGATTGATTGCTTGGAGTTGGTTGGTTGATTGATTGGTGTTGGTTAGTAGATTGGTTGGTTGGTTGATTGATTGGTTCGTAGATTGCTTGGTTGGCACAGGGTTTACTTGACACTTTCAAAAAGGTTGTGAAAAAGTGCCAGGTTTTTGAGGGATTCTTGAGAGCATTGTTGATGGCTTTTATTTCAACACCATTTCAGGTCTTTGAAGGTTATGGTCAAACAGAAACTACAGCGGCTGCAACTTTACAACTCATGGGCGATCCAACCATAGGTATGGTACTAGACAGGACACGCGGTACCTAAATCGATCCAATTAAGAAATAGTTCATGGTTTGGCCTGTGCCCCATCGAGTTATTAATGTAGTAGGACGTTGGGATGCCCAGTGAGCTCTATATATAACTGGAGGACTATATTCTGGTCTTTTAAAATGATAAAGTAACTTATTTTGAAGATTTTCGTTTCTTCGCTTTGTTTTTTATATATTTCAGTTTGTTTGATATGCAAATGTCTGGAATTTCGTCACACATGCATAATGAGTTATCAGAGAATGTTATATATCTTTGCCTTCATGAAATGAAAACACTAAAGTGTGAATAACATGTGCGCGTGTTTCTCCCACAACACCAAACTTCTTGATTTTAAAGGATTTCGTTTGAGAATGAAAGTGATACACAAACTTCTCCGGTAAGTCATTATGCATGTGTGACGAAATTCCAGACACTTGCATATCAAACAAACTGAAATATTTCAAAAACAAAGCGAAGCAGCAAAAATCTTCAAAAGAAGTTACTTTATCATTTTAAAAGTGTACAGGAAGCGTCTGCACGCAGGCTACTTTAATGAAGATCGTGATTGTTTCTTTGAATATTTCAGGACACGTGGGACCTCCTTTACCTTGTAACATGATAAAACTTGTCGACGTTCCTGAAATGGATTACTTCGCGAAAGATGGATCAGGCGAGGTAATATGATCCAGCGACTTTTTCATTGATCCAGCTCAATTATCTCTATCATACTGAAACTGTCGTTCACTAAAGGTGATGTAATGCGAGCAAAACATTCTTGCAACCTTTTTCGCCACATTGCGTTGCCAATTTGCAATATGAAGTTGTACGTATTATTACCTACAGCCTCTGAAACAAGGCAATTTCTGAAACCTCTGGTAAATATTTTTCTATATGGAACTCCTAACCGGTAAATAGAATAGTGTGTATGACTGTATGTCTTTGTTTGACCGTCGGGAACAATGCGAGTCGAGATAACTCTCATACAAACTCTTGTCTACCAACTCTCATAAACTCTTGTCTTTGTTTGACTAGGAGCAATGAGAGTCAAGATAACTGTCATACAAACTCTTGTCTACCAAGGAGCAATGAGAGTCAAGATAACTGTCATACAAACTCTTGTCTTTCAACTCTCATAAACTCTCATCTTTGTTTGACTAGCAGCAATGAGAGTCAAGATAACTCTCATACAAACTCTTGTCTACCAACTCTCATAAACTCTCATCTTTGTTTGACCTGGAGCAATGAGAGTCAAGATAAATCTCATACAAACTCTTGTCTATCAACTCTCATAAACTCTCATCTTTGTTTGACTAGGAGTAATGAGAGTCAAGATAACTCTCATACAAACTCTTGTCTACCAACTCTCATAAACTCTCATCTTTGTTTGACTAGCAGCAATGAGAGTCAAGATAACTCTCATACAAACTCTTGTCTATACCAACTCTCATCCTTGTTTGAGCAAGTCTTTAGACTCTCTTCTTTGTTTGACAAGGAGCATTGAGAGTACTATCATATAACTATATCAACTCTCATCGACTCGCTCTCATCCTCGTTTCATCTTGGCCAAACTGGAATATGCATTTATGCATACAATGTACAAACTTAGTATTTATTCATCCTAGGTTTGTTTCAAAGGCCCTAACGTGTTCAAAGGTTATTTGTACGATGAGAAGAAAACCAAAGAAGCAATCGACGAGGATGGCTGGCTTCACTCAGGAGACATTGGCTCCTGGCTACCTGTGAGACATTATTTGTTATTTAACTTTGCTAATACACCCGTACGCACCCATCTAACCATACAACCTTCCTCTCACTTATCCGCACACCTATCTGAGACACTTGCTCACTCACTCATATATTTACTCGCTTAAAAACTCATCCACACACATACCCACCTACTCATCCACACACTTACCCTATCCACCTATCCTACCCAGGTGTATGTAATCCATACACCTACCCACCCAGTCGTCCACCCACTCATTCATCCATACACCTACCCACACACTCGTCCACACACCTACCCACTCACTCCTCCACACACCTACCCACTCACTCCTCCACACACCTATCCACTCATTCATCCATACAACTACCCACTCATTCATCCATACACCTACCCACTCATTCATCCATACACCTACCCACACACTCGTCCACACACCTACCCACTCACTCCTCCACACACCTACCCACTCACTCCTCCACACACCTATCCACTCATTCATCCATACAACTACCCACTCATTCATCCATACACCTACCCACTCATTCATCCATACACCTACCCACACACTCGTCCACACACCTACCCACACACTCGTCCACACACCTACCCACTCACTCCACACACCTACCCACTCATTCATCCGTGCAACTACCCACACACTCATCCAGACACCTACCCACTCCTCCACACACCTACCCACTCCTCCACACACCTACCCACTCACTTCTCCACACACTCACCCACTCACTTCTCCACACACTCACCCACTCATTCATCCATACAACTACCCACACACTCGTCCACACACCTACCCATTCACTCCTCCACACACTCATCCACACACCTACCCACACACTCCTCCACACACCTACCCACACACTCGTCCACACACCTACCCATGCAGTACCCACACAGTCGTCCACACACCTACCCACTCACTCATCCACACACTCATCCACACACCTACCCACTCGTTTTCAATATACCTACCCACACACTCGTCCACACGCCTACCCACTCACTCCTCCACACACTCATCCACACAGCTAACCACTCATTCATCCACACACGCTCATTCATTCTCTTACGTGCCCAACTGACTCTCGAATCTTGCCTTTTTAGAACGGTACCTTGAAAATTGTTGATCGAAGGAAAAATATCTTCAAACTTTCGCAGGTTTGTTCGATTTCCTGATTATATATTTAATGTATTGCGCCACTTTAATACGATGTATTTATATGTCTTGCGGTATAGCCATATTTTACGACTGTATACTATTGTATACTATTATTCACTTGTACAATGATTTATTGAATTTATCATCCACAGGGAGAATATATTGCACCAGAGAAAATTGAAAATATCTACAACGCCTGTACGTTAGTTCATCAGTGCTTTGTCACTGGCATAGGAACAGAGGTTAGTTTACACATTTTGAAACCATGGATAATTAAAGCTTCTTTTAAAAAAGTCTTTTAAAGTGCCACTACGATCAAATTTTTACCTATCGATATTTTTACGTATTTATAAAGCAGAGCTGCTAAATATTACTTGGTCGAAACCGTTTTGCGATTAAACGATGGCAAGTATTATTTATTTGACTCCGAATCTGGAGTTGTTACGTCCGCCATTAATCGATCATGTTCCTGACCAGCGTAACGAAGTGACGTCAGATTCTCAATGCGAAGACTCTACATGGCTAATTCTTCAAGTAAATCAAGGTCGTTTTTTCAAATACTTCGTCTGAAAGGCTGAACATTTCATCTACTTCTCGAAGAAAACAAGAAAACAAATAACCTCGACCGAAATTCAGGCGTAGCATTGAGAATCTGACGTCACAAACAATATTACCTTTTGAAATTGCGGGCTCACTTGGAACACGTTTTTAGTAATGGTGGCCTAAATAATAGTGATTTCAGAGCTCAAAATACTTATTTCAAAATATCATTTTTTAGTTTTTTTTTACATCGATGATCACTTTCGACCATGAAATACTATTCTATGCTAAAGGAAATCTAAAAGACGGGGGTGAATTTTCATGGTAGTGGCACTTTAATTATCCATGTTGAAACGGAAGAGATTAGAAACGCATCAAAAAACGTTCTTGTTATTTTTCTTCCTAAGAGTTGTGTGGTCGCTATTGTTGTTCCCGAGGCTGAAGAATTGTTGAAGCATTTTACAGGAGATCTGGATGATCTTTGTGAACGTGAAGTACGCTATTGCTAAGAATTATATTATAACATCATTTTTATTGTTATTTCGAAACTCGATTTCCTATCACGTTGCCAGACCAATCAAACAAACAACCCACCAACCCAGGGTTTCTTTTAGGGGGCCGAACGGGGGCATTTGCCCTCTTGAAAAATATTTGCCACCTTTGAAAAATATTTGCCACCTCTTGCAAATTGCCAAGGCGCTCAATTCGCGCCCCCCCTATTTTTATTATGGGGTGTTTTGCCCCCTCTTGTTATATTTTCTGAAATAAACCCTGCACCAACCAACCCACCAACTCATCCACCAACCAACCAACCAATCAACCAACCAACCAAAACACCAACCTACCCACCAACCAACCCACCAATCAACCCAACAATCATCTAACCATCCAGCTAACCATCTATCGTACCAACTAGTCTACCAACCAGCTAACTAGCCATCGAACCAACATCCAACTTCAAGCAAACATTCATCCTACAAATTAGCCAACCAACCAATAGATTCGGCAACAAACCATTTGACTGTCTGAGCAACCCATAAATTGACAAACCAACAAATAAAACTTCAAACGTTTTGTACAAAGAACAAAAAAGTTACATTTTGTTTATAAACAAATAATTTCCCAACGCAACCAGGTTAAATCAGACATGTTACTGTCCACGACCCAACGTTTCGACACTCCAATCTAGTGTCTTCATCAGGGGTGATCGTTGTAAAGTTAGGATCCTTATTTATACCCTCATAGAACCGATGATGACGTTATCTATTAACAAGATGCAAATAAGCTTCTGGTAATAAACCACCGTCATCGCGATTCAATGGGGCGTGGTCGCTATTGATATACCAATGGAAAAATGGAAACCTCTACATGTTAGACGACTCTTCCATAGACGCCTCATATTACACAAGTGTGTGTATAACGAAGTTGATCTTGATTTCAATTTTAAATTCAATTATGAAATACATAACTATGACACTCGGCGAAAACGTGATTTCTATCTACCACGTGCTAAAACTAACTGGGGTAAACAAAAACTATCCTATCAAGGACTAGTCGATTGGAACACTTTGCCAGATGAACTAAAAATGTCTTCCTCTTTCAAATTTTTCAAAACGAAACTTAAAAAGTTGATGGATATTTGAACTGCTTAAGTTTATTTTAATTTATTGTATTTTTGATAAGTGTATTATTAATTGTATACTGTAACTGCATTTTATAGGTTGTTTTTTGTTTTTGTTTTGATTTTTGTAATGTAATGTTATGTTTTTTATTTATTTATTGTTGTATATATTTTTAATGATGCAGGGCTCCTCTGAAAACCACTTCTGTGACGGGGACACCCTGATTAAAGATTGTTATAATAATAATAATAATTAGTGGTAATAATTTTGGAATTTTCCCACGCAATTTCATGGTAGGTTACGCACGCGTGTTCCGATCCAAAGCAGAGTTTTCCTTTTTTGAAAAGAAAACAGCCTTTTGGTGTTCGTTTAAACCCGTACGAAACTGACGTTTAGTCTGACCGATGTACTCCTGATCACAGTCATTGCACTAAATTGGAGTGTCGAAACGTTGGGTCATAAACCTCTTTCATAATGGCACCCAAATTAAATATTCTTTTATATTCATTTAAATTAGCCTTTCTGACCTCGTTCGTGTGTCTGCAATTCCAAATAATCTTTGCTTTGTAACGAGGCCAGAAAGACTAATTCGCATGCACATAAAAGAATATTTAGACTGGCCGCCATTATGAAAGAGGTCTATGGACAGTAACCTTTATAGTTATGTTCAAAAAACTTTTTAAAGCCAGAGTTTCGTCAAATCATGTCTGATTTTATTTATATAGTTATTGGTTATTTATTTATTTATTTTGTATTTGGTTTTAGGAAGTAAAAACATACATTCTTCAAGAAATGACGAAGTGCGGTAAAAGCGCTAATCTAAGATCATTTGAACAGGTACAGAATGTAAAGGAAGGGGTTGATAGATGGAGAGCGGGAGGTTCAATATATAGGGAGAGATGGGTGAATGGGTGGGTTGGTTGGATGAATGGAAGGACGGTTGGATGGATGGATGGATGAATATAAAACTCTAAAAGGTTGGTGTACTATCGACATAGTGAATAGATTAGATTGGATTGGAAAACTTTATTTAGACAGGGTAGCCCATTCAGCAACAGGCTGATATCCAGAGGGGCCCTGTATTGAAATATATTATATAACAATAACATACACATATACAAAAACATATACAAAAATATCTAAATTATAAAGGTCACAGTATCAAATTAATTACAAGAAAAATGCGTTTTAACGCGCCTCTTAAAGGAAGAGAGTAATACAACCAACCTCGTACCCAGGGCATTTTGCCTCCACGGTGGAAGGTCGGCGAAAATGGCCCTGGGATCGGCTGGTCACATGACACCCAGAATTTCTGGGTGTTTAGATATGATAATTTTTGTGGTCTTTAGATATGATAATTTTTGTGGTCTTTAGATATGATAATTTTTGTGGTCTTTGTTCCATTTCCTTTGTCTACTTTGTTGACAATTATGACAATTATTCATAATTGAGAAATGTTCAATGCTCTTCAGAGTTGTTCATGTCAGCATTCGTCGGCATAAAACAGCTAACAAGCTTAATAATCCATCATACATCCATGGTTATCTCTTACAAAAGGTATGAAGAAGCATATATCCAATTTAGCGAAAGCTATCACTTCTAATTTGCTGTAAAATTTGAAGACAGCATTCAGATTTAGATGAATAAATTATACTCGGCTGAATTAATTGAGTTTTATGACAAGCCAATCGGATTATAGAATGGACCAGCCGATCCCAGGGCCATTTTCGCCGACCTTCCGCCGTGGAGGCAAAATGCCCTGGGAACGAAGGTTGTAATACAACTTTATAACGTCAAAAAATGTTTGTCTTATTTGGCAGAACTTTTAAAATGATAAAGTAACTTCTTTTGAAGATTTTTGCTTTTTCGCTTTGTTTTTTGAAATATTTCAGTTTGTTTGATATGCAAATGTCTGGAATTTATTATGAATGTCGTCACACATGCATAATGACTTACTTGAGAAGTTTGTGTATCACTTTCATTCTCAAACGAAATTCTTTAAGATCAAGAAGTTTGGTGTTGTGGGAGAAACATGCGCACATGTTATTCACACTTTAGTGTTTTCATTTCATGAAGGCAAAGATATATAACATTCTCTGATAAGTCATTATGCATGTGTGACGAATTCCAGACATTTGCATATCAAACAAACTGAAATATATCAATAACAAAGCCAAGAAACGAAAATCTTCAAAAGAAGTTACTTTATCATTTTATTAAAAGTTATTCCAAATAAAACAATAATTTTTTTGACGTTATAAGAGCTTTAAGTACTGAGGTACTAAATGGTGGAAATATTTATAATCTAGTTAGTCCATTGCATCAAATAAAGGAAGTCTAAGACGAGAGTGAGTCACTTTACGTTTCACTCTGTGACAAAGGTTCTTCCCTCTAAATGTTGACCCCTTTTTCATTATTTTGGCAGTACAACACCCTTTTCGACATTTGCATTTTAACATTGCTTACAGGACAATACTTTTGTATCCTACAGGGTTGGTTGGATGGAATGATTGAATAGAGGAATTAATGAGTGGAGAGAGGGATATGTGGACAAACGGTTGGGCGAAGAGAAGAATGTAATTATGGATGGATTAGGGATGATGGATTATCGATGAATGTGTCCGTTCGTTCGTTCGTTCGCTTGTTGTCTTCCTTGCTTGCTTGCTTGCTTCCTTCCTTCCTTCCTTCCTTCCTTCCTTCCTTCCTTCCTTCCTTCCTTCCTTCCTTCCTTCCTTCCTTCCTTCCTTCCTTCCTTCCTTCCTTCCTTCCTTCCTTGCTTCCTTGCTTGCTTCCTTGCTTCCTTCCTTCCTTCCTTGCTTGCTTGCTTGCTTGCTTGCTTGCTTGCTTGCTTGCTTGCTTGCTTGCTTGCTTCATTTCTCGCCTCCTTGCTTCATTTCTTGCCTCCTTCCTTCCTTCCTTCCTTCCTTCTTTCCTTCCTTCCTTCCTTCCTTCGTTCCTTCGTTCCTTCCTTCGTTCCATCTTAACTTCCTTCTTAACTTCTTAACTTCTTTCCTTCCTTGCTTCCTTCCTTGCTTCCTTCCTGCCTGCCTTCCTTGCTTCCTTCCTTGCTTCCTTCCTT
Organism: Chrysogorgia sp. JL179-B06; assembly: GCA_035772405.1. Lineage (NCBI taxonomy): Eukaryota > Metazoa > Cnidaria > Anthozoa > Scleralcyonacea > Chrysogorgiidae > Chrysogorgia > Chrysogorgia sp. JL179-B06. The sequence goes on from JAYKKM010000315.1 coordinate 1,145,976, forward strand.
GCTTCATTTCTTGCTTCATTTCTTCATTTCATGCCTCCTTCTTTCCTTCCTTCCTTCCTTCTTTCTTTCCTTCCTTCCTTCCTTCCTTCCTTCCTTCCTTCCTTCCTTCCTTCCTTCCTTCCTTCCTTCCTTCCTTCCTTCCTTCCTTCCTTCCTTCCTTCCTTCCTTCCTTCCTTCCTTCCTTCCTTCCTTCCTGCCTGCCTGCCTTCCTTCCTTCCTTCCTTCCTTCCTTCCTTCCTTCCTTCCTTCCTTCCTTCCTTCCTTCCTTCCTTCCTTCCTTCCTTCCTTCCTTCCTTCCTGCCTTCCTTGCTTCCTTGCTTCCTTCCTTGCTTCCTTCCTTGCCTCATTTCTTGCTTCCTTGCTTCATTTCTTGCCTCCTTCCTTCCTTCCTTCCTTGCTCCCTTCCTTCCTTGCTCCCTTCCTTCCTTGCTCCCTTCCTTCCTTGCTCCCTTCATTCCTTGCTCCCTTCATTCCTTGCTCCCTTCATTCCTTCGCTCCCTTCATTCCTTCGTTTCCTTTATTCGTTCCTTCTAATAAGTTAACCATGGTCAGTTGCCTTTTAATACCTCGAAGATATCAACACTCGTAGCTTGTTTAATTGGTGGTTTTGTGATTTGTTTCAGGCCAAAGCTATTCACTTGCACGCCGAACCTTACACAGTTGAGAATGGATTTCTGACACCAACTTTTAAAGTGAAGCGGCCATTATTGAAAAAGTTGTTTGACGAGAAAGTCAAAGAAATGTACCGAATTTTGAACTACTGAAATTTCTGAAACGAGACCGGGTCCCACGAATGGAATGGCATCAATTGAAAAATTAAAACAATCTTTTAGAGAAGAAAATGACCACTTGTTCGAGAAATTTTACGGACATGTTAGTGCAATGATTTGAAGCCGAAAATAGTCTTAAAAAGTTGAGAAAATAACTACCGATTTTCAGATGTTTTGCGTATAAAGGCGCGCAGGTGGGGGGTTTGCGTATACGTTTATATCAAGCTATAGTTCCATTTACAGTCAAAATATAAAGACATTCCCCCATCCCGAAGGGTATTTGCGATCCTAAACAATAAATAACCTCAACCCTTGAATCGTAACCCACGAAATATGAAAAATTAATTTAAGCAAAATTAATTTTTTACATGCGTTTAGAATCTGGACAATCTTCACAAAGTACATAGGGATTTTAAGAATTTTTAAAAAGTAGCGTTGTAAAGAGGTGTCCGTTGTATGGAGGTGTCCGTTGTATAGGGTGACGCACATCTGCCTAAAGCCCGTTTTCCACTAGGCGACCTTTTTCGCGCGAAGCGACTTTTTCTTTTGTCTTATAAGCTCTCACTTAAAATCCAGGTGTTCGTGACGCACATGTGCGTAAAATACAACGGAAACCTCTATACAACGGACACAACTATAACGGACACTTCTATATTGCGGACACCTCTATACAACGAACACAACTATAACGGACACTTCTATATTGCGGACACCTGTATACAACGAACGGACCTCTACTATAACGGACACCTCTACTATAACGGACACTTCTAATATAACGGACACCTCTATTTTGCCTTCCGGCTGGAATTGAACCCGCGACCCCGCGATGCTAGTGCAGCCGAGGCAGTTTTCCCTTTCGTAAATGGTCTTTGCCATCTCGAACGGTCTTTCTCATCCGATACCCCTGAATCCTAACCCCCCGGAATTTTTTTACTAATATATACGGAAAAACTGTGTAAAGCTGTCGCATTTAAATTTAAATTCCGGAAGGTTAGGATTCAGGGGGGTTAGGGTCATTGTTTAGGATGGCAAAGACCGTTTACGAAAGGGACGACTGTGCAGCCGAGGGATAAGATTCTGTGTATATTATACTCGAAATTTTCCTTCACCACTGATCCTTCTGAACATGTAGTTTAATCGAGTGAAATGCCAAATATTACCTTTATTATATATAACGGACATCTCTATATAACGTACACGTCTATATACGGACACCCACCTCTATATAACGGACATCTCTATATAGGGACACCCACCTCTATATAACGGACACTTCTATATAACGGACACCTCTATATAACGACAACTCTATATAACGGACCCCTCTATATAACGGACCCCTCTATATAACGGACACCTCTATATAACGGACACCTCTTTAATTACCAAATTAGTTCTATAGACTCTTATCTTCAAATTAGTACTGAAAACGAGACTTGTCCCGACGGTCCCATTTCAGGGAAGGGAGGGGCATGGGGTAGACTAGGTGCATCCAAGAGAAAAGGTTAGTTGACTTTATAGTTGTGATTAACAAATGGTGCAAGTGCATTCAAGATGACTTGGTTATTTGAGAAAAGGTTAGTTGACTTAGTTGTGATTAAAATAATTAATAATTGTTGTTTTTTAACGAAGTTTATCCGTGTTTCGTTTGAATTTCCTAAATGTCTTCATCAGGACGAGCCGACGAACTACAACGTTTAAAATCGAGTTTAAAACCAACCACAGTTAATAGAATAATCAGCCCAAATAAGAACTTTACTACAGCAGTCAAGTTTACCAGCTACGACTTTATACAATTCCTTATTATTCTCGCGATAATGCTTTACTTCAGAGTATGATAGATAAACAGCCAGTTCTACCTTGGAATTTCCGAGGGAAGCGGCTCTGAAGAACTTGCCAGCGGAGGTTAAAATACTAGTGCTCTGGAAATTCCAGAGAGGCCAGCCAACAACCCATCGTGCTCTGAAGAAATTTCACAATTTGTTTATAAAAACAAATTATAAGAAATATTTTTTGTTGAGCATGAAACTGACCTAAAAATGCTATGCAGTGTTTGGGGAAAATGTCCAATTTTAGGCCCATGGTACTGTAATTGAATTAGTGGTGGCCCTACAGTCTGTTCAGCCCAAGTTTTGGTCGGACATAGAGAAAAATTATTTTAATTTTAATTTAACAACTTAAAAGAAAAGTAAATAAAACTTAAATAGAAGAAAAGTTCTAGGTTACAATGTACAAGCCAGAGTTGGCACATGTATGCACAATGGTCAATAGAACTACAACTTAGTTTAAACAACTTTAGGATTCAAGTTGAATCCTCACAATGCGTGAATTGGATATCTTAATTTGAAACCGAATAAATAATTTTTTGAAACAAAATCGGAGAGTACCTTATTCGACAAAGACAATTTTCAGCGAATAATCTCATTCGGCCAAGTCACACGCGTGCCAACTGCCAAACAAAGTCGGCCAATCGCAGAGTGTGCGAACATCATAATTTGTCAGAAGGGTGCGACTGAATTCAAGTATTCCCCTGTCTAATCTGCATGTTGTATGCAGTCTGCAGATTATACGGACAGTTTGAGAAATTAGCTTCGAAGTTTAAAAACAAGCGAACAAGTAGCCCGGGCTACGCAGGCTAGCGAACAAGCGATATTTCGCACTTAGAATGTGGGAAAACATCTTTCCTTGCAGCTTGTAACCAATTACGTTTTGGTTTTGCGAGAATAAGGGAGAAATTACTGCGGCCAAATGGTAGGCCAAAATGTCCGTGCAGAGCAATCAGTGAATGGCCATATTCGCGTTTTGTGCGGAAGATGGCCGCTGGTCGACCGTTATATTGCACTCCGATACCGTTTATCTTTTAATATAGGAAAAGGAGTGGCAACGTTGTCCAGTGGAAATTAGAACTTGAAAATTCTCAAAAAGAGAAACGTCGTCTAGAATCAGACCTGAGTCGTCTACGTGATGAACAACAAGCGATGCACTTACAGTCAACAGCTCAGGCCAAGTTAGATATGTCTAAGAAACAAAAAGAAGAGAAGGAAGATGCAATTCAGAAAATGTAAGATTCCTTTGACCTTTGCATTCATTGCTGTAACGATGATTAGTAATATAATTATAAGGATGAGGAGAAATTGCTGAGCAAAATTTCGATATGATTAACCCAGCCTTTCATGTTATTGTTTGGATTTTTTCTTTCAGTGTTCAACGAAACGAGGAACAGCTTTGTACAATGTCTGGTGTGTTTGGTCCTGTTGATACACTCAAGACACGAGTATCGAAATTTCTTCATGAAAAGTGAACGGAACTGAGAAGTATAAACAGCGATGTTCAGAAAATGAAACAACAACAGTCACCAAAGCAAGCCGAGATAAGAATGACCTTGTAGGTTGATTTGGGGTTTGGTTTGTTCAGCTTTTAGCATTCTTTATTTTATTTTTTTCTTCATCTTCCTTCATTATATCCTCATCTTCATTTATACCACCCCTCTTCCCAATATGCCATCCTCCACACCCTCTTCCTTCATGTTACCCCCCTCCCCTTGTGCTATTCATCCTCTTCCTTCATGTTATCCCTCTCCCCTTGTGCCATTCATCCTCTTCCTTCATGTTATCCCTCTCCCCTTGTGTCATTCATCTTCTTCCTTCATGTTATCCCCCTCCCCTTGTGCCATTCATCCTCTTCCTTCAAGTTATCCCTCTCCCCTTGTGCCATTCATCCTCTTCCTTCATGTTATCCCTCTCCCCTCGTGCCACTCATCCTCTTCCTTCATGTTATCCCTCTCCCCTTGTGCCATTCATCCTCTTCCTTCATGTTATCCCTCTCCTTGTGTCATTCATCCTCTTCCTTCATGTTATCCCTCTCCCCTTGTGCCATTCATCCTCTTCCTTCATGTTATCCCTCTCCCCTTGTGTCATTCATCTTCTTCCTTCATGTTATCCCCCTCCCCTTGTGCCATTCATCCTCTTCCTTCATGCTATCCCCCTCCCCTCGTGCCACCCCTCCTCTCGTGCCACCCCTGCTCTCGTGCCACCCCTCCTCTTCCTTCATGTTATCCCCTCCCCTCGTGCCATTCATCCCCCAGACTTCCTTCATGTTATCCCCTCCGCTTATTCCATCCATCCTTCTCCAATCCTAATACTAAACACTCCAACCTTCCATGCACTGTCTTCAATTGCTTGTTACAGATTTTTCCAATGCTTTGTCTTTCAGAGATCAAATTGAAAATCTTGAAAAAGCCATGGCAGGTTACAAATCCAAAGTAAAGGAAGCCTGTGGCGAGAAAGACTACGATACTTTAAAATGTGACATCTACGATTCAATTGAACAAGCAAAAAGGTTTGTCCTACTGCACTGCACTGCACTGCACTGCACTGCAACACTCCAGGGCATCTTAATAGTCTCTATTAAGTGGACTCTAAGTACGGAATGAGTGTAAATATTGTATAATATTGTATAATATATAATAATAAGTAAATAGTGAAAGATTAAAATCACAAAGACTTCCTTGTTTTTATAAGATACAGCAAAGTAAAGACTTTCATTTTTATGCTGGACGTCTTATAAATTGTTATAAAATAACCGGAAGTCTGATTGGCTGCTGAGCCTGCTTTATAATTCAGTAAAGCATAAACTGTCGCCATCTTCCCACTAGAATTTGTCGTTTTTGACGAATTTCACGTCTTTTTAATTACAAAAAGATGTCAGGAAATACCTGGGTACAAGTTCAATCAACGTGTCGACATAGGGAAATGTTTTACTTGCAAGTTTAAGTGCATTTATATATATATATATATATATATATATATATATATATATATATATATATATATATATATATATATATATATATATATATATATATATATATATATATATATATATATATATATATAGTACAATATCTACAGACACGTGTTTCGCTGTTCCACAGCTCATCAGTGTAGCTTGGTACAATCTAGATATGGGCTGATAACTAATTATACACAAGCGATTGCCGGTGACAACCGCTTGTGAGACAAACAGCCGTCATGCGCACATCCAGAGAGCGTGAAGCGGTATAGGGCCAGAGTGCTCAAACTACCACAAAGGTAGTGGGCGTTGCATTATCGCTAAAGGACACCTACACCAACTTCACAGAGTGCTCAACAACGCCGAAGTGAAGGAGCATATATATATATATATATAGCGTATATATATACGTTAAAATGTTCAGAGTGGTAAACAAAACAAGGACGGTGCTGAGATTACTCTTGGAGCAAAAGGTTATTCAATCTTTTTGTTTCGTATGAGGAATTTTTGTTTTGAATGCCGTTGTTGTTAAGGGTTACCACCAACGATCTTATAAGGTTTCTCGTGCGACCATGATGCATTGCGTGCAGATGCCAACGTCAGAATTGGCATCCCGAATCGAGCGATTCGAATTTGTGACGTCATTAATAGTTGATAACGCGCGCCAGTGGTTGGCTGGAATATATGGCGGACGTTTTAAATTTCTTGTTTCTGGGACTCACAGGTATGGCATGCTTCCTGCTTGGCTGTGGCCTGGGATCGTGTTGAACACGAACCCACCGTTGTTACCCGCGTGGATACGCACATGCCACGAGCCATTCCTTCGCTTGGTACCGCGGATTAGTGGTAATAATTTTGGAATTTTCCACGCAATCTCATGGTTTGTTATGCACGCGTGCTCCGACAGCCGAATTTTCCTTTTTTGAAAGAAAACAGCCTTTTGGCGTTCTTTTAAACGCGTACGAAACTGACGTTTAGACTGATCGATATACTCCTAATCACAGTCATTGCACGGAATGGAATAAATAGCATCTTTCCTCTGTTCCTTCGCAATACGATCCTTAGGTTTTGCAAAAACATGAACTTTATAAAGCCATAGTAGCGCCAAACTATGTATGATTTATCACCTGGTTGCGTTGGGGAATTATTTATAGTTCTTGAATTCCGTGTAAATCTTTTTTAATTGTTTTATTTTGGGTTTGTTTAAGATACACAAATGTTTTGTTCAGCTGTTCTCCACATATTTTCTTGGAACTCTAATTAGTTCAAAATCTGACCAGAACTTTGTATAGGTTCATTGATAAAATGGGTATATGTCACTGCAATCACACCAATCACAGGTCCCCATGATTTTCCCATGGTGTTTCCACGAGTGGGAGTTCCGTGCTTTTTCCATGATTTTTTCCATATTTGATGGCTTCTTTTTCTGCCACAGCATTCACTTCCCGAACCTTTATCATTGATTCTCTAGCATGGAACATCGTGGATCTGATCACCATCGCAATTTAGCAGCCATTTTCACAGCTATATCTTTATACACCATTGCCTGGAAAATAGGATACGTTGAACTAATATTTCCTGTAGAAATGGATCGATAAGAAACAGCTTGATAAAAGGGACAAAATCTTGGGACTTCTTCAAATGCCAACTAACAAGAAATAGAAAAAAACTTTCCGTGTTTCCATTGAGTTTTTGAAACACTCGTGAAAGTTTGGGCGAACTTGAAATTGCAATGGAACACTCGCCTTTCGGCCGACTACGATTTATTGTTCTTCCAAACTTCCACTCGTGTTTCTAACTCGATGGAAACATGGGAAAAATTAGCCTCCTTCGCAGGCATCACCGCGCTCCACATAGATATCGAGTATAGCCCTGCTATGAGACGATAGTTAACTCAAGGGGCGCTATCTCGTTGAAATTCCGAGTGAATAAGCAAGCGCGCAGGTTTTCGTTTTCGCTGTTCTTATTCTGTCATGTATTGAACCAAGTTCCTTGGGTCTTATTCTCGTGGGCTTATTCTCGGAGGCTTATTCTCTGAGGCTTGTTCTCGGAGTCTTGTTCTCGGAGGCTTGTTCTCGGAGGTTTATTCTCGGGGGCATGCCGCCACTCACCTGAGGGCTTTCTGGGTTGGAAACTGTTATTGGTCTCCCTGAATCAGACGTCTCACGTATCTCAGTGTGAAGAGGAATGTTACCTAAGAGAGAGATGCGGTACTACTTCAACTCAGGAGTGGATATGACTCGTGGTTGGCAAAATACATATTTCTTTAAGTGTTACTGTGATGAAAATTCGGTTGCGATATTTTTCATTTAATCAAAGTACACCACCAAATAAAAAGTTCACTTATAATTGAAGTAATATAATAAATTTAAGGTTGCAAATCTTGAGCTTATTTTCGAAAATTTGACTCGTTTTGCATGGCCGCCATTAATGGTTGTCGCCATATGTGAAAAGAAGCGCAAAGATAAGCGGAAAAAAAGCGCAAAAGAAGCTCAAAAAGGGACTTAAAAAGAAGTGCAAAAACAAGCGCAAAAAAAGCGGGAAAAGAAGCGCAAAAAGAAGCGCAAAAGAAGCTTAAAAAGAAGCGCAAAAGAAGCTTAAAAAGAAGCGCAAAAGAAACTTAAAATAATCTTAAAAATAATCTTAAAAAGAAGCTTAAAAAAGCGCAAAAGAAACTTAAAAGAAGCTCAAAAATAATCTTAAAAAGAAGCGCAAAAGACGCTCAAAAAGAGCGCAAAAGACGCTCAAAAAGAGCGCAAAAGAAGCTCAAAAAGAAGCTCAAAAAGAAACTCAAAAGAAGCTCAAAAAGAATCTTAAAAAGAAGCGCAAAAGAAGCTTAAAAAGAAGCTTAAAATGAAGCGCAAAAGAAGCTCAAAAAGAAGCCCAAAAAGAAACTCAAAAGAAGCTCAAAAAGAATCTCAAAAAGAAGCGAAAAAGAAGCGAAAAAAGAAGATAAAAAAGAAGCGCAAATGAAGCTTAAAACGAAGCGCAAAAGAAGCTTAAAAAGAAGCTCGAAAAGAAGCGCAAAAGAAGCTTTAAAAGAAGCGCAAAAGAAGCTTAAAAAGAAGCGCAAAAAGAAACTTAAAAAAGCGCAAAAAGAAGCGCAAAAGAAGCTTAAAAAGAAGCGCAAAAGAAACTTAAAAGAAGCTCAAAAATAATCTTAAAAAGAAGCGCAAAAAAAGTTTAAAAAGAAGCCCAAAAAAAGTTTAAAAAGAAGCGCAAAAGTCGCTTAAAAAGAAGCTCAAAAAGAGCGCAAAAGAAGCTCAAAAAGAAGCTCAAAAAGAGACTCAAAAGAAGCTTAAAAAGAAGCGCAAAAAGAAGCGCAAAAAGAAGCGCAAAAAGAAGCTCAAAAGAAGCTCAAAAATAATCTTAAAATGAAGCGCAAAAGAAGCTTAAAAAGAAGCGAAAAAGAAGCTCAAAAAGAAGCGCAAAAAGAAGCGCTAAAGAAGCTCAAAAAGAAGCTCAAAAAGAAACTCAAAAAGAAACTCAAAAGAAGCTCAAAAAGAATCTTAAAAAGAAGCTTAAAAAGAAGCGCTAAAGAAGCGAAAGAATGAAGATCAAAAAGAAGCGCAAAAGAAGCGCAAATGAAGCTTAAAACGAAGCGCAAAAGAAGCTTAAAAATAACTTAAAAAGAAGCGCAAAAGAAGATCAAAAGAAGCTTAAAAAGAACTTGAAAAGAAGCGCAAAAGAAGATCAAAAGAAGCTTAAAAAGAAGCTTAAAAAGAAGCTTAAAAAGAAGCGCAAACGAAGCTTAAAAATAAGCGCAAAAGAAGCTTAAAAAGAAGTTTAAAAAGAAGCTTAAAAAGAAGTTTAAAAAGAAGCTTAAAAAGAAGCTCAAAAGAAACTTAAAAGAATCTTAACTTAAAAATAATCTTAAAATGAAGCTTAAAAAAGCGCAAAAAGAAGCTCAAAAATAATCTTAAAAGGAAGCGCAAAAAGAAGTTTAAAAAGAAGCGCAAAAGACGCTTAAAAAGAAGCTCAAAAAGAGCGCAAAAGAAGCTCAAAAAGAAGCTCAAAAAGAAACTCAAAAAGAAACTCAAAAGAAGCTCAAAAAGAAACTCAAAAGAAGCGCAAAAAGAATCTTAAAATGAAGCACAAAAGAAGCGCAAAAAGAAGCGAAAAAGAAGCTTAAAAAGAAGCGCTAAAGAAGCTCAAAAAGAAGCTCAAAAAGAAGCGCAAAAGAAGCGAAAAAATGAAGATCAAAAAGAAGCTTAAAAAGAACTTAAAAAGAAGCGCAAAAGAAGATCAAAAGAAGCTTAAAAAAAAGCTTAAAAACAAGCTTAAAAAGAAGCTCGAAAAGAAGCTTAAAAAGAAGCTTAAAAAGAAGCTTAAAAAGAAGCTTAAAAAGAAGCGCAAAAGAAACTTAAAAGAATCTTTAAAATAATCTTAAAAAGTAGCTTAAAAAAGCGCAAAAAGAAGCGCAAAAGAAGCTTAAAAAGAAGCGCAAAAGAAAACTTAAAAGAAGCTCAAAAATAATCTTAAAAAGAAGCGCAAAAAGAAGTTTAAAAAGAAGCGCAAAAGACGCTTAAAAAGAATCTCAAAAAGAAGCTCAAAAAGAGCGCAAAAGAAGCTCAAAAAGAGCGCAAAAGAAGCTCAAAAAGAAGTTCAAAAAGCGACTCAAAAGAAGCTCAAAAAGAGCGCAAAAGAAGCTCAAAAAGAAGCTCAAAAAGAGACTCAAAAGAAGCTGAAAAAGAATCTTAAAATGAAGCGCAAAAGAAGCTTAAAAAGAAGCGCAAAAGAAGCTCAAAAAGAAGCTCACAAAGAAACTCAAAAGAAGCTCAAAAAGAATCTTAAAAACAAGCTTAAAAAGAAGCTTAAAAAGAAGTGCAAAAATAAGCTCAAAAGAAGCTCAAAAAGAAACTCAAAAGAAGCTGAAAAAGAATCTTAAAATGAAGCGCAAAAGAAGCTTAAAAAGAAGCGAAAAAGAAGCTCAAAAAGAAGCTTAAAAAGAAGCGCAAAAGAAGCTCAAAAAGAAGCTCACAAAGAAACTCAAAAGAAGCTCAAAAAGAATCTTAAAAAGAAGCTTAAAAAGAAGCGCAAAAGAAGCGAAAAAAGAAGATCAAAAAGAAGCGCAAATGAAGCGCAAATGAAGCGCAAAAGAAGCTTAAAAAGAACTTGAAAAGAAGCGCAAAAGAAGATCAAAAGAAGCTTAAAAAGAAGCTCAAAAAGAAGCTTAAAAAGAAGCTCGAAAAGAAGCGCAAAAGAAGCTTAAAAAGAAGCTTAAAAAGAAGCGCAAAAGAAGCTTAAAAAGAAGCTTAAAAAGAAGCTCAAAAAGAAGCGCAAAAGAAGCGCAAAAGAAGCTCAAAAGAAGCTTAAAAAGAAGCTCAAAAGAAGCTTTAAAAGAAGCTCAAAAGAAGCTTAAAAAGAAGCGCAAAAGAAGCGTAAAAGAAGCTTAAAAAGAAGCGAAAAAGAAGATGAAAAAGAAGATCAGAAAGAAGCGCAAAAGAAGCTTAAAAAGAATCTTAAAAAGAAGCGAAAAAAGAAGATCAAAAAGAAGCGCAAATGAAGCGCAAAATGAAGCTTAAAACGAAGCGCAAAAGAAGCTTAAAAAGAACTTAAAAAGAAGCGCAAAAGAAGATCAAAAGAAGCTTAAAAAGAAGCTCAAAAAGAAGCTTAAAAAGAAGCTCAAAAAGAAGCTTAAAAAGAAGCGCAAAAGAAGCTTAAAAAGAAGCTTAAAAAGAAGCTTAAAAAGAAGCTCGAAAAGAAGCGCAAAAGAAGCGAAACAGAAGCTATAAAAGAAGCGCAAAAGAAGCCTTAAAAAGAAGCTTAAAAAGAAGCGCAAAAGAAGCTTAAAACGAAACTCAAAAGAAGCTCAAAAAGAATCTTAAAATGAAGCGCAAAAGAAGCTTAAAAAGAAGCTTAAAAAGAAGCGAAAAAGAAGCTCAAAAAGAAGCTCAAAAAGAAGCTTAAAAAGAAGCGCAAAAGAAACTCAAAAAGAAACTCAAAAGAAGCTCAAAAAGAATCTTAAAAAGAAGCTTAAAAAGAAGCGCAAAAGAAGCGAAAAAAGAAGATCAAAAAGAAGATCAAAAAGAAGCGCAAAAGAAGCGCAAATGAAGCTTAAAACGAAGCGCAAAAGAAGCTTGAAAAGAAGCGCAAAAGAAGCGCAAAAGAAGCTTAAAAAGAACTTGAAAAGAAGCTCAAAAAGAAGCTTAAAAAGAAGCTTAAAAAGAAGCTTAAAGTGCATATACGAGAATTTTCAATTTTTTTCTAAAAATCGGCCGTATCGAGACGATTCTAACGATATATAACTATCTTAGACGGGTATTAAAACTTCTCGAGATATTTTGTTCCAAACAGGAGTTTTTCAAAACATGGCCGGGAGAAAAGAGTCTGAGTCCGAATAACGCTGATGACGTCAAATCGGGAACAAGCTGTAAGACGACTACAGTTGTTTACTTGGTTTTACCGATCCAACTGCGGACAAAATGCCTTCGCGATGCGTTGTATACGGGTGTTCCAACAAGCCAGACCCTGAAATGGTATAATACTGTACAAGATACCTTATGCTGGTTATTTGAGACCGGAGGCGATAGAAATACGGCAACGTTGGTCGTTGGATAGATTTTGTTAAGCGCAAGCGCGCAAAATGGGAGCCTTCCAGGTCAAGCTGAGTACTGCGTGTGTTCTAAAGTAAAACACTTCAATCCAGACGATTTTGTTAGAAAACTTGGTTTGCCAGGACCAACGAAGGCCTACATTCCGTAGTAATGGTCAGTCGTCATTTTGGTGTCGAGTGTCGACGCAATGTCAATGAGATAAAAAGTTACTTAGGAACTCCGCCGTCTATTGTCGTTCTTGAAGAACCTCAACGCGAATCTTCCCTCTCTCTTTATCTTCTTCATATGTCCGAACCCATTCTTCATCAGCGATTGGTTCATCGTCATATGGAAGACAACCGTACTGTCTCTCCGGCTGTCTTTGTCTTCCTGACATGGCTGACAAGGGGAAGCTGCATCCAGTGAAGCAGATTCTCATTCCTCTACCTCGAGTTCATAAGTTGTCAGATAAGTCCAAATGCGTGTCTACTGTTGAACTCTCGTCCGAGTAAGATCCTGATGTAGACATTGTCACAAAATACAGAGTAATCGATAAATCGCTGCAGCCTGTCTCTCCAAACTATAGTAAACAACTGTAGTCGTCTTACAGCTTGTTCCCGATTTGACGTCATCAGCGTTATTCGGACTCAGACTCTTTTCTCCCAGCCATGTTTTGGAAAAACAATTTTTTTGCTATGTTTGATGCAAGATATCTCGAGAAGTTTTAATACCCGTCTAAGATAGTTATATATCGTTAGAATCGTCTCGATACGGCCGATTTTTAGAAAAAAATTGAAAATTCTCGTATATGCACTTTAAAAAGAAGCTTAAAAAGAAGCGCAAAAGAAGCTTAAAAAGAAGCTTAAAAAGAAGCTTAAAAAGAAGCTCAAAAAGAAGCGCAAAAGAAGCTCAAAAGAAGCTTAAAAAGAAGCTCAAAAGAAGCGCAAAAGAAGCGTAAAAAGAAGCGCAAAAGAAGATGAAAAAGAAGATGAAAAAGGAGATCAGAAAGAAGCGCAAAAGAAGCTTAAAAAGAATCTTAAAAAGAAGCGCAAAAGAAGCGAAAAAAGAAGATCAAAAAGAAGCGCAAATGAAGCTTAAAATGAAGCTTAAAACGAAGCGCAAAAGAAGCTTAAAAAGAACTTAAAAAGAAGCGCAAAAGAAGATCAAAAGAAGCTTAAAAAGAAGCTTAAAAAGAAGCTTAAAAAGAAGCGCAAAAGAAGCTTTAAATGAAGCGCAAAAGAAGCTTAAAAAGAAGCGCAAAAGAAGCTTAAAAATAAGCTCGAAAAGAAGCGCAAAAGAAGCTATAAAAGAAGCGCAAAAGAAGCTTAAAAAGAAGCGCAAAAGAAGCTTAAAAAGAATCTTAAAATGAAGCGCAAAAGAAGCTTAAAAAGAAGCGAAAAAGAAGCTCAAAAAGAAGCTCAAAAAGAAACTCAAAAAGAAACTCAAAAGAAGCTCAAAAAGAATCTTAAAAAGAAGCGCAAAAGAAGCGAAAAAAGAAGCGCAAAAGAAGCGAGAAAAGAAGCGCAAAAAGAAGATCAAAAGCGCAAATGAAGCGCAAATGAAGCTTAAAACGAAGCGCAAAAGAAGCTTAAAAAGAACTTGAAAAGAAGCGCAAAAAAAGATCAAAAGAAGCTTAAAAAGAAGCTCAAAAAGAAGCTTAAAAAGAAGCTCGAAAAGAAGCGCAAAAGAAGCTTAAAAAGAAGCGCAAAAGAAGCTTAAAAAGAAGCTCAAAAAGAAGCGCAAAAGAAGCTTAAACGAAGCTCAAAAGAAGCTTAAAAAGAAGCTCAAAAGAAGATGAAAAAGAAGATGAAAAAGAAGATGAAAAAGAAGATCAGAAAGAAGCGCAAAAGAAGCTTAAAAATAATCTTAAAACGAAGCGCAAAAGAAGATCAAAAGAAGCTTAAAAAGAAGCTTAAAAAGAAGCTCAAAAAGAAGCGCAAAAGAAGCGCAAAAGAAGCTTAAAAAGAAGCGCAAAAGAAGCTTAAAAAGAAGCGCAAAAGAAGCTTAAAAAGAAGCTCGAAAAGAAGCGCAAAAGAAGCGCAAAAGAAGCTATAAAAGAAGCGCAAAAGAAGCTTTAAAAAGAAGCTTAAAAAGAAGCGCAAAAGAAGCTTAAAACGAAGCTTGAAAAGAAGCGCAAACGAAGCTTAAAAATAAGCGCAAAAGAAGCTTAAAAAGAAACTTAAAAAGAAGCGCAAAAAGAAGCGCAAAAAGAAGATCAAAAAGAAGAAGCTTAAAAAGAAGCTCGAAAAGAAGCGCAAAAGAAGCTATAAAAGAAGCGCAAAAGAAGCCTTAAAAAGAAGCGCAAAAGAAGCTTAAAAAGAAGCTTAAAAAGAAGCGCAAAAGAAGCTTAAAAAGAAGCTCAAAAAGAAGCGCAAAAGAAGCTTAAACGAAGCTCAAAAGAAGCTTAAAAAGAAGCTCAAAAGAAGATGAAAAAGAAGATGAAAAAGAAGATGAAAAAGAAGATGAAAAAGAAGATCAGAAAGAAGCGCAAAAGAAGCTTAAAAATAATCTTAAAACGAAGCGCAAAAGAAGATCAAAAGAAGCTTAAAAAGAAGCTCAAAAAGAAGCGCAAAAGAAGCGCAAAAGAAGCTTAAAAAGAAGCGCAAAAGAAGCTTAAAAAGAAGCTCGAAAAGAAGCGCAAAAGAAGCGCAAAAGAAGCTATAAAAGAAGCGCAAAAGAAGCCTTAAAAAGAAGCTTAAAAAGAAGCGCAAAAGAAGCTTAAAACGAAGCTTGAAAAGAAGCGCAAACGAAGCTTAAAAATAAGCGCAAAAGAAGCTTAAAAAGAAACTTAAAAAGAAGCGCAAAAAGAAGCGCAAAAAGAAGATAAAAAAGAAGAAGCTTAAAAAGAAGCTCGAAAAGAAGCGCAAAAGAAGCTATAAAAGAAGCGCAAAAGAAGCCTTAAAAAGAAGCGCGAAAGAAGTTTAAAAAAAGCGCAAAAGAAGCTTAAAACGAAGCTTGAAAAGAAGCGCAAACGAAGCTTAAAAATAAGCGCAATAGAAGCTTAAAAAGAAACTTAAAAAGAAGCGCAAAAAGAAGCGCAAAAGAAGATCAAAAAGAAGCTTGAAAAGAAGCTTGAAAAGAAGCTCAAAAAGAAGCGCAAAAGAAGCTTAAAAGAGCGCAAAAGAAGCGCAAAAGAAGCTTAAAAAGAATCTCAAAAAGAAGCGCAAAAGAAGCTTAAAAAGAAGCACAAAGGAAGCTTAAAAGAAGCGCAAAAAGAAGCTTAAAAAGAGCTTAAAAAGAAGCTCAAAAAGAAGCTCAAAAAGAAGCGCAAAAGAATCTTAAAAAGAAATCGCAAAAGAAGCTAAAAAAGAAGCTTAAAAAAAAGCGCAAAAAGAAGCTTAAAAAGAAGCGCAAAAGAAGCGCCAAAGAAGCCTAAAACGAAGCTCAAAAGAAGCTTAAAAAGAAGCGCAAAAGAAGCGCAAAAAAGAGCAAAAAGAAGCGCAAAAGAAGCGCAAAAAAGCGCAAAAAGAAGCGCAAAAGAAGCTCAACGTTTATAGCCTTAAATCTTGCTTTAATATGAAGTGAATGTAGTTTATAGAAAAAATCGCAACACAATTTTTCATCGAAGTAGCGGAACACAAACCGAGGATATCTAGGTTCATTTCTTCAGCCATTTTCTTGGCACGATTGTCGCCGAAGATGAAGTCTTTGTGGCCGCATTTTGGACAAACGTAATGCGTCATGTTTTGGACAACGCCCAACACCTGAAGAAATAAAGAAGCATGGTATGTTTTTTTGTTTAAAAAGGTAATAGATATAGGTATTGAAAAGAGGAGATTGCAGTTGTCCGGTTTAAAATTATACTAAGAGCTATATCACACACGATATGGTAGTAATAATTAATAACAGTATAATTAATACCTTATACATAGCTGATATTTCCAATGCTAAATTGACTGAAATTACAACAAAGATTCTATTTTAAAAGAAAATGTAAGATAATCTAAACTTCAGTGTCTGCAAAACTAAGAATCTAAGACATCTAAGATCTCAAATACCAGCACATGTAGATTTTCCAACACCCCCTTTACCAGACGCTACAACAATGATATCTTTAACACCGTCAATGGCCTTGCGTTTTGGTAAACCTTTAAAGATCCTTTCTTGTCTTATCGGTTTCCTCGTTCCCGCTTCATTCTTTTCGCTTGAGATATTCTTTTAAATATGAGCAAAATTCAAACATTACGACAGCTCGACGGTAAGCTACTGGAAATTGAAGGAATTCTGATGAGATACTACCGTGAACTTACCAAAGGGTCTTGGTGGGTTGATAACATAGACTTGGAACATCTCCACAACGGTTAAATTTCTTGATACCTGATTCAAAACGCAAAAACGTGAAAAAAGTGGAGAAACAATCCTAACATATTTGGCCGCCATCTTGCAATTGGTTAGACGTCATGTAATCTCATAAGTATTATGTAATCTCATTATAATTAAATATAATTTATATTTAATGAATATCATAATAATTATTTTAAATAGACAATGAAAACTAACGATCATTTTTTATGGAAGTACTGCATTCACATGACGGTGGAAAAATCCTTCACAATAGGCGAATGGAAATCCTATACAATTGACTAATTATTATTTGACACATTAGAAATATGTTAGTTCCATCTTCAAGTTTGTTCCACAAATTTACTTGAAAATGTGCGTATAATAACTCCTCATGATAATGAACATTGTAAACAATTTTTTAAGACATTTTTAATGAGTGAAAATTCTCTACCCAGCACCTGACGTCAGAGACCATCTCATTTACATATCAAACAAACTGAAATATTTCAAAAACTAAGTAAAATACAGGAAAGTTGTAAAAGGTTTTACTCTATCATTTTACGAGTTCTTTCATATTAGACAAACTTAATTTTTGTTGCCAATGTCCTTTAAAAGTTAAAATGTTAAAAGTGGCGATCATTATTTCTATTTGTTTATTTATTTACATAATTCGCCAAATACAATAAGGCAGGAATTGCCCAAACAGAAAACTCTTATTAAGGGATCCCCAAAAGAAAAAATAGGTAAAAAAGAAAAACAGCACGATAATTTCAATAATTCGTATTAAAAACACGATATTATCAATATTACATATAGATTTTAGTAACCTGAAGTAATAATATAATAAATCATGTTTGAAAGAAAGGATGGAGCGATTGATGTCTCTCGATTCAGCTGGTAGGATATTCCAGACTCTGGCCATTCGACAATAGTAGCTGCATTGGAAAGTAACTGTGTTCATTTTGACGACATTGAGTAAAACACAATGAGAAAGCCATGGTTATCGCATGCTTCGCCAGTTTGGACACTCTCACGAAATTCCACTCTTCAAGGTCAAAATGGGATGGGGTGGGATGAGATGGGATGGGGTGGGGTGGGATGAGGTGGGATGAGGTGGGATGGGATGAGGTGGGGTGAGATGGGATATGGTGAGATGGGATATGGTGAGATGGGATATGGTGGGATGAGATGGGATTTGATGGGATGAGATTTGATGGGATGTTAACAGGTGAGTTTCAAAGGACACATTTGGAAAATCAAAAGGCTGAACTAACAGCAGCCAACATGGAATACGAGAGAGAAATTAAAGTAAGTACTTAACCATACTTCTATCTTGATTATTGAGTGTAAACGTAATTAAATATACCTAAAAACATGAAAGTTTGAAGTTGATCGTCTAGGTACTAACGTTTTGATGGCCTCAGTGGTGGTCATCTTCAGAGTCAAGAGTATCAGTAGATATTTGTTGAAGTTGATCATCTAGGTTAGTGTAGTCTTGAGAAAGACTTGGTGACTAACGTTTTGATGGCCTCAGTGGTGGTCATCTTCAGAGTCAGTCAAGAGTATCAGTAGATGTTTGTTGAAGTTGATCATCTAGGTTAGTGTAGTCTTGAGAAAGACTGTTGTTTATGGTGACTGATGTTTTGGTGTCCTGGTCATCTTCAGAGTCAAGAGTATCTGTAGATGTTTGTTGAAGACTGAAATTGATAGTTTATGGTGGCAGATGATCAACTTCTACTGACACCCCTAGGCTCAAACTGCAGAAACTCAATATAAAATATTTCTTTCTTTTATATAGGAAGCAGAAAGGCAGCTAAAAAGCCAATCAAGGTATTATTCTACTTTTAACGTCATAGCCTCAACAAGCTTAGCTCTGATTTGTTGCTCTAGATATCATGACGTCGTAACCTGCGTTTGGATCCACCGTGCTAAGTTTTGTCATTTTCTGACATTTTCTCATCTCTTGACGTCAGGTGCAGTGCAGAGAATTTTCACTCATTAAAATATTAGTTCCATCTTCACGTTTGTTCCACAAATTTACTTGAAAATGTGCGTATAATAACTCCTCATGATAATGAACGTTGTAAACTTAGCACTCACTGAGATATAAGACATTTTTTAATGAGTGAAAATTCTCTACCCTACACCTGACGTCAGAGACCATCTCATTTACATATCAAACAAACTGAAATATTTCAAAAACGAAGTAAAATACGGAAAAGTTGTAAAAGATGTTACTCTATCATTTTACGAGTTCTTTTATATTAGACAAACTTAATTTTTGTTGCCAATATCCTTTAAGTATTTTTCGACACACTGATTTCTCTTATTTCTCCTTTTCATATTATATCCAGTTCTTTTCAGAACTTAGCAACTTTCATGTTTCTTCATAATAACTTTAAGATGATTTAATAAAATGCTTCTAAAGGCAGCTTCTTTCATCTGAAACCACATTAAGCCTAGCTTTCCCAACATTCTTCATTACTTACAGACGAGCCTACAAGAACTATAGAGCAACAGCACAAGTCACTTGTCGCTGAACAGGAGACGCATGTTGAGAAAACTAACACTCAGGTATTAAATTGTGTATTCCACTCGCAAGCGAGGTCGCGAAGCGATGGTGATAATCATTCATGCCGTGGCAGGGATCCACTTCTCACGAAAGGTTTGTGTATATATATATATATATATATATGAGAAGTCGTCGATTTCCGCTCATAGAAGTTATAATTACAAGGCAAGTAATATAATAAGTAGGTCTATTCACACGATCCGACATAACGAGTCTAATTATTTATACCGGGGCTTATTCCCGGGGGCATATTCTCGAACGCTTATTCTCGGAGCTTATTCTCGAAGGCTTATTCTCGAAGGTATATTCTCGGAACTAATTATCGGATGGATTTTACGTTAAAGATGAGGCTTATTTTCTGGCGCTTAGCTTATTATCGGAGTTGAAGTTGATTCCTTTTCAGGTTGTGATGATAAAAGGCGATGTGGCATTAGATATGCGAGGTCTTGCTCTTGATGAACCGACCGCGAACCTGGATAGGATATAACTAACTAGCCAGGTAAGATTCATAATTAAAAACAACATGCAGGGATAGTGGGTGAGGAATATGAATATTAGAAGCGGTTCACATTGTACCGGTACGATTTTTGCTAGTGCAGTGCAGTGCAGTGCAGTGCAGTATCGATATTGGTATCGTATTTGCATTGCATTGTATTACATCGCGTTGTGTTATGTTGTGTAATGCGTTGTGGTTGTATTGTATTGTATTGTATTGTATTGCATCGCGTTGTATTGTATTGCATCGCGTTGTATTGTATTGCATCGCGTTGTATTGTATTGCGTCGCATTGCGTTGCATCGCGTTGCATTGCATTGCATTGCGTTGCATTGCATTGCATTGCATTATGTTTCTAATGCACGTGTTCTGCATCTGGGACAAAAATAACGATGCGCATGACTTGTTTGCTTAACCGCTGTCCTTTTCGTTTCAGTATCGTACGGACAAGAAATCCTCAAAAGAACTTTCAACTGATCGTCATCACACATGACGAACATTTTGTGGAACTTCTTGGACAGGCAGATTTCGTGGAATACTACTATCGTGTTGCCAAGGACGATAAGTAAGACTACAATGATTCTCATTTTACTAATCCTTACTTAAAGTGTTTCTCTTAATAAAAATAAGCTCGCAATAATGTTAAAGGGGAACATATAAATTACTTTTAAATAAATGGCCTTTAAGTATGTTTAGAAATGTTAATAGTTTTACGGTAGCTGCTGTTGTACTCAAAAATCATATCAATAACTGAGTCCCGGATAGGAAAAGAATCTGTAACCTTCTGATTGCCGGTGAGATCAATGGTTAGAGTGTCTCACCGGCAATCAGAAGGCTCCAGGTTCTGAGTGGACGTACTGTATTTGGATTGTGGATCAATAAGAAAGCGTCTAGACTCGGCAATATAGTGAACGGAGTATAGTGAACTCTCTCTAAGGCGGACACCTTCGGAGCCAAATTTGTTGTCCGCCTTAGAGAGGTGTCCGCCTTAGAGAGGTGTCCGCCTTAGAGAGAATTTTATTATAGTAAATAATATAGAAGCGGCCAAGATTATGTGTCCACCTTAGAGAGGTGTCTGCTTAGAGAGAGTTTTATTATAGTAAATAATATAGAAGCGGCCGAGATTATGTGTCCACCTTAGAGAGAGTTTTATTATAGTAAATAATGTAGAAGCGGCCGAGATTATGTGTCTGCCTTAGAGAGGAGTCCGGCTTAGAGAGTTTTATTATAGTAAATAATATAGAAGCGGCCGAGATTATGTGTCCACCTTAGAGAGGTGTCCGCCTTAGAGAGAGTTTTATTATAGTAAATAATGTAGAAGCGGCCGAGATTATGTGTCTGCCTTAGAGAGGTGTCTGCTTAGAGAGAGTTTTATTATAGTAAATAATGTAGAAGTGGCCGAGATTATGTGTCTGCCTTAGAGAGGTGTCTGCTTAGAGAGAGTTTTATTATAGTAAATAATGTAGAAGCGGCCGAGATTATGTGTCCGCCTTAGAGAGGTGTCCGCCTTAGAGAGAGTTTTATTTTGTAAATAATATAGAAGCGGCCGAGATTATGTGTCTGCCTTAGAGAGGTGTCCGCCTTAGAGAGAGTTTTATTATAGTAAATAATGTAGAAGCAGCCGAGATTATGTGTCCGCCTTAGAGAGGTGTCTGCTTAGAGAGAGTTTTATTATAGTAAATAATGTAGAAGTGGCCGAGATTATGTGTCCGCCTTAAAGAGGTGTCCGCCTTAGAGAGAGTTTTATTATAGTAAATAATGTAGAAGCGGCCGAGATTATGTGTCTGCCTTAGAGAGAGTTTTATTATAGTAAATAATGTAGAAGTGGCCGAGATTATGTGTCCACCTTAGAGAGGTGTCTGCTTAGAGAGAGTTTTATTATAGTAAATAATATAGAAGCGGCCGAGATTATGTGTCCACCTTAGAGAGAGTTTTATTATAGTAAATAATGTAGAAGCGGCCGAGATTATGTGTCTGCCTTAGAGAGGAGTCCGCCTTAGAGAGAGTTTTATTATAGTAAATAATGTAGAAGTGGCCGAGATTATGTGTCCACCTTAGAGAGGTGTCCGCCTTAGAGAGAGTTTTATTATAGTAAATAATGTAGAAGTGGCCGAGATTATGTGTCCACCTTAGAGAGGTATCCGCGCCTTAGAGAGAGTTTTATTATAGTAAATAATGTAGAAGTGGCTGAGATTATGTGTCCACCTTAGAGAGGTGTCCGCCTTAGAGAGAGTTTTATTATAGTAAATAATGTAGAAGCGGCCGAGATTATGTGTCCACCTTAGAGAGGTGTCCGCCTTAGAGAGAGTTTTATTATTGTAAATAATATAGAAGCGGCCGAGATTATGTGTCTGCCTTAGAGAGGTGTCCGCCTTAGAGAGAGTTTTATTATAGTAAATAATGTAGAAGCAGCCGAGATTATGTGTCTGCCTTAGAGAGGTGTCTGCTTAGAGAGAGTTTTATTATAGTAAATAATGTAGAAGTGGCCGAGATTATGTGTCCGCCTTAAAGAGGTGTCCGCCTTAGAGAGAGTTTTATTATAGTAAATAATGTAGAAGCGGCCGAGATTATGTGTCTGCCTTAGAGAGAGTTTTATTATAGTAAATAATGTAGAAGTGGCTGAGATTATGTGTCCACCTTAGAGAGGTATCCGCGCCTTAGAGAGGTATCCGCGCCTTAGAGAGTTTTATTATAGTAAATAATGTAGAAGCGGGCGAGATTATGTGTCTGCCTTAGAGGGGTGTCCGCGCCTTAGAGAGAGTTTTATTATAGTAAATAATGTAGAAGTGGCTGAGATTATGTGTCCACCTTTGAGAGGTGTCCGCGCCTTAGAGAGAGTTTTATTATAGTAAATAATGTAGAAGTGGCTGAGATTATGTGGTGTCCGCCTTAGAGAGAGTTCACTGTATTTACCACGTCAAGTTGGCAATCAAGCACTTCAAAACACTAGCTTCTTTATCGTACGGAAAGACAAACACTTTAATTAATAATTTAATTAATAATTTAATACTTTAATTTTAGCAAAAACTTTTAATTTTGACGTTATTGAGTGTTCTCAGTGTGAAGAGGAATGTTACCTAAGAGAGAGATGTGGTACTACTTCAACTCAGGAGTGGATCTGACTCGTAGTTGGTATAAGAACCTCAAAAAGGACAAAAATATGCGTAAAGGAAGCGCAAAAAGAAGCGTAAAGGAAGCGCAAAAAATAGCGCAAATGAAGTTCAAAAAGAAGCGTAAAGAAGCGCAAAAATAGATCAAATGAAGTTCAAAAAGAAGCGCCAAAAGAAGGGCAAAAATATGTGTAAAGGAAGCGCAAAATATAGCGCAAATGAAGTTCAAAAAGAAGCGCCAAAAGAAGGGCCAAAAGAAGCGCAAAAAGAAGGGCAAAAATATGCGTAAAGGAAGCGCAAAAAGAAGCGCAAATGAAGTTCAAAAAGAGCGCAAAGTTTATAGCCTTAAATCTTGCTTTAATATGAAGTGAATGTACTTTATACAAAAAATCGCAACACAATTTTTCAGCGAAATAGCGGAGATCAAAAAGAAGCGCAAAAGAAGCTTAAAAAGAAGCTCAAAAAGAAGCGCAAAAGAAGCTTAAAAAGAAGATCAAAAAGAAGCTTAAAAGAAGCGCAAAAGAAACTTAAAAGAAGCTTAAAACGAAGCTTAAAAAGAATCTTAAAAAGAAGCTCAAAAAGAAGCGCAAAAGAATCTTAAAAAGAAAGCGCAAAAGAAGCTTAAAAAGAAGCTTAAAAAGAAGCTTAAAAAGAAGCGCAAAAGAAGCTTAAAAAGAAGCGCAAATGAAGCTTAAAAAGAAGCGCCAAAGAAGCTTAAAAAGAAGCGCAAAATAAGCGCCAAAGAAGCTTAAAACGAAGCTCAAAACGAAGCTCAAAAGAAGCTTAAAAAGAAGCGCAAAAGAAGCTCAACGTTTATAGCCTTAAATCTTGCTTTAATATGAAGTGAATGTAGTTTATAGAAAAAATCGCAACACAATTTTTCATCGAAGTAGCGGAACACAAACCGAGGATATCTAGGTTCATTTCTTCAGCCATTTTCTTGGCACCATCATCGCCAAAGATGAAGTCTTTGTGACCGCATTTTGGACAAACATAATGCGTCATGTTTTGGACAACGCCCAACACCTGAAGAAATAAAGAAGCATGGTATGTTTTTTTGTTTAAAAAGGTAATAGATATAGGTATTGAAAAGAGGAGATTGCAGTTGCCCGGTTTAAAATTATACTAAGAGCTATATCACACACGATATGGTAGTAATAATTAATAACAGTATAATTAATACCTTATACATAGCTGATATTTCCAATGCTAAATTGACTGAAATTACAACAAAGATTCTATTTTAAAAGAAATTGTAAGATAATCTAAACTTCAGTGTCTGCAAAACTAAGAATCTAAGACATCTAAGATCTCAAATACCAGCACATGTAGATTTTCCAACACCCCCTTTACCAGACGCTACAACAATGATATCTTTAACACCGTCAATGGCCTTGCGTTTTGGTAACCCTTTAAAGATAGTGGGAAAGCTTCTTTGTTTCGGCAGTTACATTTTCTTTCGCTGGTGCTGTTGCTGTGGTTCTTTTTTGTAAGGATGCGGGTG
The DNA here is from genome assembly GCA_035772405.1 of Chrysogorgia sp. JL179-B06. Lineage (NCBI taxonomy): Eukaryota > Metazoa > Cnidaria > Anthozoa > Scleralcyonacea > Chrysogorgiidae > Chrysogorgia > Chrysogorgia sp. JL179-B06. The sequence continues at coordinate 1,170,041 of JAYKKM010000315.1, forward strand.
CGGGTGTTGTGTTTGCTAACAATACTTCTCATGTTTTCCATGCAGCTGTAACTTACTTTTAAAGTGTTTCTATTAAAGATTTTATGTAATTTGTTCGTGGTCGGGAAGTGCTTGTCCATTAGGGCGAGGAATTTGTGTCCAACGTTCGTTTTGACATTTCGGCTGTAGGGTGGATTGAACCACGTTATGTTCCTGTATCGCTTTTTCTTCTGACTAGCTACTGGGCTGACACTCGGGTTAGGATCTTCGTCGGGGAGGTATTCAATGTCAGAGTGGAAACCGCTGTGCTTAAGGGCGTCGTTGTAAGTTGGGGCAGCAGTCTGAAAGGTCGCGTGGTCGGAGGAGAGTTTTGAAATTATTTGGCTGATACATTTGGGTAGCTGTCTAATTATGGAAGGAGGATACTATTATAGGCGAATAGTAGGTCCCATGATTTTCCCCATGGTTTTACATGACTTCCATGCATGTCTTCCGTCCATATTTGATAGCTTCTTTTTCTGCCACAGCATTCGCTTCCCGCACCTTGCTCATTGATTCTCTCGTATAGAACATCGTGGATCTGATCACCATCGCAATTTAGCAGCCATTTTCACAGCTATATCTTTATACACCATTGCCTGGAAAATAGGATACGTTGAATTAATATTTCCTTTAGAAATGGATTAATAAAAGGGACAAAATCTTGGGACTTCTTCAAATGTCAACTAACAAATTTCCGTGTTTCCATTGAGTTATAAAAACATCCGGGGGCTTATTCTCAGAGGCTTGTTCTCGGAGGCATACCACCACTCACCTGAGGGCTTTCTGGGTTGGAAACTGTTATTGGCCTCCCTGAATCAGACGTCTCACGTATCTCAGTGTGAAGAGGAATGTTACCTAAGAGAGAGAGATGTGGTACTACTTCAACTCAGGAGTGGATCTGACTCGTAGTTGGTATAAGTGGCTCAAAAGAAGCGCAAAAAGAAGCGCCAATGAAGTTCAAAAAGAAGAGCAAAAATAGCGCAAATGAAGTTCAAAAAGAAGCGCAAAAAGTAGCGCCAAAAGAAGCTCAAAAAGAAGCTCAAAAAGAAGGGCAAAAATATGCGTAAAGGAAGCGCAAAAAGAAGTTCAAAAAGAAGCGCAAAAATATGCGTAAAGGAAGTGCAAAAAGAAGCGCAAAGTTTATAGCCTTAAATCTTGCTTTAATATGAAGTGAATGTACTTTATACAAAAAATCGCAACACAATTTTTCATCGAAGTAGCGGAACACAAACCGAGGATATCTAGGTTCGTTTCTTCAGCCATTTTCTTGGCACCATCATCGCCAAAGATGAAGTCTTTGTGGCCGCATTTTGGACAAACGTAATGCGTCATGTTTTGGACAACGCCCAGCACCTGAAGAAATAAAGAAGCATGGTATGCTTTTTTGTTTAAAAGGTAATAGATATTAATAGGTATTGAAAAGAGGAGATTGATTCATTGTAAACCAGTAGAAATAAGGTCCATACGATCCACAATGACAACCTCAATCACGACAGGGAAAAACAATATAAATTTAAGACTTGAGCTTGTTTTAACGGTTGTTAAGTGATTGTGGTTGCCATTAAGGGCCTTAATAATAGCATCAGTGCCATTCATCTCCCCATACCTACAGGCACATGCACTTTGTGGAACATTTCTGCCCCCTTGCGGGCATCCAAAAGAGCAATATCTTGTGGCGTTGTCACTATTACAGCACCTGCAAAAAATGTACCATGATCTTGTGAGAAAATCATCTATGGTGATAACTGATACCAGTGTCAACGAAGATCTTCTATTCTATGTATTTAATCACCTGTTAAAGGAACAGTTTGTGATATTGACAGCTGAGTGTCTCCAGTCCCTGGCGGCATATCAATAACAAGAACATCTAGTTTTCCCCAGTCCACTTGGTGGACCAACTTCTCAATTGCAGACATAACCTGTAGTATTGAAAGCCAATCATAAAATTATAACTGAAATGTAATTCATATTTAGTGTACAGTAAGTACCTAAGATTGTGAGTGTTTTTAGTTATGCGTACCATCAATCCACGCCAAACTACAGGAGACTTTTCATCAATCAAAAATCCCATTGACATACTAAAGAAAGAAAGATTACAAGCAAAATTCCTCTATGTCACAAGAATGTTACAGTTATACTGTAGTAAAGAAACATCTCAATCATATAAAAAGGGGACACAAGAAATTGGTATGATCCAATGGTCGTACAGATGAACCAACTATCATACTCAATAAAGTGATAATTACCAGCAAACAAGGAGGGGACCTGATCCATATTGTGGACAGAAGAGACGAAGTCTTAAAACAAGTGGAAAATTTAAGTATCTGGGAGCAGTAATGGTGCGAAATGCCAAATATTACTTTTAATATACCCAAAATCTTATCCCTGGCATTACCACCACTTATATACAAAAGTTGTGACTAGGCTCTCGGCAATGGCCTCTGTAGCAGGGGTGGCGCCAGGAATGCCCCGACAGGGGGCTAACAAGTGGTAGTTCTTCTAGGGGGTCGGGGGCATGCTCCCCCGGGCAATTTTCTAAGCCTCTGAAAAGCTATTTCCTGCATTTGGGGGGCTGAGTTTTAACAAAAAAAATTAAAATAAAAAACAGTGAAAATCCTGATTTTATAGTCAGTATTTCCTTACTGTATACGAAACTAACTCTAACAATAATATTCACGCAAATAGATACACTGAGCTCGCGAAACAACACAGAGGTGATAGATTTGTGGCAGAGATGCAAGTTGATTACCTTTGACGAATCGCAGCAGAGATGAAAGTTGATTACCTTTGACGAATCGCACCTATCTCGCACCTATCTCGCACCTATCTCGCACCTATCTCGCACCTATCCAGCACCTGACGTCAGAGACCATCTCATTTACATATCAAACAAACTGAAATATTTCAAAAACTAAGTAAAATACAGGAAAGTTGTAAAAGGTGTTACTCTATCATTTTACGAGTTCTTTCATATTAGACAAACTTAATTTTTGTTGCCAATGTCCTTTAAAAGTTAAAATGTTAAAAGTGGCGATCATTATTTCTATTTGTTTATTTATTTACATAATTCGCCAAATACAATAAGGCAGGAATTGCCCAAACAGAAAACTCTTATTAAGGGATCCCCAAAAGAAAAAATAGGTAAAAAAGAAAAACAGCACGATAATTTCAATAATTCGTATTAAAAACACGATATTATCAATATTACATATAGATTTTAGTAACCTGAAGTAATAATATAATAAATCATGTTTGAAAGAAAGGATGGAGCGATTGATGTCTCTCAATTCAGCTGGTAGGATATTCCAGACTCTGGCCATTCGACAATAGTAGCTGCATTGGAAAGTAACTGTGTTCATTTTGACGACATTGAGTAAAACACAATGAGAAAGCCATGGTTATCGCATTATGCTTCGCCAGTTTGGACACTCCCACGAAATTCCACTCTTCAAGGTCAAAATGGGATGGGGTGGGTGGGATGGGATGAGGTGGGATCGGATGGGATGAGGTGGGATCGGATGGGATGAGGTGGGGTGAGGTGGGATGAGATGGAATGAGGTGGGATGGGGTGGGATGAGGTGGGGTGCGATGATGTGGGATGGGATGAGGTGGGATGGGATGAGGTGGGATATGGTGAGATGGTGAGATGGGATATGGTGAGATGGGATGAGATGGGATTTGATGTTAACAGGTGAGCTTCAAAGAAGGACACGTTTGGGAAATCTCAAGACTGAACTAACAGCAGCCAACATGGAATACGAGAGAGAAATTAAAGTAAGTACTTAACCATACTTCTATCTTGATTATTGAGTGTAAACGTAATTAAATATACCTAAAAACATGAAAGTTTGAAGTTGATCGTCTAGGTACTAACGTTTTGATGGCCTCAGTGGTGGTCATCTTCAGAGTCAAGAGTATCAGTAGATGTTTGTTGAAGTTGATCATCTAGGTTAGTGTAGTCTTGAGAAAGACTGTTGTTTGTGGTGACTGATGTTTTGATGTCCTGGTCATATTTAGAGTCAAGAGTATCTGTAGATGTTTGTTGAAGACTGAAATTGATAGTTTATGGTGGCAGACGATCAACTTCTACTGACACCCCTAGGCTCAAACTGCAGAAACTCAATATAAAACATTTCTTTCTTTTATATAGGAAGCAGAAAGGCAGCTAAAAAGCCAATCAAGGTATTATTCTGCTTTTAACGTCATAGGCTCTGATTTGTTGCTCTAGATATCATGACGTCGTAACCTGCGTTTGGATCCACCGTGCTAAGTTTTGTCATTTTCTGACATTTTCTCATCTCTTGACGTCAGGTGCAGTGCAGAGAATTTTCACTCATTAAAATATTAGTTCCATCTTCACGTTTGTTCCATAAATTTACTTGAAAATGTGCGTATAATAACTCCTCATGATAATGAACGTTGTAAACTTAGCAATCACTGAGATATAAGACATTTTTTAATGAGTGAAAATTCTCTACCCAACACCTGACGTCAGAGACCATCTCATTTACATATCAAATAAACTGAAATATTTCAAAAACGAAGTAAAATACGGAAAAGTTGTAAAAGATGTTGTTCTATCATTTTACGAGTTCTTTTATATTAGACAAACTTAATTTTTGTTGCCAATATCCTTTAAGTATTTTTCGACACATTGATTTCTCTTATTTCTCCTTTTCATATTATATCCAGTTCTTTTCAGAACTTAGCAACTTTCATGTTTCTTCATAATAACTTTAAGATGATCTAATAAAATGCTTCTAAAGGCAGCTTCTTTCATCTGAAACCACATTAAGCCTAGCTTTCCCAACATTCTTCATTACTTACAGACGAGCCTACAAGAACTAGAGCAACAGCACAAGTCACTTGTCGCTGAACAGGAGACGCATGTTGAGAAAACTAACACTCAGGTATTAAATTGTATATTCCACTCGCAAGCGAGGTCGCGAAGCGATGGTGATAATCATGCCGTGGCAGGGATCCACTTCTCACGAAAGGTTTGTATATATATATATATATATACAATATATATATATATATATATATATATATATACATACAATATAGTCGACATTGTGGAATAAGATAATGTGTTTTTTCGCGTCACAGATATCGACACTGTCCAGATTCGTTCGGATGTAGACGCTGAGAAGTCGTCGATTTCCGCTCAGAAGTTATAATTACAAGGCAAGTAATATAATAAGTAGGTCTATTCACACGATCCGACATAACGAGTCTAATTATTTATCCTGGGGGCTTATTCCCGGCGGCTTATTCCCGGAGGCTTATTCCCGGAGGCTTATTCTCGGAGCTTATTCTCGGGGTTTATTCTCGGAGCTATATTCTCGGAGCTATATTCTGGGGGCTATATTCTCGGGGCTATATTCTCGGGGCTTATTCTCGAAGGCTTATTCTCGGAACTAATTATCGGATGGATTTTACGTTAAAGATGAGGCTTATTTTCTGGCGCTTAGCTTATTATCGGAGTTGAAGTTGATTCATTTTCAGGTTGTGATGATAAAAGGCGATGTGGCATTAGATATGTGAGGTCGATGCAGTGCTGGTCAGAAAGTGCTTGCCTCGCTCATCATCAGGCTAGCGTTAGCAGAGACATTCTGTTTAAGCTGTGGAATACTTTCTCTTGATGAACCGACCGCGAACCTGGATGAAGAAAACATTGAAAGTCTGGCGAACCAACTAGCCAGGTAAGATTCGTAATTAAAAACAACATGCAGGGTTAGTGGGTGAGGAATATGAATATTAGAAGCGGTTCACATTGTACCGGTACGATTTTTGCTTGTGCAGTGTCGTATCGATATTGGTATCGTATTTGCATTGCATTGTATTACATCGCGTTGTGTTGTGTTGTGTAATGCGTTGTGATTGTATTGTATTGTATTGTATTGCATCGCGTTGTATTGTATTGCATCGCGTTGTATTGTATTGCATCGCGTTGTATTGTATTGCATCGCGTTGTATTGTATTGCATCGCATTGTATTGTATTGCATCGCGTTGTATTGCATCGCGTTGCATTGCATTGCATTGCATTGCACGTTATGTTTCTAATGCACGTGTTCTGCATCTGGGACAAAAATAACGATGCGCATGACTAGTTTGCTTAACCGCTGTCCTTTTCGTTTCAGTATTACATTGTATTACATCGCGTTGTGTTGTGTAATGCGTTGTGGTTGTATTGTATTGTATTGTATTGTATTGTATTGTATTGTATTACATCGCGTTGTGTTGTGTAATGCGTTGTGGTTGTATTGTATTGTATTGTATTGTATTGCATCGCGTTGCATTGTATTGCATCGCGTTGTATTGCATCGCATTGCATTGCATTGCATTGTATTGCTCCGCTCGTTATGTTTCTAATGCACGTGTTCTGCATCTGGGACAAAAATAACGATGCGCATGACTTGTTTGCTTAATCGCTGTCCTTTTCGTTTCAGTATCGTACGGACAAGAAATCCTCAAAAGAACTTTCAACTGATCGTCATCACACATGACGAACATTTTGTGGAACTTCTTGGACAGGCAGATTTCGTGGAATACTACTATCGTGTTGCCAAGGACGATAAGTAAGACTACAATGATTCTTATTTTACTAATCCTTACTTAAAGTGTTTCTCTTAATAATGTTAAAGGGGAACATATAAATTACTTTTAAATAAATGGCCTTTAAGTATGTTTAGAAATGTTAATAGTTTTACGGTAGCTGCTGTTGTACTCAAAAATCATAGCAATAACTGAGTCCCGGATAGGAATCGAATCTGTAACCTTCTGATTGCCGGTGAGATCAATGGTTAGAGTGTCTCACCGGCAATCAGAAGGCTCCAGGTTCTGAGTGGACGTACTGTATTTGGATTGTGGATCAATAAGAAAGCGTCTAGACTCGGCAATATAGTGAACGGATTATAGTGAACTCTCTCTAAGGCGGACACCTTCGGGGCCAAATTTGTTGTCCGCCTTAGAGAGGTGTCCGCCTTAGAGAGAGTTTTATTATAGTAAATAATATAGAAGCGGCCAAGATTATGTGTCCACCTTAGAGAGGTGTCTGCCTTAGAGAGTTTTATTATAGTAAATAATGTAGAAGCGGCCGATATTATGTGTCCGCCTCTATAAGAGAGGTGTCCGCCTCTATAAGAGAGGTGTCCGCCTCTATAAGAGAGGTGTCCGCCTCTATAAGAGAGGTGTCCGCCTTAGAGAGAGTTTTATTTTGTAAATAATATAGAAGCGGGCGAGATTATGTGTCCACCTTAGAGAGGTGTCTGCTTAGAGAGAGTTTTATTATAGTAAATAATATAGAAGCAGCCGAGATTATGTGTCAACCTTATAGACATAGACATAGACATAGTTTATTTCACTCAAGAAAATTATACAGTCATTAGTAAATATATTAATTACATAAACTTAAGAGTGTAGCCATCTGAAATAACCATTTGAGGCTAATCTAGTCAGATGGCTTGTAAAGAAATTAAATATCAGAGTAAATTTACAGCAGACAGAATTAAATTATTTCCTAGTATAACATAACAAACATATATTTATAACACAAGACATGAGTCAAAAAATATAAACACAACAAAATTAGAAATCATTATATATGAATCTTGGACATGATGATCACAGAGCTACTTTAATATCATCATTCATACTGATGAATTTATTGACTTAGAGAGGTGACCTTAGAGAGGTGTCTGCTTAGAGAGAGTTTTATTATAGTAAATAATATAGAAGCGGGCGAGATTATGTGTCCACCTTAGAGAGGTGTCTGCTTAGAGAGAGTTTTATTATAGTAAATAATATAGAAGCGGGCGAGATTATGTGTCCACCTTAGAGAGAGTTTTATTATAGTAAATAATGTAGAAGCGGGCGAGATTATGTGTCCACCTTAGAGAGGTGTCTGCTTAGAGAGAGTTTTATTATAGTAAATAATATAGAAGCGGGCGAGATTATGTGTCCACCTTAGAGAGGTGTCTGCTTAGAGAGAGTTTTATTATAGTAAATAATATAGAAGCGGCCGAGATTATGTGTCCACCTTAGAGAGGTGTCTGCTTAGAGAGAGTTTTATTATAGTAAATAATATAGAAGCGGCCGAGATTATGTTTCCACCTTAGAGAGGTGTCTGCCTTAGAGAGAGTTTTATTATAGTAAATAATATAGAAGCGGGCGAGATTATGTGTCCACCTTAGAGAGGTGTCTGCTTAGAGAGAGTTTTATTATAGTAAATAATATAGAAGCGGCCGAGATTATGTTTCCACCTTAGAGAGGTGTCTGCCTTAGAGAGAGTTTTATTATAGTAAATAATATAGAAGCGGGCGAGATTATGTTTCCACCTTAGAGAGGTGTCTGCCTTAGAGAGAGTTTTATTATAGTAAATAATATAGAAGCAGCCGAGATTATGTGTCAACCTTAGAGAGGTGTCTGCTTAGAGAGAGTTTCATTATAGTAAATAATATAGAAGCGGGCGAGATTATGTGTCCACCTTAGAGAGGTGTCTGCTTAGAGAGAGTTTTATTATAGTAAATAATATAGAAGCGGGCGAGATTATGTGTCCACCTTAGAGAGGTGTCTGCCTTAGAGAGAGTTTTATTATAGTAAATAATATAGAAGCGGGCGAGATTATGTGTCCACCTTAGAGAGAGTTTTATTATAGTAAATAATGTAGAAGCGGCCGAGATTATGTGTCCACCTTAGAGAGGTGTCTGCCTTAGAGAGAGTTTTATTATAGTAAATAATGTAGAAGTGGCCGAGATTATGTGTCCACCTTAGAGAGTTGTCTGCCTTAGAGAGAGTTTTATTATAGTAAATAATGTAGAAGTGGCCGAGATTATGTGTCTGCCTTAGAGAGGGTTTTATTATAGTAAATAATGTAGAAGTGGCTGAGATATTGTGTCCACCTTAGAGAGGTGTCAGCCTTAGAGAGAGTTTTATTATAGTAAATAATATAGAAGCGGGCGAGATTATGTGTCCACCTTAGAGAGGTGTCCGCCTTAGAGAGAGTTTTATTATAGTAAATAATGTAGAAGCGGCCGAGATTATGTGTCCGCCTTAGAGAGGTGTCTGCCTTAGAGAGAGTTTTATTATAGTAAATAATGTAGAAGTGGCCGAGATTATGTGTCCGCCTTAGAGAGGTGTCCACTTAGAGAGAGTTTTATTATAGTAAATAATGTAGAAGTGGCTGAGATTATGTGTCCGCCTTAGAGAGGTGTCTGCCTTACAGAGAGTTTTATTATAGTAAATAATGTAGAAGTGGCCGAGATTATGTGTCTGCCTTAGAGAGAGTTTTATTATAGTAAATAATGTAGAAGTGGCCGAGATTATGTGTCCGCCTTAGAGAGAGTTTTATTATAGTAAATAATGTAGAAGCGGCCGAGATTATGTGTCTGCCTTAGAGAGGTGTCCGCCTTAGAGAGAATTTTATTATAGTAAATAATGTAGAAGCGGCCGAGATTATGTGTCTGCCTTAGAGGGGTGTCCGCGCCTTAGAGAGAGTTTTATTATAGTAAATAATGTAGAAGTGGTTGAGATTATGTGTCCACCTGACAGAGAGTTTTATTATAGTAAATAATGTAGAAGTGGCTGAGATTATGTGGTGTCCGCCTTAGAGAGAGTTCACTGTATTTACCACGTCAAGTTGGCAATCAAGCACTTCAAAACACTAGCTTCTTTATCGTACGGAAAGACAAACACTTTAATTAATAATTTAATTTTAACAAAAACTTTTAATTTTGACGTTATTGAGTGTTCTCAGTGTGAAGAGGAATGTTACTTAAGAGAGAGATGTGGTACTACTTCAACTCAGGAGTGGATCTGACTCGTAGTTGGTATAAGAAGCTCAAAAAGGACAAAAATATGCGTAATGGAAGCGCAAAAAGAAGCGTAAAGGAAGCGCAAAGAAGCGCCAATGAAGAGCAAAAATATGCGTAAAGAAGCACAAAAATAGATCAAATGAAGTTCAAAAAGAAGCGCCAAAAGAAGGGCAAAAATATGTGTAAAGGAAGCGCAAAATATAGCGCAAATGAAGTTCAAAAAGAAGCGCCAAAAGAAGGGCCAAAAGAAGCGCCAAAAGAAGGGCAAAAATATGCGTAAAGGAAGCGCAAAAAGAAGCGCAAATGAAGTTCAAAAAGAGCGCAAAGTTTATAGCCTTAAATCTTGCTTTAATATGAAGTGAATGTACTTTATACAAAAAATCGCAACACAATTTTTCAGCGAAATAGCGGAGATCAAAAAGAAGCGCAAAAGAAGCTTAAAAAGAAGCTCAAAAAGAAGCGCAAAAGAAGCTTAAAAAGAAGATCAAAAAGAAGCTTAAAAGAAGCGCAAAAGAAACTTAAAAGAAGCTTAAAACGAAGCTTAAAAAGAATCTTAAAAAGAAGCTCAAAAAGAAGCGCAAAAGAATCTTAAAAAGAAAGCGCAAAAGAAGCTTAAAAAGAAGCGCAAAAAAAAGCGCAAAAAGAAGCTTAAAAAGAAGCGCCAAAGAAGCTTAAAACGAAGCTCAAATGAAGCTTAAAAAGAAGCGCCAAAGAAGCTTAAAAAGAAGCGCAAAAGAAACGCCAAAGAAGCTTAAAACGAAGCTCAAAACGAAGCTCAAAAGAAGCTTAAAAAGAAGCGCAAAAGAAGCTCAACGTTTATAGCCTTAAATCTTGCTTTAATATGAAGTGAATGTAGTTTATAGAAAAAATCGCAACACAATTTTTCATCGAAGTAGCGGAACACAAACCGAGGATATCTAGGTTCATTTCTTCAGCCATTTTCTTGGCACCATCATCGCCAAAGATGAAGTCTTTGTGGCCGCATTTTGGACAAACATAATGCGTCATGTTTTGGACAAGGCCCAACACCTGAAGAAATAAAGAAGCATGGTATGTTTTTTTGTTTAAAAAGGTAATAGATATAGGTATTGAAAAGAGGAGATTGCAGTTGCCCGGTTTAAAATTATACTAAGAGCTATATCACATACGATATGGTAGTAATAATTAATAACAGTATAATTAATACCTTATACATAGCTGATATTTCCAATGCTAAATTGACTGAAATTACAACAAAGATTCTATTTTAAAAGAAATTGTAAGATAATCTAAACTTCAGTGTCTGCAAAACTAAGAATCTAAGACATCTAAGATCTCAAATACCAGCACATGTACAACAATGATATCTTTAACACCGTCAATGGCCTTGCGTTTTGGTATAACCCTTTAAAGATAGTGGGAAAGCTTCTTTGTTTCGGCAGTTACATTTTCTTTCGCTGGTGCTGTTGCTGTGGTTCTTTTTTGTAAGGATGCGGGTGTTGTGTTTGCTAACAATACTTCTCATGTTTTCCATGCAGCTGTAACTTACTTTTAAAGTGTTTCTATTAAAGATTTTATGTAATTTGTTCGTGGTCGGGAAGTGCTTGTCCATTAGGGCGAGGAATTTGTGTCGAACGTTCGTTTTGACATTTCGGCTGTAGGGTGGATTGAATCACGTTATGTTCCTGTATCGCTTTTTCTTCTGACTAGCTACTGGGCTGACACTCGGGTTAGGATCTTCGTCGGGGAGGTATTCAATGTCAGAGTGGAAACCGCTGTGCTTAAGGGCGTCGTTGTAAGTTGGGGCAGCAGTCTGAAAGGTCGCATGGTCGGAGGAGAGTTTTCAAATTCTTTGGCTGATACATTTGGGTAGCTGTCTAATTATGGAAGGAGGATACTATTATAGGCGAATAGTAGGTCCCATGATTTTCCCCATGGTTTTACATGACTTCCATGCATGACTTCCGTCCATATTTGATAGCTTCTTTTTCTGCCACAGCATTCGCTTCCCACACCTTGCTCATTGATTCTCTCGTATAGAACATCGTGGATCTGATCACCATCGCAATTTAGCAGCCATTTTCACAGCTATATCTTTATACACCATTGCCTGGAAAATAGGATACGTTGAATTAATATTTCCTTTAAAAATGGATTAATAAAAGGGACAAAATCTTGGGACTTCTTCAAATGTCAACTAACAAATTTCCGTGTTTCCATTGAGTTATAAAAACATCCGGAGGCTTTTTCTCATGGGCTTATTCTCAGAGGCATACCACCACTCACCTGAGGGCTTTCTGGGTTGGAAACTGTTATTGGCCTCCCTGAATCAGACGTCTCACGGATCTCAGTGTGAAGAGGAATGTTACCTAAGAGAGAGAGATGTGGTACTACTTCAACTCAGGAGTGGATCTGACTCGTAGTTGGTATAAGTGGCTCAAAAGAAGCGCAAAAAGAAGCGCAAAAAATAGCGCCAATGAAGTTCAAAAAGAAGAGCAAAAATATGCGTAAAGAAGCGCAAAAATAGCGCAAATGAAGTTCAAAAAGAAGCGCAAAAAGTAGCGCCAAAAGAAGCGCAAAAGAAGCGCAAAAAGAAGGGCAAAAATATGCGTAAAGGAAGCTCAAAATATAGCGCAAATGAAGTTCAAAAAGAAGCGCAAAAAGAAGGGCAAAAATATGCGTAAAGGAAGCGCAAAAAGACGTTAAAAAAGAAGCGCAAAGTTTATAGCCTTAAATCTTGCTTTAATATGAAGTGAATGTAGTTTATAGAAAAAATCGCAACACAATTTTTCATCGAAGTAGCGGAACACAAACCGAGGATATCTAGGTTCATTTCTTCAGCCATTTTCTTGGCACCATCATCGCCGAAGATGAAGTCTTTGTGGCCGCATTTTGGACAAACATAATGCGTCATGTTTTGGACAACGCCCAACACCTGAAGAAATAAAGAAGCATGGTATGTTTTTTTGTTTAAAAAGGTAATAGATATAGGTATTGAAAAGAGGAGATTGCAGTTGCCCGGTTTAAAATTATACTAAAAGCTATATCACATACGATATGGTAGTAATAATTAATAACAGTATAATTAATACCTTATACATAGCTGATATTTCCAATGCTAAATTGACTGAAATTACAACAAAGATTCTATTTTAAAAGAAATTGTAACATAATCTAAACTGCAGTGTCTGCAAAACTAAGAATCTAAGACATCTAAGATCTCAAATACCAGCACATGTAGATTTTCCAACACCCCCTTTACCAGACGCTACAACAATGATATCTTTAACACCGTCAACAATGGCCTTGCGTTTTGGTAACCCTTTAAAGATAGTGGGAAAGCTTCTTTGTTTCGGCAGTTACATTTTCTTTCGCTGGTGCTGTTGCTGTGGTTCTTTTTTGTAAGGATGCGGGTGTTGTGTTTGCTAACAATACTTCTCATGTTTTCCATGCAGCTGTAACTTACTTTTAAAGTGTTTCTATTAAAGATTTTATGTAATTTGTTCGTGGTCGGGAAGTGCTTGTCCATTAGGGCGAGGAATTTGTGTCCAACGTTCGTTTTGACATTTCGGCTGTAGGGTGGATTGAACCACGTTATGTTCCTGTATCGCTTTTTCTTCTGACTAGCTACTGGGCTGACACTCGGGTTAGGATCTTCGTCGGGGAGGTATTCAATGTCAGAGTGGAAACCGCTGTGTTTAAGGGCGTCGTTGTAAGTTGGGGCAGCAGTCTGAAAGGTCGCATGGTCGGAGGAGAGTTTTGAAATTCTTTGGCTGATACATTTGGGTAGCTGTCTAATTATGGAAGGAGGATACTATTATAGGCGAATAGTAGGTCCCATGATTTTCCCCATGGTTTTACATGACTTCCGTCCATATTTGATAGCTTCTTTTTCTGCCACAGCATTCGCTTCCCGCACCTTGCTCATTGATTCTCGTATAGAACATCGTAGATCTGATCACCATCGCAATTTAGCAGCATGCATTTTCACAGCTATATCTTTATACACCATTCCCTGGAAAATAGGATACGTTGAACTAATATTTCCTTTAAAAATGGATTAAATTTTAAGAATGCGACTTTGTGGCCGCATTTTGGACAAACATAATGCGTCATGTTTTGGACAACGCCCAACACCTGAAGAAATAAAGAAGCATGGTATGTTTTTTTGTTTAAAAAGGTAATAGATATAGGTATTGAAAAGAGGAGATTGCAGTTGCCCGGTTTAAAATTATACTAAAAGCTATATCACATACGATATGGTAGTAATAATTAATAACAGTATAATTAATACCTTATACATTAGCTGATATTTCCAATGCTAAATTGACTGAAATTACAACAAAGATTCTATTTTAAAAGAAATTGTAACATAATCTAAACTGCAGTGTCTGCAAAACTAAGAATCTAAGACATCTAAGATCTCAAATACCAGCACATGTAGATTTTCCAACACCCCCTTTACCAGACGCTACAACAATGATATCTTTAACACCGTCAACAATGGCCTTGCGTTTTGGTAACCCTTTAAAGATAGTGGGAAAGCTTCTTTGTTTCGGCAGTTACATTTTCTTTCGCTGGTGCTGTTGCTGTGGTTCTTTTTTGTAAGGATGCGGGTGTTGTGTTTGCTAACAATACTTCTCATGTTTTCCATGCAGCTGTAACTTACTTTTAAAGTGTTTCTATTAAAGATTTTATGTAATTTGTTCGTGGTCGGGAAGTGCTTGTCCATTAGGGCGAGGAATTTGTGTCCAACGTTCGTTTTGACATTTCGGCTGTAGGGTGGATTGAACCACGTTATGTTCCTGTATCGCTTTTTCTTCTGACTAGCTACTGGGCTGACACTCGGGTTAGGATCTTCGTCGGGGAGGTATTCAATGTCAGAGTGGAAACCGCTGTGTTTAAGGGCGTCGTTGTAAGTTGGGGCAGCAGTCTGAAAGGTCGCATGGTCGGAGGAGAGTTTTGAAATTCTTTGGCTGATACATTTGGGTAGCTGTCTAATTATGGAAGGAGGATACTATTATAGGCGAATAGTAGGTCCCATGATTTTCCCCATGGTTTTACATGACTTCCGTCCATATTTGATAGCTTCTTTTTCTGCCACAGCATTCGCTTCCCGCACCTTGCTCATTGATTCTCGTATAGAACATCGTAGATCTGATCACCATCGCAATTTAGCAGCATGCATTTTCACAGCTATATCTTTATACACCATTCCCTGGAAAATAGGATACGTTGAACTAATATTTCCTTTAAAAATGGATTAATAAAAGGGACAAAATCTTGGGACTTCTTCAAATGTCAACTAACAAATTTCCGTGTTTCCATTGAGTTATAAAAACATCCGGAGGCTTTTTCTCGTGGGCTTATTCTCAGACGCATACCACCACTCACCTGAGGGCTTTCTGGGTTGGAAACTGTTATTGGCCTCCCTGAATCAGACGTCTCACGGATCTCAGTGTGAAGAGGAATGTTACCTAAGAGAGAGAGATGTGGTACTACTTCAACTCAGGAGTGGATCTGACTCGTAGTTGGTATAAGTGGCTCAAAAGAAGTTCAAAAAGAAGAGCAAAAATATGCGTAAAGAAGCGCAAAAATAGCGCAAATGAAGTTCAAAAAGAAGCGCAAAAGAAGGGCAAAAATATGCGTAAAGGAAGCTCAAAATATAGCGCAAATGAAGTTCAAAAAGAAGCGCAAAAAGAAGGGCAAAAATATGCGTTAAGGAAGCGCAAAAAGAAGTTCAAAAAGAAGCGCAAAAATATGCGTAAAGGAAGTGCAAAAAGAAGCGCAAAGTTTATAGCCTTAAATCTTGCTTTAATATGAAGTGAATGTACTTTATACAAAAAATCGCAACACAATTTTTCATCGAAGTAGCGGAACACAAACCGAGGATATCTAGGTTCATTTCTTCAGCCATTTTCTTGGCACCATCATCGCCAAAGATGAAGTCTTTGTGGCCGCATTTTGGACAAACGTAATGCGTCATGTTTTGGACAACGCCCAACACCTGAAGAAATAAAGAAGCATGGTATGCGTTTTTTGTTTAAAAAGGTAATAGATATAGGTATTGAAAAGAGGAGATTGATTCATTGTAAACCAGTAGAAATAAGGACCATACGATCCACAATGACAACCTCAATCACGACAGAGAAAAACAATATAAATTTAAGACTTGAGCTTGTTTTAACGGTTGTTAAGTGATTGTGGTTGAGGTTGCCATTGTTAAGGGCCTTAATAATAGCATCAGTTTTCATCAGGGTTCACGGGGGACAGAAGGGACTCGAGGATTTTCTGCTCAACCGGTGTGCGCGAGGGAGAGGTTATGTGGAACGTACTTTTGAACGCATCAGGTGTGGAAATGTTAGTCTACGGACCCGTGTCAAGCGCACACAGACGGGCGAAAGCTCCTCGGCAAGCCACCGTCTGCAAGATGTTGAAGAAGAAAGCGTTGATATGGAAAGTGATTAATATGATGGAGAGCGAATCCAGGAATGCAGATGAACGATGTAAATAGAAATAAACTAAAACTCGGTTCGAAAGTTATGAAGAAAAAGCGTAGTTTTAAGATTGTGCATTAATTTCACTTTTTGTAATATAATATGACAAAGGATATTTTAAACTTGAAAAATGACAATGGTAAGGCTATTTTGTGGGTTTTGTTTTTTCATTCATGCATTACTTCAGAATTGGTCTTATAGTGCGTTTGTTATACTCATTAGTAACCAAGATATACCATTATTATTAATAGATTTAATGAAATGTTAATCTGAGTAACAGCTAAAAGCTGAAATATACAGAATTAATTACATGCAATATTTTAGAACACGGTAAAGGACTCTTAATAACATATACTACATGAAAAATTTTAAAACTACATAATACCATATGTTAATACCATGCGAAATTTAAATATCGCTAAAAAGTCTAAATATTAAGATAATGAGTCATTATAAGCTAAAATACTTGAAGGTAAAAATGAGTTTCGAAGTCTATTTGTTTTACAGTCAATTAAATTGACATGGTTATTATTACGAAGAGTATAATTGACTAAGTTCTCACGTCTATCAGGAACGAGTTCGTGCAACTTGTGTTTGGGGTGAAGAAGTTTTTTGAAATATGACATACATATATCATTTCTTCTTTGACTAAGTGATTGAATCCATTCATTAAGTTTCATAACTTCCCGATACGATAGATCGGGATATATTGTTCGTAAGGCGCGTCTTTGAATTTTTTCAACTTCTTCTTTTAAATAATCTGGAGCACCGTAATTCCAAACCTGGCATGCGTATTCAAGGATATAGGCCGTATACATGTAAAAAATACTTGGATTAGAGAGTACATTTCAACTCCGCTTCGTTTGAGTTTTTGCTACGATGTATTCAATATGCAAGTTCCAATGAAGGTCAGACGAGAAAAGAAGACCAAGGACTTTTGCTGACGAAACCCGGTGGCGTGTGCTGTTAGGGCGCTGCCACTCAGCGCTAAGTCAAGTCCGGTCGGCGGGGGTTAGTACTTGGATGGATGACCATCTGGGAATAACTTTCCCCATAGTTTTGCATGACTTCCGTCCATATTTGATAGCTTCTTTTTCTGCCACAGCATTCGCTTCCCGCACCTTGCTCATTGATTCTCTCGTATAGAACATCGTGGATCTGATCACCATCGCAATTTAGCAGCCATTTTCACAGCTATATCTTTATACACCATTGCCTGGAAAATAGGATACGTTGAATTAATATTTCCTTTAAAAATGGATTAATAAAAGGGACAAAATCTTGGGACTTCTTCAAATGTCAACTAACAAATTTCCGTGTTTCCATTGAGTTATAAAAACATCCGGAGGCTTATTCTCGTGGGCTTATTCTCAGAGGCATACCACCACTCACCTGAGGGCTTTCTGGGTTGGAAACTGTTATTGGCCTCCCTGAATCAGACGTCTCACGGATCTCAGTGTGAAGAGGAATGTTACCTAAGAGAGAGAGATGTGGTACTACTTCAACTCAGGAGTGGATCTGACTCGTAGTTGATATAAGTGGCTCAAAAGAAGCGCAAAAAATAGCGTCAATGAAGTTCGAAAAGAAGCGCAAAAAGAAGCTCAAAAAGAAGGGCAAAAAGAAGCGCCAAAAGAAGAGCAAAAATATGCGTAAAGAAGCGCAAATGAAGTTCAAAAAGAGGCGCCAAAAGAAGCGCAAAAATAGCGCAAATGAAGTTCAAAAAGTAGCGCCAAAAGAAGCGCAAAAAGAACAAAAATATGCGTAAAGGAAGCGCAAATGAAGTTCAAAAAGAAGCGCAAAAGAAGCGTAAAGAAGCGCAAAAAATAGCGCAAATGAAGTTCAAAAAGAAGCGCAAATGAAGTTCAAAAAGAAGCGCAAAAATAGCGCAAATGAAGTTCAAAAAGAAGCGCAAAAAGAAGCGCAAAAGAAGCTCAAAAAGAAGGGCAAAAAGAAGCGCCAAAAGAAGAGCAAAAATATGCGTAAAGAAGCGCAAATGAAGTTCAAAAAGAGGCGCCAAAAGAAGCGCAAATGAAGTTCAAAAAGTAGCGCCAAAAGAAGCGCAAAAAGAACAAAAATATGCGTAAAGGAAGCGCAAATGAAGTTCAAAAAGAAGCGCAAAAGAAGCGTAAAGAAGCGCAAAAAATAGCGCAAATGAAGTTCAAAAAGAAGCGCAAATGAAGTTCAAAAAGAAGCGCAAAAATAGCGCAAATGAAGTTCAAAAAGAAGCGCAAAAAGAAGCTCAAAAATATATACAGAACTTGTGACTAGGCTCTCGGCAATGGCCTCTGTAGCAGTGGTGGCGCCAGGGGGGCTAACAAGTGGTAGTTCTTCTAGGGGGTCGGGGGCATGCTCCCCCGGGCAATTTTCTAAGCCTCTGAAAAGCTATTTCCTGCATTTGGGGGCTGAGTTTTAACAAAAAAAATTAAAATAAAAAACAGTGAAAATCATGATTTTATAGTCAGTATTTCGTTACTGTATACGAAACTAACTCTAACAATAATATTCACGGAAATAGATACACTGAGCGCGCGAAACAACACAGAGGTGATAGATTTGTGGCAGAGATGAAAGTTGATTACCTTCGACGTTGTTTAGCGAAACGTTTGTTGATGTTTTAAAAACTTTTACGATTCTAAGAAAACAAAAGACGAACTTTTTTTCTTATTTTCTTCCAGCTCGTTCCCCGACGAATTGTTAATTTTTCCCCGACAGGGGAGCTAAGGTTCCCCGACGAGGGGGCTGTAGCCCCCCCTCTGGCGCCACCCCTGCTCTGTAGCTCAGAGCACTGCACGGTTGTGGGTTCAATTCGAGCCGGAAGGCTTTGAAGTTGAATTTTTTCGCAACTGGTCCTGGTTTGGTCTTAAAATGTATATATTCCAACACTCGAAATCCTTAGAACATGTAGTTTTAAGCAGATTCACTTTACTTACCCGTATGGTTGGTTAGGTGCAGACGGGGGGTTCTCGCACCTATCTCGCACCTATCTCGCACCTATCTCGCACCTATCTCGCACCTATCTCGCACCTATCTCGCACCTATCTCGCACCTATCTCGCACCTATCTCGCACCTATCTCGCACCTATCTCGCACCTATCTCGCACCTATCTCGCACCTATCTCGCACCTATCTCGCACCTATCTCGCACCTATCTCGCACCTATCTCGCACCTATCTCGCACCTATCTCGCACCTATCTCGCACCTATCTCGCACCTATCTCGCACCTATCTCGCACCTATCTCGCACCTATCTCGCACCTATCTCGCACCTATCTCGCACCTATCTCGCACCTATCTCGCACCTATCTCGCACCTATCTCGCACCTATCTCGCACCTATCTCGCACCTATCTCGCACCTATCTCGCACCTATCTCGCACCTATCTCGCACCTATCTCGCACCTATCTCGCACCTATCTCGCACCTATCTCGCACCTATCTCGCACCTATCTCGCACCTATCTCGCACCTATCTCGCACCTATCTCGCACCTATCTCGCACCTATCTCGCACCTATCTCGCACCTATCTCGCACCTATCTCGCACCTATCTCGCACCTATCTCGCACCTATCTCGCACCTATCTCGCACCTATCTCGCACCTATCTCGCACCTATCTCGCACCTATCTCGCACCTATCTCGCACCTATCTCGCACCTATCTCGCACCTATCTCGCACCTATCTCGCACCTATCTCGCACCTATCTCGCACCTATCTCGCACCTATCTCGCACCTATCTCGCACCTATCTCGCACCTATCTCGCACCTATCTCGCACCTATCTCGCACCTATCTCGCACCTATCTCGCACCTATCTCGCACCTATCTCGCACCTATCTCGCACCTATCTCGCACCTATCTCGCACCTATCTCGCACCTATCTCGCACCTATCTCGCACCTATCTCGCACCTATCTCGCACCTATCTCGCACCTATCTCGCACCTATCTCGCACCTATCTCGCACCTATCTCGCACCTATCTCGCACCTATCTCGCACCTATCTCGCACCTATCTCGCACCTATCTCGCACCTATCTCGCACCTATCTCGCACCTATCTCGCACCTATCTCGCACCTATCTCGCACCTATCTCGCACCTATCTCGCACCTATCTCGCACCTATCTCGCACCTATCTCGCACCTATCTCGCACCTATCTCGCACCTATCTCGCACCTATCTCGCACCTATCTCGCACCTATCTCGCACCTATCTCGCACCTATCTCGCACCTATCTCGCACCTATCTCGCACCTATCTCGCACCTATCTCGCACCTATCTCGCACCTATCTCGCACCTATCTCGCACCTATCTCGCACCTATCTCGCACCTATCTCGCACCTATCTCGCACCTATCTCGCACCTATCTCGCACCTATCTCGCACCTATCTCGCACCTATCTCGCACCTATCTCGCACCTATCTCGCACCTATCTCGCACCTATCTCGCACCTATCTCGCACCTATCTCGCACCTATCTCGCACCTATCTCGCACCTATCTCGCACCTATCTCGCACCTATCTCGCACCTATCTCGCACCTATCTCGCACCTATCTCGCACCTATCTCGCACCTATCTCGCACCTATCTCGCACCTATCTCGCACCTATCTCGCACCTATCTCGCACCTATCTCGCACCTATCTCGCACCTATCTCGCACCTATCTCGCACCTATCTCGCACCTATCTCGCACCTATCTCGCACCTATCTCGCACCTATCTCGCACCTATCTCGCACCTATCTCGCACCTATCTCGCACCTATCTCGCACCTATCTCGCACCTATCTCGCACCTATCTCGCACCTATCTCGCACCTATCTCGCACCTATCTCGCACCTATCTCGCACCTATCTCGCACCTATCTCGCACCTATCTCGCACCTATCTCGCACCTATCTCGCACCTATCTCGCACCTATCTCGCACCTATCTCGCACCTATCTCGCACCTATCTCGCACCTATCTCGCACCTATCTCGCACCTATCTCGCACCTATCTCGCACCTATCTCGCACCTATCTCGCACCTATCTCGCACCTATCTCGCACCTATCTCGCACCTATCTCGCACCTATCTCGCACCTATCTCGCACCTATCTCGCACCTATCTCGCACCTATCTCGCACCTATCTCGCACCTATCTCGCACCTATCTCGCACCTATCTCGCACCTATCTCGCACCTATCTCGCACCTATCTCGCACCTATCTCGCACCTATCTCGCACCTATCTCGCACCTATCTCGCACCTATCTCGCACCTATCTCGCACCTATCTCGCACCTATCTCGCACCTATCTCGCACCTATCTCGCACCTATCTCGCACCTATCTCGCACCTATCTCGCACCTATCTCGCACCTATCTCGCACCTATCTCGCACCTATCTCGCACCTATCTCGCACCTATCTCGCACCTATCTCGCACCTATCTCGCACCTATCTCGCACCTATCTCGCACCTATCTCGCACCTATCTCGCACCTATCTCGCACCTATCTCGCACCTATCTCGCACCTATCTCGCACCTATCTCGCACCTATCTCGCACCTATCTCGCACCTATCTCGCACCTATCTCGCACCTATCTCGCACCTATCTCGCACCTATCTCGCACCTATCTCGCACCTATCTCGCACCTATCTCGCACCTATCTCGCACCTATCTCGCACCTATCTCGCACCTATCTCGCACCTATCTCGCACCTATCTCGCACCTATCTCGCACCTATCTCGCACCTATCTCGCACCTATCTCGCACCTATCTCGCACCTATCTCGCACCTATCTCGCACCTATCTCGCACCTATCTCGCACCTATCTCGCACCTATCTCGCACCTATCTCGCACCTATCTCGCACCTATCTCGCACCTATCTCGCACCTATCTCGCACCTATCTCGCACCTATCTCGCACCTATCTCGCACCTATCTCGCACCTATCTCGCACCTATCTCGCACCTATCTCGCACCTATCTCGCACCTATCTCGCACCTATCTCGCACCTATCTCGCACCTATCTCGCACCTATCTCGCACCTATCTCGCACCTATCTCGCACCTATCTCGCACCTATCTCGCACCTATCTCGCACCTATCTCGCACCTATCTCGCACCTATCTCGCACCTATCTCGCACCTATCTCGCACCTATCTCGCACCTATCTCGCACCTATCTCGCACCTATCTCGCACCTATCTCGCACCTATCTCGCACCTATCTCGCACCTATCTCGCACCTATCTCGCACCTATCTCGCACCTATCTCGCACCTATCTCGCACCTATCTCGCACCTATCTCGCACCTATCTCGCACCTATCTCGCACCTATCTCGCACCTATCTCGCACCTATCTCGCACCTATCTCGCACCTATCTCGCACCTATCTCGCACCTATCTCGCACCTATCTCGCACTATCTCGCACCTATCTCGCACCTATCTCGCACCTATCTCGCACCTATCTCGCACCTATCTCGCACCTATCTCGCACCTATCTCGCACCTATCTCGCACCTATTCTCGCACCTATCTCGCACCTATCTCGCACCTATCTCGCACCTATCTCGCACCTATCTCGCACCTATCTCGCACCTATCTCGCACCTATCTCGCACCTATCTCGCACCTATCTCGCACCTATCTCGCACCTATCTCGCACCTATCTCGCACCTATCTCGCACCTATCTCGCACCTATCTCGCACCTATCTCGCACCTATCTCGCACCTATCTCGCACCTATCTCGCACCTATCTCGCACCTATCTCGCACCTATCTCGCACCTATCTCGCACCTATCTCGCACCTATCTCGCACCTATCTCGCACCTATCTCGCACCTATCTCGCACCTATCTCGCACCTATCTCGCACCTATCTCGCACCTATCTCGCACCTATCTCGCACCTATCTCGCACCTATCTCGCACCTATCTCGCACCTATCTCGCACCTATCTCGCACCTATCTCGCACCTATCTCGCACCTATCTCGCACCTATCTCGCACCTATCTCGCACCTATCTCGCACCTATCTCGCACCTATCTCGCACCTATCTCGCACCTATCTCGCACCTATCTCGCACCTATCTCGCACCTATCTCGCACCTATCTCGCACCTATCTCGCACCTATCTCGCACCTATCTCGCACCTATCTCGCACCTATCTCGCACCTATCTCGCACCTATCTCGCACCTATCTCGCACCTATCTCGCACCTATCTCGCACCTATCTCGCACCCTATCTCGCACCTATCTCGCACCTATCTCGCACCTATCTCGCACCTATCTCGCACCTATCTCGCACCTATCTCGCACCTATCTCGCACCTATCTCGCACCTATCTCGCAACCTATCTCGCACCTATCTCGCACCTATCTCGCACCTATCTCGCACCTATCTCGCACCTATCTCGCACCTATCCTCGCACCTATCTCGCACCTATCTCGCACCTATCTCGCACCTATCTCGCACCTATCTCGCACCTATCTCGCACCTATCTCGCACCTATCTCGCACCTATCTCGCACCTATCTCGCACCTATCTCGCACCTATCTCGCACCCTATCTCGCACCTATCTCGCACCTATCTCGCACCTATCTCGCACCTATCTCGCACCTATCTCGCACCTATCTCGCACCTATCTCGCACCTATCTCGCACCTATCTCGCACCTATCTCGCACCTATCTCGCACCTATCTCGCACCTATCTCGCACCTATCTCGCACCTATCATCTCGGCACCTATCTCGCACCTATCTCGCACCTATCTCGCACCTATCTCGCACCTATCTCGCACCTATCTCGCACTATCTCGCACCTATCTCGCACCTATCTCGCACCTATCTCGCACCTATCTCGCACCTATCTCGCACCTATCTCGCACCTATCTCGCACCTATCTCGCACCTATCTCGCACCTATCTGCACCTACTCGCACCTATCTCGCACCTATCTCGCACCTATCTCGCACCTATCTCGCACCTATCTCGCACCTATCTCGCACCTATCTCGCACCTATCTCGCACCCTATCTCGCACCTATCTCGCACCTATCTCGCACCTATCTCGCACCTATCTCGCACCTATCCTCGCACCTATCTCGCACCTATCTCGCACCTAGCTATCTCGCACCTATCTCGCACCTATCTCGCACCTATCTCGCACCTATCTCGCACCTATCTCGCACCTATCTCGCACCTATCTCGCACCTATCTCGCACCTATCTCGCACCTATCTCGCACCTATCTCGCACCTATCTCGCACCTATCTCGCACCTATCTCGCACCTATCTCGCACCTATCTCGCACCTATCTCGCACCTATCTCGCACCTATCTCGCACCTATCTCGCACCTATCTCGCACCTATCTCGCACCTATCTCGCACCTATCTCGCACCTATCTCGCACCTATCTCGCACCTATCTCGCACCTATCTCGCACCTATCTCGCACCTATCTCGCACCTATCTCGCACCTATCTCGCACCTATCTCGCACCTATCTCGCACCTATCTCGCACCTATCTCGCACCTATCTCGCACCTATCTCGCACCTATCTCGCACCTATCTCGCACCTATCTCGCACCTATCTCGCACCTATCTCGCACCTATCTCGCACCTATCTCGCACCTATCTCGCACCTATCTCGCACCTATCTCGCACCTATCTCGCACCTATCTCGCACCTATCTCGCACCTATCTCGCACCTATCTCGCACCTATCTCGCACCTATCTCGCACCTATCTCGCACCTATCTCGCACCTATCTCGCACCTATCTCGCACCTATCTCGCACCTATCTCGCACCTATCTCGCACCTATCTCGCACCTATCTCGCACCTATCTCGCACCTATCTCGCACCTATCTCGCACCTATCTCGCACCTATCTCGCACCTATCTCGCACCTATCTCGCACCTATCTCGCACCTATTCTCGCACCTATCTCGCACCTATCTCGCACCTATCTCGCACCTATCTCGCACCTATCTCGCACCTATCTCGCACCTATCTCGCACCTATCTCGCACCTATCTCGCACCTATCTCGCACCTATCTCGCACCTATCTCGCACCTATCTCGCACCTATCTCGCACCTATCTCGCACCTATCTCGCACCTATCTCGCACCTATCTCGCACCTATCTCGCACCTATCTCGCACCTATCTCGCACCTATCTCGCACCTATCTCGCACCTATCTCGCACCTATCTCGCACCTATCTCGCACCTATCTCGCACCTATCTCGCACCTATCTCGCACCTATCTCGCACCTATCTCGCACCTATCTCGCACCTATCTCGCACCTATCTCGCACCTATCTCGCACCTATCTCGCACCTATCTCGCACCTATCTCGCACCTATCTCGCACCTATCTCGCACCTATCTCGCACCTATCTCGCACCTATCTCGCACCTATCTCGCACCTATCTCGCACCTATCTCGCACCTATCTCGCACCTATCTCGCACCTATCTCGCACCTATCTCGCACCTATCTCGCACCTATCTCGCACCTATCTCGCACCTATCTCGCACCTATCTCGCACCTATCTCGCACCTATCTCGCACCTATCTCGCACCTATCTCGCACCTATCTCGCACCTATCTCGCACCTATCTCGCACCTATCTCGCACCTATCTCGCACCTATCTCGCACCTATCTCGCACCTATCTCGCACCTATCTCGCACCTATCTCGCACCTATCTCGCACCTATCTCGCACCTATCTCGCACCTATCTCGCACCTATCTCGCACCTATCTCGCACCTATCTCGCACCTATCTCGCACCTATCTCGCACCTATCTCGCACCTATCTCGCACCTATCTCGCACCTATCTCGCACCTATCTCGCACCTATCTCGCACCTATCTCGCACCTATCTCGCACCTATCTCGCACCTATCTCGCACCTATCTCGCACCTATCTCGCACCTATCTCGCACCTATCTCGCACCTATCTCGCACCTATCTCGCACCTATCTCGCACCTATCTCGCACCTATCTCGCACCTATCTCGCACCTATCTCGCACCTATCTCGCACCTATCTCGCACCTATCTCGCACCTATCTCGCACCTATCTCGCACCTATCTCGCACCTATCTCGCACCTATCTCGCACCTATCTCGCACCTATCTCGCACCTATCTCGCACCTATCTCGCACCTATCTCGCACCTATCTCGCACCTATCTCGCACCTATCTCGCACCTATCTCGCACCTATCTCGCACCTATCTCGCACCTATCTCGCACCTATCTCGCACCTATCTCGCACCTATCTCGCACCTATCTCGCACCTATCTCGCACCTATCTCGCACCTATCTCGCACCTATCTCGCACCTATCTCGCACCTATCTCGCACCTATCTCGCACCTATCTCGCACCTATCTCGCACCTATCTCGCACCTATCTCGCACCTATCTCGCACCTATCTCGCACCTATCTCGCACCTATCTCGCACCTATCTCGCACCTATCTCGCACCTATCTCGCACCTATCTCGCACCTATCTCGCACCTATCTCGCACCTATCTCGCACCTATCTCGCACCTATCTCGCACCTATCTCGCACCTATCTCGCACCTATCTCGCACCTATCTCGCACCTATCTCGCACCTATCTCGCACCTATCTCGCACCTATCTCGCACCTATCTCGCACCTATCTCGCACCTATCTCGCACCTATCTCGCACCTATCTCGCACCTATCTCGCACCTATCTCGCACCTATCTCGCACCTATCTCGCACCTATCTCGCACCTATCTCGCACCTATCTCGCACCTATCTCGCACCTATCTCGCACCTATCTCGCACCTATCTCGCACCTATCTCGCACCTATCTCGCACCTATCTCGCACCTATCTCGCACCTATCTCGCACCTATCTCGCACCTATCTCGCACCTATCTCGCACCTATCTCGCACCTATCTCGCACCTATCTCGCACCTATCTCGCACCTATCTCGCACCTATCTCGCACCTATCTCGCACCTATCTCGCACCTATCTCGCACCTATCTCGCACCTATCTCGCACCTATCTCGCACCTATCTCGCACCTATCTCGCACCTATCTCGCACCTATCTCGCACCTATCTCGCACCTATCTCGCACCTATCTCGCACCTATCTCGCACCTATCTCGCACCTATCTCGCACCTATCTCGCACCTATCTCGCACCTATCTCGCACCTATCTCGCACCTATCTCGCACCTATCTCGCACCTATCTCGCACCTATCTCGCACCTATCTCGCACCTATCTCGCACCTATCTCGCACCTATCTCGCACCTATCTCGCACCTATCTCGCACCTATCTCGCACCTATCTCGCACCTATCTCGCACCTATCTCGCACCTATCTCGCACCTATCTCGCACCTATCTCGCACCTATCTCGCACCTATCTCGCACCTATCTCGCACCTATCTCGCACCTATCTCGCACCTATCTCGCACCTATCTCGCACCTATCTCGCACCTATCTCGCACCTATCTCGCACCTATCTCGCACCTATCTCGCACCTATCTCGCACCTATCTCGCACACCTATCTCGCACCTATCTCGCACCTATCTCGCACCTATCTCGCACCTATCTCGCACCTATCTCGCACCTATCTCGCACCTATCTCGCACCTATCTCGCACCTATCTCGCACCTATCTCGCACCTATCTCGCACCTATCTCGCACCTATCTCGCACCTATCTCGCACCTATCTCGCACCTATCTCGCACCTATCTCGCACCTATCTCGCACCTATCTCGCACCTATCTCGCACCTATCTCGCACCTATCTCGCACCTATCTCGCACCTATCTCGCACCTATCTCGCACCTATCTCGCACCTATCTCGCACCTATCTCGCACCTATCTCGCACCTATCTCGCACCTATCTCGCACCTATCTCGCACCTATCTCGCACCTATCTCGCACCTATCTCGCACCTATCTCGCACCTATCTCGCACCTATCTCGCACCTATCTCGCACCTATCTCGCACCTATCTCGCACCTATCTCGCACCTATCTCGCACCTATCTCGCACCTATCTCGCACCTATCTCGCACCTATCTCGCACCTATCTCGCACCTATCTCGCACCTATCTCGCACCTATCTCGCACCTATCTCGCACCTATCTCGCACCTATCTCGCACCTATCTCGCACCTATCTCGCACCTATCTCGCACCTATCTCGCACCTATCTCGCACCTATCTCGCACCTATCTCGCACCTATCTCGCACCTATCTCGCACCTATCTCGC
Organism: Chrysogorgia sp. JL179-B06; assembly: GCA_035772405.1. Taxonomy (NCBI): domain Eukaryota; kingdom Metazoa; phylum Cnidaria; class Anthozoa; order Scleralcyonacea; family Chrysogorgiidae; genus Chrysogorgia; species Chrysogorgia sp. JL179-B06. The sequence continues at coordinate 1,198,564 of JAYKKM010000315.1, forward strand.
ACCTATCTCGCACCTATCTCGCACCTATCTCGCACCTATCTCGCACCTATCTCGCACCTAGTTGGGGTCCTGAATTAATAGACTAGTGAGAAAGACCAAGAATGTGGGACTAGAAATTGACTGTTACACGCATGCGCTACAACTGTACTGTACTTATTGGTGATGATAATTTATTTTGTTTATGTTCGGCAATATTGTTTATTTTGGACATGTTCGTTTTTCAGCTTTTTTTAGGAAAACTAAGTAAGCTACAACAATAAGCTATACGTATGCTTTAGACAGATAAATTATCTTTATTTAAGGTATAATAGACCACCCTTGTAAAGCTTACTTTTTCTCAACAAACCGTTCGAAGAGCGCCTTATAATATATATACAAAAATATAATTTGGCCGCCATCTTCAAAAATAGCATCGTAATTCTAATAACCCGAATACGTCGAGCGTTTTCTTAACAAGTAATCAACCCTACAAGCTCTCCTATACCTCAAAACAAAGATAATTTATCTGTGAACAATATACGTAAACGTTATTGTGCTATCGAACATGCCTTGATATTCGTGATATGTCATAATCCGTGTAATCAAGCGCGGGGTTTCCACTGAGCGCTTCGAAAACATTTGTTATTAATACATCAGAAATTTAAATTTTCAAAGTACTTCTACATGCTCATACAATTTGATACTTTCCAAAATAATTCAGCTGACTTAACGCTTTCTACACAATCTGAGAATGTTTAAAAATCACTGATGACATCCAGGCTGCAAAACATGCTGTAAATAGCAAAAGCTCGATTTTGCGAGTTCTGTTGCACCTTTTTAATAGACGAGGTTGTTGACATTCAAATGACTTCTTTCTTCACTTCTGTTAACTGTTCTGAGGTAATTCTGTAATATTTTTTTATATTAAAAAGCTTTGTTGTCTATTAAATCAACAGTTTATTGTTTCATATGCAATGAATGTTGCCATCGAATAACCTGTTTCACTTTATATTTTACCTGTAATTGCTTAAATGGGGCTCCAAAATGTGGTGGGTTATCAGTAACTCTAGCTGTATCGATATTTGTTCATATTATGCGAATGTTTACAAATGAACATAGTGTGTAAATCTCTGACACCCATCCCAACTATCAAAATCAAAGAGTAAATAGTTTGTTATTGTTTGTTGGTTTACCAATGACAGCCTGTACGCGTCCAGCCATATGTACATTGTCACTATTATTACTTGGTCTGCACAGCCAGATACACAACTTTCTAACTAATTTTTGGCTTTCATGATTACTGCAGGTGTACATGGAGGCAAGCTAGCTCACTTAAACCGAGATAGTAATTAGTCCTGATATTACATGAGGCAACTAGCCCACTTGTCAGACTGACTCACAAGCACATCATTTGCCAACTGCTACTTGGTCTGTACAGCCAGATACATACATTTTGAACTGAGTTTTGGCCTTGACTACATGGAGGCAAGTTGGCTCACCAACCAAGACAGTAATCTGTCTTTGTAGTCATGCCATTATAAAACCGCTAATAAATCAAATAATAAATGTGCTAAAATTATGAACATGTTTATACTGGCTCAAAATGTTGACTTCACAAAGAAATAATGATTTTGAATTACACTTCTTTAAGCTTATGACACCTTGATACTGCCAGCTAAATGGTTTGGTTTACTGCTATGCCTTATTACTTATACACTGAGAAAAAGATTAACTGATTTAATTATTTTAATGCTTGCTCAAACTGAACCTGTTTGCCAGACTGGCTAAATGAATTGTTATTACATTGTTAAAATCATGATTTTATAGTCCGTATTTCCTTACTGTACACGAAACTAACTCTAACAATAATATTCACACAAAAACTAGATAACAGTGAGCGTGCGAAACAACACAGATGTGATAAATTTGTGCCAGAGATGAATGACGTTGTTTAGCGAAACGTTTGTTGATGCGTAAACTTTTACGATTCTAAGAAAACATGCCAAAGACGAACTTGTTTTTCTTTTTTTCTGCTTTTTTTCTTCCAGCTCATTCCCCGACGAATTGTTAATTTTTCCCCGACAGGGGGAGCCGCGTTACATATACGGGCATGTTACATATACGGGCTCGGCGCGCAACAGGGTGGTAACGTGAGGTTACATATACGGGCTCATTGTTTGAGTATATATATATGTACCCGTATATGTAACATACCCGTATATTATGTAACATCACTTACCACCTTTTACTTGAAACAGGGTGGTAACATGACGTTACATATACGGGCATGTTACATATACGGGCATGTTACATATACGGGCTCGATTTAAAAACGGATAGATTTAAAACTAGAAATAAGCTAATAAAGATAGAAATAAGCACACTTATGCGAAGTTTCAAAAAGAAACTGTACTAACGAATTAGAGAAACTTTCCAACAGGGATTTCAAGGGCGGGTTAAAGTCCAAAAGTGTAAAGCATTTTGAGCACGTGTGTATTTCATTGTGTATTTCATGTTTCACGTGTGTATTTCACGTGTGTATTTCATGTTTCAATTTTAAATAAATCTTAATAATCTTTCTTTCTCTCTCTTCAGTTTATGTCCTCTCTGAATCCCTGGATTATACGAGATACTTTTGACCAGACAATGTCTTAAACTAATAAATAATGCGCCGAAAAACTATGAATTATCATCGAATATATCGATCGATGATATATATAGTCTTTATTTTTAAATAGTGTCTTTTGAAGCACTAGCTAGCTAGCTTAGTTCTCAAGCCGACATCGCGGATCGAGTTTCATGCTAAAATACTATATTCACTCCCTGAAACACGAAGGTATATATACTTATTATGCTATTTGGAAATATTCTTGCCTTCATTATATGGGGAAAATGAGGGATGAACGGGAACACTTCTAATCTCATGTTGTATCCCCACGCCCGTATATGTAGTAACGTCACGTTACCACCCCATATGGACAGGGGGGCTAAGGTTACCCGACGGGGGGGGGGGGGGGGGGGGGGGGCTAGCCCCCTCTGGCACCACCCCTGTATCTATACACCATAATATATTATGTTATAATGGCAAAGTGAGAACAAAAAAGAAATGGAACCAGGAGGGGTAAGGAAACAAGAAGTAAAATCAGGGGGCAGAGAAACGGAAAGTGAAACCAGATGGGGTAAGGAAATAGGAAGTGGAATCAGTAGGGGAAAGATAACAGGAAAATGGAAATAAAATCAGGAAGGGAAGAAGGAAGTGGTCAGGAGATAAGGAAAGAAGAGGTGGACATGGAATGCAACAATACTAGGGGTGTAATAATATATTAAAAGGAGGGCATGTATCTGTTCAAATCCTAGGTTGTAATTATTTAATTCCTCAACTTACCATAGATTCAAAATCAGTTTTCATCATTAAGATGACGAGCAATACCGGGCATGCTTTCAATGTCTGACTCAAAGTTAACTCTGCATCATCATCATCTGTAATACTGGTTAAATCGCCGGTTACAATTCCCAATAAGCCGGAGTAATTCGGTAGTTTCTCTGTCGCTAGACGGGAGAAAATCAACGTCCACCAAACGAGACAATTGTGTTGAAGTGTGAAGTGCCTGTAAAGCTGTTCTCCTCTGAAACACATAGCATCTAGACTATCTTCATCTAAATCTTGAGAAGATAATTTCTGAACAACTTCAAGTAGCATGACTTTTATTCTCTGTAGTAACACCTCGAAGCAATCTATGGGTTGTTGTCGCGACGCCATATTGTTTTTTATTTTTCCCGCCATATCTCCGCTCGGTTCGCAAAGCATCATTTCTCTTCATAATGATGACATAACATCATAATGAAATGACCTGTCCATAATGTAAATGATTATGGTATACACCTTATCCGAATGATAAGATGTCCCTATCATAATGAAATGACCTGTCATGTTCATAATGGTATACACCTTATCCGAATGATCAGATGTCCCGACCAAAATGATAAACGGGTCTTCATAATGTGTACAATCTAATTTTGACACCACTAACGCGTCATAATATCCCAGTCACCGTTGGGAGAAAATTATGTTGACAAAATGTTATTTATTTTGTGTAAAAGATTGACAGATGGGGGCGCCTTTGACTATTATTGACTTCCGGTGGTCGCAGGTTAGTACAAAAGGTCTCCACTAAAAAATGTTACCAATATATAAGTTACTACAGCTTTCAATTACAAAATTTTCAAAACGACTGTGAACATTAACCTTTAATCTATCATGTAGCCGATTTTCAAGCTAAAATTTTACCTAACAACTACATTAGACGTCAAAACAAATCACTATATTATATACGCGCGCGGCGCGCGAGACGCTAACGAATTGAAGGGGCCGGGATATTACTATTATTAGCGCGGCCGTATGATTGGATGAAGCCAAAATTCTGATCACTGGAGAGCCTGGATGAACAGAATAATCTATTTGGCTTCCAACTCCAAGCGAATAATTCACTAGTCTTTAAACGACTCGGTAAAAATATTTAATTGTCGACTATTTACAAGAATAACATTTTTGAAGTGAATCCTTGATCGATGACCAAAAAAGGACTCCAAATTTCAGAAACATAACAAGTTGTAATTTTTCTTCGTAAATTGTACGTTTAAACACTATTTTTGTGTGGTGCCAGGCTAAAAATGAAATGAATAGCTAGTTTTTTGGATCAACTTGATTAATCTCTGGTCGAAAAATATCAAATATTCAGAAAAGTGCCAAAAATGTATAGAAAACCCAAATGACCGCGCATTTATTGAACTCAAATTTCGCAATGTTTTGTCAAATATTTCATTTTTCAGACGAGTTTAAGCAGTTATAAAACCATAACAAGAAACTTATCTATATGTGGGATGTTATTAAGTTTTAATAATAATTATTTTCTAAATTAAAACACATAAAAATTGGCGATTTTCTCGTCGGACCGGTCAGCCATTTTGCCTAAAAAAGGACTGGATGGAGTTCATGGGTTCCAGTCTATATATAGTTCAATGGGGCAGTCAACGGCCTTCCGAATTGATGTAAACACTGACTCGTTGCCTTTCTGGTCTGGTTGCCTGTAATTTGTCCTGATTGTCGACAAAATTAACAAGTAAGAACATTTTAATAGCGATTTAATACAATTATTGTGCAAAAAATACCAAATAAACCAGTAGTTAAACTCGCTTCACTGATACGTTACGGCTCCCTGTGGTTGATGTAAATAGTTTTTGCATATCCATAAGTTCATATGTTTGACTTTGTTATACATTAAACTGTGGTAAACTTTGTGCCACATGGCTGCTTTAATACTACTCTCAAATTCTTCATAAGTACAAAATCTGGATCGAAGTTTGAGCTCTAACAGACAGGTTGATGCATAAATACATTGGGTATCTTCAATGATTACACTTATTGCTCCAGCTTTGAAAACAGCAGTACTTGATTTACAGCCAGTGACAAAAAACAGGAAAGATACCAATTCTTGTTCAGTGGATTTTTCAATGAATGAAAAAAGCATCATGTGGATTATCTGACTCCTTAAACTTAGTGTTTATGAAACGAAAATTGAGGTGACTTTTTTATTGATTTATTTCAGAGAACTCCTCAAACGATAAAGAATGGCGTTTGTAGATCTTTAATATCTTATCTCATTCTTTGATGCTCTTTCAAATGAAGCAATAAAAATTTCATGTCATAATATACACTTTAAGTAAACTAGTAAAGTAACAAAGTAAATTTACTTCGTTACTGGCGAACACTGCCTACAGTCCCTGTCATCTGGAAAGTATTGCAACTACGAGAATATCTAAATTTGTACAAATGATTTCTGTATAAGTCTTTAACAAAGGATTTATTAGAAATAATATTGTACATATAAATAGGGGATGCTTTATTAGTATAATTAGGCTTAGTTTAAATTAAACTTAGCCTAATTATTTAATCCATCTTGCTGAGTTCTTACACATGTATACCTGATGAACAGTAAAGATAACATTTACTGACTATAATATTTGACTTAATAACATCCCTGGGAAATAATTTATCCTATTTTATTACAAATAAGTTGATTCAGTCTTAGTATGTTGAGGACCAGGTTTGGTTCTGTTGTCCATGTTGTCATTATTGCCATTTTCCAGCACTGGATCCTTGGGTGGTTTGTAGACCAGCCAGGCCAGGGCAAAGAACAAAAATGATATGGCCTTGCAGACCATTGTGGTTCCCAAAAACACATAACTAAAAAGGAAAAAATGTTTCTGAAATTAAGGTGTGAAATGTGCTCAACTTGCTTATCACTGTTTTTTGGTGAGTGTAGCTAGCAATATTTGTTAGAGGGGCTAATAATAAAGAGTTTTGTTTATCAGGAATATAAAATCCCCTGGCTTAGGATAGGCATTGAATACCGGTATATCATACATGAAATTGATGAAAATAAATATTTATCGTTTTTGAACAAACTTCGAGGTGTTTGAATATCCTGATGAAACACTTTCTACATCTCATACAAATCAGTATTTTAAACACAGAGTGCTCGCATAAAAGCTTTGAAATTTTAAAAATCAATTCAAACAATGGAGTCTCGAAACAATGGAGATTTTGTTGTTTTGATATCATAACTTCTCATTTCTCTCTGTTTCCTGACCAATCACAGCAATTGAACTAATCATGATTGGCACGGTGAGCATCTCACCGCCAATATATGCAAGCACTCTGTGTTTAAGAGAAAATCGAGGTGTAAGTTGGCTTAATTTATGTAATTTCTTCCTCTGATATCCAAACCACCGTCTTGGTGCTGATTTCCTTTATTTTTTGCTTATGAATTATTAATGAGTTTGAGTTATGCTTTCCGCATGGTAAATCTAGTATGGATGAAAACATCTCAACTAATCACAAATTTGGCCTCCGCTATTTTCTCAATAGCTCTAGCCCATATCAACCCCTCTAATTTGTGAGGTAATTTTGCTCTGGTTAATGTTGTACTACTTAGGCAACACCAACTTAATTTTGTGTTTTACAGGCTTGCCAAAAACAAAAATTCCGGAATTGGAAAAATAATAAAATTGTTTTTTTGCATGTTTTTTCCCACTGAATTTGGAAACGCCTGTTTGCAACCCGAATTTCCAGTTTTGGAAATTTTGGGCTGCAAGTAGGTTGGGTTCTATTAAGCATTTGTTCCTCTGGAATATCTTATATTGAAGCGTTAAAGCTTCTTAGACAGAAAGGAAAGGAGCACTGGAAATTGATTAGGGAATGGTCACTGGACAAGACTCTCTCGGACGTATTTATCAGTATCTCGGAGGGTACGTGCTGGTGTTTGACGAAGACATATGTTGGAAATTTAAGGTTGTTGGAAACACAGGGAAAAGAAAGAGAAATCAAGATACCAGACTGCAGTATAATATTGGTATTAATTTTATAATGCTCTTTCAGTTTGTGAAATAGTTCAAGTGTATCTAATAATTATAATAGATTGAACTGCATGTTGCTAGTATCACATATTCATATTTTTGTAAAGTTGGTTTAACGTATGTTTCAATTCAAAAATCCATAATTTGTTTTCATCCGAAAATTTTTTTGTAATCAAGTTGGTCTTGCCTTAATATATTCAAAGGGTTAAGAATTGTACCTTAAGTCCTCATTTTTATATTCCAAGCAATTTCTGTCAACATGTTCATCACATGGATCAGTTTCAGACAAGATGCAAACAGAATCTAAGAGTGCTCCATAAACAATTGGGGCAGGAATAAATGCCAGAATTCTTGTGATAATTTGCTGCACACCAAGTGCAAATGATCCTTGGCTTTCTGCCACACACCTGAAAATAAAAGTGATTTCATCTATTACTTCAAAAACTCAATAATTCACGATGTTTCCCTCAAATTTCTCTTAAAAGACTGGTTTGTTCGAGAAGCTATATCATACACTCAAAAGGCATTTATTATCTGATTCGAAAACACATTGAAGTTGGTTAAAAACTCAGCTATCTTGTTTTTTAACACACTTATCCAGTGTTTTCAAATCAGATATAAATGCCCTCTTGTGTATATGATATAATTATTACTTATTTCAATAAATTTTTTGCATGTTTTTATGGATTAGATTTTATGGCTTGTTGATTATGCTAATGAATGTATAAAATAGTTTGGTTTTGAAGCCATTTATAAAAGCTTGTTGTATGTGTTATATACATAGTATTTATATATTAATAATACATAGTATTTTTTATGTGGTATCCTCTTTGGATAAACATTCAGAAGCTTTTAAAAATGCTCTCTTCTACAGCACCCACCTCAGAGTAACAGTAATGGCAGGGATGTTATTGAAAAATGTGAGAGCAATCAGCAGAAAGATAACAGCCAGGAAAAAACCCATGGAGTTGCAAGACTGAACACAGCCACCATCGTATGCTATTGTTATATTGGGAGGTAGGCAACTACAGTTTGTGTACACCTTGAATGCAAATGAGATATTAATCTTTATTATACAACAAGTAAAAAGAACAATGTAATAGCAAGAAATGAAAACACCCGAGGAGTGATGAGCACCTAACTTCTCCTTATATCAATGGTTAACAAGCATAAAAGTAACGAGAATAAAGGAAATGATCACCAAAGATAAACTGACATGATTTTAACATCTCCCAACTAGTACTCAGCCAATATGTAGAATTTGTATTTGGATACTGGGGCTAAATATTCTCGCAAATTGCTGATCAAAACAAGGCCTAAAAGCTAATTGAGATGCACATAAAGGAATATTTAAATTGGTCACCCGTCACCATTATGAAAGAGGTCTATATAAGGTTTGTTTGTCCAAAATGCTAATGAGTGTGATGTCATTTAAGGGGTAAAATATTCTGCTGCTAGAGAAATTTGACCTAATTCAAAAGTTGGAAAAAAAACATACTTGCAGGGTTCGAATTAATGTGCAATTTGCACATCATTTTGGCCCAAATATTAAAAGTTGCACATCACTTTTCAAAACAAGTGCAGAAAAAAATAGTCTCATTATTGAACACAAACAAATAGTTCTGACAATTAACACTCCTATTTCCCAGAGGTTGGAAATCGTGTGTATTTTCTGCAGCCACGCAAAAACTAAAATGCACAATTAAAATAATATTGTGTTGCCATCTGATATATACTAGGGTCTCCAAGTCTTAAAGTGAATTATGTACTGTAATCTTACCATATCGCCACCTAGCTTTATCTCTGTCTTGCATCCAGCATGACAAGGTGAGAAATACGTCATGTGATCTTCCTTTGTACAAATTGGAATGTAGTTGCTTTGCTTGCAGCTGCAATTATGGGAAGTGCTGCAAACATCTAGTGAATCAAATGTTGTGCTAAAGAAACCAAAACGTTGGGATTATCTAATTGTTTTGATATAATATAATAGTTTTGGCATACAATAGTGTGCCTATGTTTACTCTAAAATGTTGCATTTCACTCTCTGACGAAGTGCCTTCTCTTAAAATATTGGCCACCTATTCATAATATTTTGGCAGTGCTCGCAAGCATGACATACAAAAAATATACCACATGATTCACAGATGTAGTATAATTATTATGATTCTACATGTGTTTTAGTTCTTAGTAAAATACCCTTCTCCATAATATTATAATGGTAATTTTGAATAGGATGGGGCTTTGGGGCAGCATATCCCCTCCTGCCATAAGAGAAATTGTGGAGGCATGCAACTCTAACAGTCATCTCTGGAATGCTAGACTTTTTTAGCATTATTTGGCATATTTACAACCACTAGCCATCTTCCAAATTACATACTGTGGTAGATTTGACTGCTTTTCCAGCCTAAGTATTTACATAATATATTTGATAAATTGAGTGCTATCATCCCAAATCAATGACTACTATATCTATAAAGGGCAATTTTTAGATGTTGTTTCTTTTTACTGTACTAATTGCATCAAATTTCACAAAGGGCTTAAATTGCTTGAAATATACAAAGGGTTTTGCTTCAAATGCACTGCTAATTAGTAAATTACCTGTTAAAATATGGTGTTGTTAATCCTGCAATATTCTCATTCGGACAGTGAACAAAGAATATTAGAATGGGAAACAATGCCAAGAAAGCAATGATAGTGCATGCTTTTATACACTTGGCACACGTCCATTGGAACCTGCAGATTAGATAGCCTCCCAGGATCATTCCTATAACTCCACCTGGGATGATTACCAATCCGGCGTAGATGCTTGCTTTGCTGGAGCTCAGGTGGAATTGCGATTGCATGAATTTCGGGAAGAAGGTAGCAACACCAGCCACCGAAAACCCTTCGGCTGTCCCAGCAATTGTGGCGCAAAGGAAAACCTTGTTCGTGAAGAGAGATTTTAAGGCTGGCAAGAACTGGCTGGTCGTGTGAGGCTTTTCTTCATCTGGTACAGTGTCAACTGCTTTCTTTTTCTGCTCATTGAGGATTTTCACATTGGGAATCTCACTTGGGAAACCCAGAAGTGGGATACTGGCCAACATGGCAAATAGTGCTCCAAAAAGGTAACCCAACCACCATGCCCCAATCCAATTGTTGTCATTTTGGTCGAGGTTCACACCATTGGGCTGTTGGAAAGTTAAAAACAGAAATTTTAAGCCTTGTCAAATCACACCTTGTGTCTCACACAACATCATCAATCACACCCAGCCACCACACCAAATCCCAGAGCTAAGCCTCTAAGAATGGTTCTTGGCTGAATGTCCCTTGGTGATCAGCACCTAACTTCTAACAATAACAGTGGTTAGCCAAGCATGGAGATATTGAGAATAACAGAAATGATCACCAAATATAAACTGATGTTTTTTAAAAAACTAGCACTATAAGAAATGTTTGGAGACCCATGGCCGTAACAGGGGGGCCCCGGCCACCAATATTTCTTGCCAGTTTAGATCTGTTAAAACGTACTGGAAATGACTCTCAGAAGTCAGGAAATCCTATTTCAGAGATCCTAATTTCAAACATTTTCTGTGGGCATACCCCAGCAGTCCAGTCCCATTACCCCCCAATTGACTTTCACTTGTTACGGCCCTGAGACCATGAATAAGGAGAATTTGTATGTTGATACTGGGACTTTAAGGGTTAAATTGGGACTTTAAGGGTTAAATTCAATATGATTGACATCTCATTTTCAGACAGTTTGACACTACTCAGTCTGACTTTAAAAATTACCCAATGTTTCGACACTCCAATCTAGTGTCTTCATCAGCCAGGGGTGATCGTTGTAAGGTTAGGATCCCTATTTATACCCTCATAGAACCGATGATGACGTGCGATTCAATGGGGCGTGGGCGCTATTGATGTCAAGCCTCCAGACGTACGTCTCTGATGGTACTGCGGATTAGTGGTAATAATTTTGGAATTTTCCCACGCAATCTCATTTTCATTCCTATATTTACATAAGACAGTATTTGAGTTATAAATAACAAAGCCCAGCAAAAAATACAAAATATAGGCATATTTAAAAGGTTGTGTTGATTGCAATTGTTAACAGATGTTTACAACACTGATCCGTGAAACATGAAAAAAGACAGCTTTAGGTATATATTATAATGATCGAAAACAATCTGTATAGGTCCTAATGTCTAGAGCTGCCAGATCCAGGCCCAACATATCCTTAATCCGGCTTTGCAAAGGTTCATTCTCTGATGATGTTGTGCATAGCAACGAAACATAAGATCTTCTCTAAATAAACCTTTTAAATACAGTATACCTATATTTCGTGTTTTTTGCTGGGCTTTGTTATTTATTATTCAATTACGATTTCTGCCTGGTACTTCCGCTTGGTACTTCCGCCTGGTACTTCCGCCTGGTACTTCCGCCTGGTACTTAAGAAATAATCTTGTATTATTACTGAAAGGATTTATCCTCCTTAAATAAAGCTTAGATCTACTTCAGCTGCTGTGGTCTAGTGGTTACCACACATGTCTATGAGCTCGGAGACCCAGGTTCAAATCCTGGGTCGGACCAACCACTCAGGGTCTTAAAATAATTAAGGAGAAGGTGCTGCCTTTGCAACAATACCAGCAAATGGTAAGACTTTTGGGTCTTCTCGGAAAACAACCCCAAATCGTAGGCCCTTGGAATCCTTATCAGTTGGGTGTTCCATTCACCCAAGAGTGATAAACTGAATAGTTGAACGCTTAAAACATGAACCTCTGGCTCGGATAAATAGGGAACCTTCTCACTCATTCATCAAGCTTGTGGGAATTTCAAGGTTGCCAGGAGTATGGTATGTTCATTTCCTATTTTATTCTTATTGTACATGGATTTAAAATAATCCTATAGAGAGTAAATATGCCAATTACTGTAATCAATACTCTTTTGTGCATTTAAATGAAAATACAAGCCTCATGCTCATAAATTTAGCACGCTCTAGCAAGCTCAGAACCTCTGCTATCTTGTAACCACTTGTTAACCTCATTCCGACTTCCGAGAATGGTGAAGCGGTCATGTTTCGTATTTTGCCGACGTCTAGCCGTTAATCCCCTAAATATTATAAAGTATTTAATTAATATCTGAAACATACCAAGCTAATATCGACGTAAACACCGAGGAAATATCCACCGACAAGGAAGCCAATTCCAGGGCCAATCGTCGACATGGCGTAATATATTCCCAGATAGACACCGGAGTTCTTTCGCGAGACATTTTCGTCCAAGTACGCCGAGCCGAGATTGTATATCGGAGAAGCGCCTGCTCCGATCAGCAATTGTCCCACCACAAAAACAAGCAAATGGTACCACTTGGAACTCCTACAAGATTCCTCGACGGCATTCGCTGCATCGATGATAGTCTGGTTCGTGACACACAGGTCCGTAGTTGCCGCGACGATTGGCTCGTAACTGTCGGACAACAATTGAGGTAGCGCGAACGTCAGACACCCGAAGCCGAGCACGAGCGAGCCGACACCAAGGCACTTTGGTTTGTGATAGTGACCGAAATAGCTGACGATCACGGTCAAAATTGTGTTGCCGATGTCGTAGCACGCGAAGATTCCGCCGACTTGACTGCTCCGCAAGAAGTATCTCTTTTCGATCGACGTGATAACAACTGCGGAGATACCGGTGACGATGAGACCTTGCGTGCCGACCAACACGCAACAGAACAACAGGATCCATCTGGAAGATAGACAACCTTGGAGACAGCGTGGTTTGTAGGCCAGCCAGCCATAACTCGGGTCGTCGACGATGTCTACTTGGGAACTTTCAGTCTGCAACTCCGACGTTGGCCCGTTGACACTGTTGGTTCCGTTGTCCATCAGTTCGTATGATCGCGACATTGTGACATTCATTTTGTTTGGTTATTTGGCAGGAACGTTAATATGTATATATTATGTGATATTATACTACCAATCTCCAAGAGCGACAATCGTCAAATATGCGCGCGTCATGCATGCAATTTGTCCGCCTTTTGTCCGCCCACTTTCCGTTGGAATGATTGACAGCTATAGGATGAATATCCCCGAACATGTTATACCACTCGGAATTAATTACCCCCGGAATTAATTGCCCCCTTTATATTAATTACCCCCCTTTGCGGTTCGGCCGTACACGCGTCGCAGACGAACTAAACTTGACCGAGGAAAAAGTTCAGTTGTCCTTGCTATCAAAATTCATTAGAGTGTATTTTTTAAAAGATAAAAAGACTATACATACACAACCTCTTATTTACTCACCACCACCACCACCACCCACTTCTCTGAGTAGAGAAGCTGCATTACCTTGGATTTAATTAATATTCTCGACTTCGGCTTCTCACACGATCGTTGCTGTTCCTTACTCTGACCTTTCTATCCTTATCCCTACCTGCTATCCCTTATCCCTAACCTTGTACATCCCTCGTCCCTAACCTTCTATCCCTTATCCCTCACCTTCTATCCCTAACCTTCTATCCCTTATCCCTAACCTTCTATCCCTTTTCCATCACCTTCTATCCCTTATCCCTCACCTTCTATCCCTTATCCCTCACCTTCTATCGCTTATCCCTCACCTTCTATCCCTTATCCCTCACCTTCTATCCCTTATCCCGAACCTTCTATCCCTTATCCCGAACCTTCTATCCCTTATCCCGAACCTTCTATCCCGTATCCCTGACCTTCCATCCCTTATCGCTCACCTTTTATCCCTTATCGCTCACCTTCTATCCCTTATCCCTCACCTTCTATCCCTTGTCCCCAACCTTCTACATCCCTCATCCCTAATCTTCCGTCTCTTATCCCTGATCTTCTATCCTTATCCCTCGCCTTCTATCACTTATCCCTGATCTTCCATCCCTGTCCCTGGCCTTCTATCCCTTATCCCTTTCCTTCTATCCCTTACCCCTCGCCTTCTATCCCTAATCTTCCATCCCTTATCCATGGCCTTCCATCTTTTATCCCTGGCCTTCTATCCCTTATCCCTTTCCTTCTATCCCTTATACATGACCTAGCCCTTATCCCTGACCCACTCATATCACCAAAACTTGATACAGGTAATGCATCAGTCAAATCCAAGCATGCCCATCCCCCCCCCGGGCATTTGACATTTTTTTCCAAAATGCTGCTAATTCCCCACAGTGGGGATGAAATGCAGTTGCAAATGCCCCGCGGTGGGGCGAAAAATCTGTGGCAAATCCCCGGCCCTGGGTGAAACATGAAAGCAATAACACCAATATTCAGTGTTTTCAAATATCAAATTATTATATATAAATACTATTTACAAGGCAGGTATTAACCTTTACCTTCTGCGCGCGGTCAAGGTAGTCTTTAGTCTTCCCGCGCGGCCATAAACGACATCGTACATGTTTTCGAAAACAAGAGCAGTCTGAGTCATGGATGAAGCTTTGAAATCGACATTTAAAATTAAAAGAAATTGAATTTATTGTAATTGAAATTTTAATCAAGTACCAAAAAGCCATGAACAAACAACAAAACAAATCCTGTTTTTAATTGACAAAAAAATCCGTCGGACAAAATGTCCGACAAGTCGTAACATTGATCGGACATTTGTATTTTCTCGTCGGACAATGTCCGACGGTTAAATCGAGCCCTGCCGTAGGCTAGACTTAAACTCCTCCATGATCGAATCAGCAATGCTATGGGGGGAGTGGCAAATCAATTGCACCTGCCCCCCACTGCCTTTTGATGCTGTCCAAAGGGAACGAGGCTCATATTACCGTATTATCTAATGCCCGACCCCCGAGCAAAGATTTGGGTTCAAATTCCCCACCCCCGGGATTGGTCAACGTGTCAAATGCCCGGCGGTGTCCCGGGGGGGGGATGGGCATGGTTGGATTTGACTGATACATAACTACTAACTCTTGATCAATGCCCGGGTATGACACTCCGTACGGGATCATCACACGGGCACTGTTTGTTTTCCATATTGGTTTCCGTGCACTAAAAAAAGTGGCAGCCGGTCAACACATGTCGTTAACATGTAATAACGTGTTAATCACTCTGTGGGCGTCGGTATTGCAAAAGAGAAGAAGGGAATGAAGCGTTTAGCCACCCGAGCGACGGTTTTGTGCATCGGCTCCCATAAATACTCTTGATATCTTGTTGGAGATTAATTTTAGACCTCTGAGTCTGAACATTCGAGAATTAGCTAAAGTTTTCACCAGCTCACTGTACCCATTGCGTAGCGCGCCGCTAATTGATCACTCCCTCGGTAATGGCACCAAACAAAGAGGTCTTGTAAACAAAAGTGCTTTGTGCGCTGCGCCGCAATCATGATGTACCGGATCACTTTAATATATCCAAAGTGCATTGAATTTTTATGATCAAATTATTTATTTTAAATAATATCAGCTGGCAAAATTTCAATACCTAACCGGAGTTTCTTACTTGATTAAAGTTTTTTTTATCTAAAAAGGTTGGTGTACTGCCGAAATAGCGTGCAAGTAGTCTAACGTTTCGAGCGAAGGGCCTTCGAAAAGTGAAATAATTAAATATCGGCTACACTGCCTACGCAGCACAACATGGTTTACATTTTCTTTAGTTGTTTGATTAGACTGAAAGCGAGCAACACGGAAATATTTCACTTCTTTCAGTTAAAGTACATATCTCACGTTTGGGGATTTTACATATTCGTAATATTTGGGTCTTCCTGAGCAAAATCATAATATATCTTGTCAACAAAAAATTTCATCTTCATGGAGTTTTTTTGCTGTTAAAGTTATCGGATGTGATGTCACAAGAGGCATTTTTGTGGCAAGTAACAAAAGAAAACTAGTGTGGAATGCACTTTTAAAGGCTGCACGAACGTACGTAAAAAGTTGAGTAGTTTAACCATATTTTCGGTACGTTTACGTACAGGTGGAAAAACGGAGCACTGGAAAGCAGCCTTTATAGCACGAATTACAACTCTCATCGACTCGTTTTCGGGATCTTATATTAAACTGGAACACTGTCGACATGCAGCCAATAACGGATGTTTTGTTGTCAAATCATGGTCATTACGAACTGACGTCTTCACTCCGGTGATCTATATACGGCAACTAACAAAACATCTTTATTTCAGCATGATAAACATTGTATTTGTATGCAAATTAGATCTTTCTTTGCAACTAGCTGAAATAAAGATTTCTCCGGAAGATATAATGTTCAGGCTGAAAGCGTAAAAAGTTTGAGTGATAATGAAAACCGATACTGAAGCAATATGCAATGAACCTAAAATGGAGCGAAGGTCAACTGTGGATCTTTTTCACAGTTTGCCAATGCAATTTTTCATCCAGAGTTATAAACTATAAAGCCTTGTCCAAACTATCAAACATTCTTCAAACAACATGTTGTTACCATGGCGCGATAACACTATGGTGATTGTGCACCAAGATAAGAAATTCCAAATCAATGCATTGGTTACCTCGAAACTGGATAATTGCAATTCACTACTGCATGTATGCAGGTCTCCAAAAAATGCTATTGAAAGACTAATTCAGTATGTACAGAACTCTGCAGTATGTCTGCTCACCTCCAAATATTAAAGCATGAACACATTCTTAAAGTATCCGGGGTTTTGGGATTTTACATATTTGTGATCTTTGGAATAATCCGTTTTAGAATGCCATTCAAATGTTAGTATTAACAATGACATAATGTTTTTAAGTTGTCGACCAATGAAAACGAGAGAAAATTATGTCATCGGCGAAATGTTTCTTTAGCGGCAAGCGAAATGGCGAAGTGGAAAACGTGCTTAGATAGATGGATAGACTTACTCTGATGAAGGGCTCCGCTCAAAACGTCAGTATTTCGTTCCTAAAATCTCGGCTGTTCACCACCTTTTCACTTTGCTATATATCCAAAACACTGTCTATACGCAGCACTCTATACTAATTTTAATATACACCTTATGCTTTGCCTACCTGGACAACGTCGACGTAAATCTCCAGAAATTGACCCCCGATGAGAAACCCGATTCCAGCACCCAAGACACCAATAGAGTAATAGATTCCGAGAAACACCCCGGAATTCTTCCGCGATGCGTTCTCCTCAACGAATTTTGCGCCGAGGTTGAAGATCGGAGACGATCCTGCTCCGATAATCAGCTGCCCCAGGACGAACACAAACATGTTGTACCACTTGAGGTCCTTGCAGATCGTCGCGATCTCACCGGCTTCGGTTGCGTTGGAGGACGTCATGTTACCGGCGCCGCACAGGTCATTTCGGGATATGCCGTTAGGTTTATAGGGTCCGTCGACCAACAGTTGAGGTAGAGCAAATGTTAGACAACCGAGACACAGGACAAGCGAACCAAAGCCTAGCCACTTGGGTTTGTGGTTTTGACCAAAATAGCTTACCGAGATGGTTAGTGTGATGGAGCCGATTTCGTAGCAAGCGAAGACGATGCCGATCTGGCTGCTCCGCAAGAAGTAACGTCGCTCGATCGATGTTACTATTACGCCGGCGATTCCAGTCACAACAAACGCTTCCGTGAAGACCAAGAGGCAACAGCTGAATAGAACCCATTTCGGAGACAGACAGGATTTCAAGCAATTTGGTCTGTAGCCCAACCAACCATAACTCATGCACCGACCTGCGTGTGCAACATCTTCAAGCGACTGCTCGCACTTCGACTCGCTGCTGTTAACAGCCATGGTTGAGTATTTCGTGATTACGGAGTGCAGTTTCGCATGGTCTTTATTATTTGCATTATTACCATGCTGACAAGTGACACGTTCAACAGAGCGGATCATTTAAAGACACACTTGAGTGTTCCTTAGACGAAAGAAAACAACAAGTGCTGCTTAAATAAAAGTTCTTTGTCACCTTACATGAGAATGAGTATTAGTTTTCTTCTAATCTTTTTAGTTTTAGAGAAATTTCGCTTTGTTTTTCGTATTTTTGTCGCGGCGCGAATGCTGTGACCATTGTTGCGACTTTATTTAATGAGGGTTTCACTTGACAGTAATACAAGTAAAACTGATAAACTAGTGGCCCTCATTGTTTGACGTCATTGAATGATATATAGAAACACTATAGCTACACAAAGAACCTTCACAATGGCATGACAATAGAACTTGCCGAGCACACAAAGTGCGCGAACAGAGAGAACAGCGTACACGATGAATATGGTCAGAAAGGAGAACAGCACACATTCGACAGAGTCGGAATAGCGGAAGAATTAAATCGGAGTAAAACATCATCAGAGTGCCGAAATCCAGGAGGCATATATATAGTAGCCGCCGCATGTATAATTGCCCCCGCAATTTGCTTTCGGGAAATAACCGCAATTGGTATCGGAATTTCAATGGAATTGTGGGATGCCCACGAGTTTCAGTTTCTTGGCACAGCACAAATTGAACATGATATGGTCGGTATGTATTAATTAAGTGGTGTAAATGCGTGGGAGTGTGAAGGAATGTCTATGACTATATGATTATTATTATGGTGCGGTGATTTACATAATTAATAGGATTAGTTAGACCCGATATACAGTGTGTATCAAAAAAAGTGCTATACCCTTAGAAAATGAATTAGCATTCTTAAAGAGACCTATTGTAATTTAAAAAAAAATTATACACCTGGGAAATTAAGATGGTCCAAGCGCTGCGTTAATCAAGAAGAGAGATAGCAGTTTTCAATACGAATGCAATCCAAGTTATTTTTTACGCATTCGTTGCTCAGAGGTGTCTAAGCTAGCCTTCAAACTATTACAATGGGTTCTTTGAAACAAATGCTAATTCACAGTTGCTTCCGGTAATGTGAGACCTCGATTGTGAAAAGAAGTGAGACCTGAGCGACGATAAATAAATATTCAAAGACCCTAATTTGTGATCTGTTGCGGAGTACATCGAACGGAGGCGAGCATTCGCAACATACGGCACCTCCGACGGGATTGTGTAATCCTTTGACGAACGCAAAGCAAAACAAAGGCCATTGTCGACTGTCGACAAGGGCAATCTAGAGAAGATCCGTCGCCATAAGGAAGCATTGGTAGCGATAGTCCCAGTGGTGACCAAAGCGTAGTGCATGGAGAATTCCTCGAGCAGCTCCAACGCAGTCAAGAAGGATGGTACGTCACAGGCCTACCCTGGAAGGGAAATCATCCCCCCTTACCTAACAACAAGGTTGGAAGCCTTAAACGTCTCGAAAGTCTGGTGAAGCGACTCACCGGAAAAATAGATGCATACAACGAGATTATTCGCGAGCAACTGGAGGAAGGAGTGGTGCAGGAGAAAGCGGATTTGCCTCCCGAAGGTGGTAGAGAGTTCTACATCCCTCACAAGGCTGTCTTGCGAGAGAGCTCCGAGACCACAAAGATGAGGATCGTCTACGACGCCATCCCTAAATGATTGCCTGGAAATTGGTCCGCCACTCCAAAATCAACTGTGGAAGGTGTTGGTGCGTGGGCGATTCCATGCAGTGGCCATTGCAGGTGACACAAAGAAAGCCTTCCTGCAAGTACGTATCCGTGCCGAAGACAGGGACGCACTACGTTTTCATTGGATTGACTCGGAGAATCCAGAGCAAGTTCGCGCTCTACGAGTCACGTGAGCGTTATTTGGCTTGGGACCATCTCGTTTCCTTCTAGGTGGGGTAATTCACCACCACCTGAACGGTTGTCGTTCAGAACACCGTCACTGCGTTGAGGAGATTGAAAGAGGCCTGTACGTATAGATGACCTATTGACAGAGTGCCAGATCATCGTGGAAGCGCGAGAACTCAAGACCACTGCGACAGCTATCTTCGGAACGGCCAAATTCGAGCTTCACAAATGGAATTCGAACGTTCGAGAGTTAGAAATCCCTGACCAATCTGAAAACGAAGCAGATCTCAGCTACGCCAAGCAGCAATCGGGCGCAAAAGCGGGAGAGTGCGGTCTTCTTGGTCTGAAGTGGGACAAACAGCGGGACACCATCGCAGTATCCTCCCACAAGAAGCGGCTCTTCCAACTAAACGAATCATTCTTGCCAAGATCGCTAAAGTCTACGACCCTCTTGGATTGGTAGCACCATTATCTTTGCAAGGGAAGCTCCTGTACCGTGCAGCCTGCGAGGAGAAGTGTCCATGTGATACAAAACTACCCGAGGAACTTGTAAAACGTTGGGGCAAGTGGGAGACAAGCCTTCCCAAAAGAGATTCCTAGATCCCTTGTGGCAGCACACGAGCCTGTAGAAAGCGTCGTACTCCATGCTTTCGGGGACGCTAGTGGCCATGGAGTAGCTGCATAGTGGAGCAACAGTCAAAAGTGAGTCAAGGTCTCATCGCACGCGCGCGTGGAATGATTGAAAAGTCACCTTCAAAGTCCTGCCCCCTGGACCCAGTTCCAACTCGGACGCTGAAATTCTGCTTAAATGAACTACTACCTGCTCTAACGTCCTTGATTAATTCATCATTAAAGACGGGCGTCTTTCCTAATTCTTTCAAGGAGGGACGGTTATTGCCCAAAATTAAGAAGGTCTCCCTTGACAAGGAGGAATTCTCTAATTTCCGACCTATCACAAATCTTCCTTTTGTGTCGAAAATCCTCGAGAGAACTGCGGCTTACCAATCTTGTCATTATCTAAGACTAAACAATCTATATCCTAAATTTCAAGCTGCGTACCAGCAGTTTCACAGCACAGAGACTGCACTCCTTCGAGTTCACAATGACATTCTTAGAGCTATCGACAGTAAGAAGGAGGTGATCCTGGTCCTGCTCGACCTTTCAGCTGCGTTTGACACGATTGACCATGACATCTTAGCTTTTTGAACTTTTGTAAACGCATCGAGACGTATGTAAGATGCGTACTAAGAACATTATATTATATTATATTAATTTGGCTTGTTTGGAAATGACTCTATCAAATATTGTGGAGCAAGATTATTTAATATCTTAAACATCATTGTATAATCTCCTTTCACTTAATTTTCTCCATCCTAATTAACTAACTATAACTAACTTTTATTTATACTGGATAACCCTCTAATATAGCTAAGATAAAAGGTGGTGAACTACCAAGATTTTAGGAACGAAATAGTGACGTTTTAGCGCAGCCCTTCATCAGAGTAAGTCTATCCATCTATCCATAGCTGATCAGTTACAAAAATTGCAAAACCGTGTAGCCCGAATAATATTGGGAGCACCATATACTGGCCTCTGCAACCCGGGTTCGATTTCTGCCCAGTACAGTTATCAGATCAAAGATTTCGCCTTGGCCGCAAGTGAGAAGAGTGCTTCCAGTTTGACTCTTCCAAACACCGCAGGTTTTCTCCGGGTACTCCGGTTTCCTCCTGTAATAACACTGGACCAATGAGGGTGGCCCTTACTGGAGCAGGCTAGCGACCTCAGCTGGACGAAACAAGTGCATAAACAATGGCGCAGATCTTCCACCGAAATTAAGAACACTGGGCCGGGACACGCCGTACGCTGTACCTGGCTCTCGTCTGCAGACCGCACCTGGGTTACGCTACTCAGATTTGGGCACCACAATCAATAGAGTTGTTAAAACGTCAGTAGAGAGAGTCCAGAGGCGCGCATCTATTCTCAACCTACCCTTTCGATCTGAAACTTCGTACACAGATAGACTCAAGCTAACAGGACTCCTTCCAGTAACGTATTGGCACGAATACCTTGACCTGTTGTTATTTTTTAAAGCTTTTAATGGTCTTGTTTATCGTGGACAAGAAACGCTACCAGCAGTAAAATTATCTGTACGGCAAACTAGAGCAGCCAGCAACCCAAGTGTAATAAGTTTTGTTCCTTATCAATGTAGAACAGTAACTTACCAATGATCCTTCATTGTCAGAGTAACTAAAACTTGGAACGCATTACCGGACTTTTTAAGATTAAAAACACTCAAATTTAGTTCATTTAAGAAAACCCTACTTGAATATTACTATGACGCTCTAACTCCATCTATAACCAGGACGACCCACGTACGTGGAAATCCATTTGCCTAAAATGTAACTTGGCACGTCGCCTCGAGAAATCCCTCACTTGTTGTTGTTGATTTTTGCTACTGTGCTTATTTATGTAAATATAACCTCAATTTTTTTAAATTTTTTTAATTTTACACGGGGCCACAATAATTGGCGTAAGCTGTAGTGGTATCCCTGCCAGACTTATATTTTATATGTTAATTTACCAATGGCGAATCGAAATAAATAAATAAATAAATATCTAAAACACTGCCTATACGCAGCACTCTACTAATTTTAATATACACCTTATGCTTTGCCTACCTGGACAACGTCGACGTAAATCTTCAGAAATTGACCCCCGATGAGAAACCCGATTCCAGCACCGACTGCACCAGTAGAGTAATAGATGCGTTCTCCTCAACGAATTTTGCGCCGAGGTTGAAGATCGGAGACGATCCTGCTCCGAGAATCAGCTGCCCCAGGGCGAACACAAACATGTTGTACCACTTGAGGTCCTTGCAGATCGCCGCGGTCTCACTGGCTTCTGTTGCGTTGGGGGACGTCATGTTACCGGCGCCGCACAGGTCATTTCGGGATATGCCGTTAGGTTTGTCGGGTCCGTCGACCAACAGTTGAGGTAGAGCAAATGTTAGACAACCGAGACACAGGACAAGCGAACCAAAGCCTAGCCACTTGGGTTTGTGGTTTCGACCAAAATAGCTTACCAAGATGGTTAGTGGGATGGCGCCGATTTCGTAGCAAGCGAAGATGATGCCGATCTGGCTGCTCCGCAAGAAGTAACGTCGCTCGATCGACGTTACTATTACGCCGGCGATTCCAGTCACAACAAACACTAACGTGAAGACCAAGAGGCAACAGTTGAATAGAACCCATCTCGGAGACAGACAGGATTTCAAGCAATTTGGTCTGTAGCCGAACCAACCATAACTCATGCACCGACCTGCGTGTGCACCATCTACAAGCGATAGCTCGCACTTCGACTCGCTGCTGTTAACAGCCATGGTTGAGTATTTCGTGATTACGGAGTGCAGTTTCGCATGGTCTTTATTATTTACATTAAATTATCCACTCTGTTGAACGTGTCAGCATGGTAATAAAGACACACTTGAGTTGTTTAGATGAAAAAAAAAACAAGTGCTGCTTAAATAAAAGTTCTTTGTCACCTTACATGAGATTGGGTATTAGTTTTCTTCTAATCTTTATAGTTTTAGAGAAATTTGGCTTTGTTTTTCGTATTTTTTGTAAATTGATGGCCGGCATTTTTGTTGTAATTGCGCGCGAATGCTGTGACCATTCATTGTTTGACGTCATTGAATGATATATAGAAACACTAGCTGGCATGGCACCTCCGACGGGATTGTGTAATCCTTTGACGAACGCAAAGCAAAACAAAGGCCATTGTCGACAAGGGCAATCTAGAGAAGATCCGTCGCCATAAGGAAGCATTGGTAGCGATAATAACCGCGGTCGAAGAGCTAAAGAGAGACGCAGAAGAAGCTGAACTTGAAAAGGGAGAATCCGTCGAAGAAATCGAGAAATGGGGACAAGACATCGAGAAACAAGTCGACCAAGCCGACGACCAAAGCAGACGTTGAAGTTGACTCCCTGCAGCGCTGTCTCAAAGAAGCTGTTGACCGCACGGAATTAAGACGAAAAGAGAGACAAAGAAGAGAAATTTCTAGCCAAACAACGTGTAACTCAACTGAATTTTGAAAAGGAGCAGTGGGAGCAGAAAAAGCAGTTGCTACCAGCGTCTGATTCCGAGCATTCGAGCAAACTACCTCAAATCTTATCACCAAATATGACGGGAAATTAACAAATTGGTTGGTGTTTTGGAATAAATTTGAAACCTAGATCGACAAAACAGATTTGCCAGCCGTGACGAAGTTTGCGTACCTTAAAGAATTGGTGGACCCCTCACCGTAGAGCAGTGGCGGAAATTCGCCTTTTTCGGTGGTAGGGCAAAGCCTCTTTAATTTCCGACAAGTTTATTCGCTACATAACCAATTTTTTTGCACAAAAAATGGATAAATAAAGAATATAAAAAACTAATAAAAATACTAAAAAGGTTTTGATACACAAAACGTGTTTAACCTTTGTTGCGCTTGCTGTCGAATACTCTGTTGCAGGATGGGCATTCACTTTAGACTTTTCGACATATTTCGACGATTTCGATCACTATATCAACGTTTATTGATTTAGTCTGCAGTAGTACTATCGTAATAAGTTTATATTTAGTTTAGTTTATTAGATGTATCACTCATACCCCAACAGGAATAGAAGCCCAATTGATATAGGGGTTACGATTTAAGACCCTGAATGGTGGTCCGACACAGGATTTGAAGTGTCCACCAGCTCATAGAGCGCTAGTCTCAGTTTAATTCCCAGCCGCAAACATATTGAAAAATATACAAACATATTGCTTCTGTGACATCGAAATTCCGACAAAAAGTGAAAATTTCCGACAAATTAGCGATTTGACGACAGGTGGTGGGGCGGTTGCTCCCCCACCCCATCACAATTTCCGCCACTGCCGTAGAGGGATATCAACGAGCAAAAAATATCCTTAAAACCAATTGCGAAAAGACGAGTGAAATCCTAAACGCTTATGTGGAGAACATTCGAGCGTTGTTGGACACTGGTGCGACCAGTACATACATCTCGGCATTCTTGGTGGATCTGCTAAAATTGAAGCCTTCGCAAACGCTAACTAAACTCGTGGGATCAAAACCATCGTTGGTCATGTCACCAGACGCATAGAAACCTACAACGTTAAGACAACCAGTGGATGAGGAGAAGCATCTATGGTGGAATGGACCCGCCTGGCTCAAAGACTCCAAAAATTGGCCCGGACATTGTGACGACGTTAATGACTCCAGAATAAAGCGCCGAACGGAAAGCAACTAAGCAAATATTCGTCCTAGCGATAGATGAACAGGATGAGCTGGACGACCTGCTAGACAAGACAACCCTGTAGCGGACACTTAGAGTGAGTGCGTGGATCGGACGGTTCTTGTTCAATTCTAGAGTGCAGGCCGAAGAAAGACGCAAGGGCCAACTTACGACAGCAGAGATTAATGCACAGAAAGTCTGGTGGGAGAAGAGAGCACAACAACGCAATGAAAGTTCTGAAGGCTTCAGTGAAGACCGAATGCGACTGAATTTACAGATGAATCAGAAAGGCCTACTGCAGTGCATGGGAAGAATCCAAGGTCACTACCCTGTATACCTGCCAGATACTTCAACCTACGCAAGAAAGTTTGTGCAGCACGCGCATTAGGTCACTCTTAATGGGGGAGCTGCACTAACCATGGCTAAAGTCCGCGAGGAGCACTGGATACCACGTCTGCGACGACTCTGCAAGCGAGTTATAAAAGAGTGTGCTGGATGCAAGCGATTTCAAGCGGTAGCCTTCGCCAACCCTCCACCTGGTGCCGAGAGACCGCACCGATGGACAGGACCGCTGATCTACCAAGCCACATCAAAGAAACAAGGAAAAGCGTACATCCTGCTGTACTCGTGCAGCCTAACGCCAGCACTTCATTTAGAATTGCTGCCTACCCTAGAAACAAGATTTCATACGAAGCCTGAAAAGGTTCATCGCCAGAAGAGGTCGTCCAAAGAAAGTCTGGGAGCATCAGGATGGCTTCGCTTAGTGATGCGTGACGAAAAGTGGAACGACTTCCTGGCACGTAGTAACATAACGCGGCAATTTAATTTGAGTCGAGCGCCATGGTTGGTCGGATCCCTTTACAAAAGCATTGGACGCGGCTTGCTGTCGTGGCAAGAGCTGGAAGAAGTGCTCCTTGACGTCGAAGTGGCGCTCATCGGAAGACCTTTGAGCTGCTGTACGTAGAGGACGACGTGCAAATGCCAATCCTAACCTGCTGCCAGAGCTGAGGGTCCATCACGTAGAAGATCCCGACCTCAGAAAGAGAGCCAAATATCTAGAAAGATGCAAACAAACTGTGTGGTCCCGTTGGACGAAGGAATATGTCCGTGCTTTGCGTGAACGTCACAACCAGAAGCATAAGAACAAGAAACCAGTCATCGCTGAGGGCGACGTGGTGATTATCCAAGGAGATGAGAAAAACAGAAACCAGTGGAAGCTTGGAATTGTCATCGACCTTATTGTGGGAAAGGACGGAACTATACGAGCGGCAAAGTTGCGGGCAGGAAAGGGAGTTCTGGAACGTGCAATTCAACACCTTTATCCGTTGGAGCTGTCCTGTGACAAGTCGATAGTCATCACCCAACAAACACTCCATGCATAAAATGCATAAATTAGTATAAATTATTTTTCTATCCCTCATCCTATAAAACCACATTTTATCCTGCGTGGCGTGCTTCGTGGATCCTCGAACTTCATTTTCGATGTGGATTATTAAAGTAGTGTGCTGCGGAGACAGGTCAGTGTACTGCCAAATAACGGAATATGTATGGCCTCGCGGGCGGCGAGCGGAGATGAGACCCTGGGTTCGTACCCATGGTCTAACGTTTCCAGCGAAGACCCTTTATCAGAGAAGGTACTTCATAGCCTCGGTCCTTCGCTCGAAACGTTAGATCATATATACGTGTTCCGTTATCTTTATTGGGTATTTGGCCGTACACCGACCTTTCTATCTCACGACTTCTTATGTACGTGCTTATAAGACAAAATATTGTTGTATTCGTTGTGGCGTTTGTAAAGCAAACAAAAGCGTTGCAAATAGCCAAATCAGTCAGACTGAACATGAAAACTCAGAAGCAGCCCCATTGACAAATAATGTCTTGATTCTCTTCAAAATAATTTGACTGCTTGGCAGGGCCGTACGGCCAATTAAAAAAATATTTCTGTTTTTCATCATTGTTTTTGAAAAAAGTGGGGCGGGCGGGCGGTTTTTAATTTTATTTTTTTCTTAATAGCGTAAGTAGCCTATTTCGCTCTTATTAAAAAAGCGGGTTAAAGGCTGTTTTCCATTTCATAGTATGAAATTCATACACTTCGTTACTGCTAGCAAAACATGGCCGCCAATGTTCGGTTTCCGACGTCTTCCGACCAATTACCGATTTAATATTTTAAAAATAAATTTCCGGGCGGCTAAATTTGCAGGGGCGGGCGCGATGAAAAACAGAATTATTTTTTTTAATTGGCCAACTCAGAAAATTTTACTAAGCTAACTTCAACCGACTGACGCACGAGCTTGTACCGACTTACATCCTATCGATCGAAGCTTGTCAAAATATTGTCTTTCCGTTGGGTGCCGTTGGTGAAAACTGAAATGGTTAATTAGTCCTACGTTAATAGGTACTGAAACTCGTAAAACGATTTTTTTTCGGGCCCTCCCTGCCGCCTGATTTATTGTCTATTTCCAGTCTATTCTGTTCGGACGCGCGGTCATTTACGAGAAAACGGGAGCAGACCTCATGTTCGACAATTTGTCCACTTTTGCGAAAGAAATTTACAAAAGTGTGGGGTCTCCGTCCCGTTTTTATTAAGGTTTTCGCCGCATTTTAGAGTGTTATCGTTTGTTTTTATAAATTCCTGCTCTATCTCAACTCACAAATACTGTTCGACTTGGAAAATTCGCTCAGACAGGCATCGGCGGCCATCTTGGGAAATATGGCACAACAGAAGACACCTATCAGCTTAATGAACGAGCTTTGCAAAGCAAACAACGTTGTACCCGAGTACAAAGTCGTCGAGGAGACGGGGCCACCGCACCAGAAATCCTTCAGGGTGGAATTGAACATGGGAAGCATTGGTTCTTACGAAGGAATCGGCCAGACCATCAAGGCAGCGAAGCACAAAGCGGCCCAACTTGGTTTGGAAACGTCAGGGTTAACGAAACCAGAGCGGCCTCCAAAGTCGGCGAACCTTGCCCCGTCCGTCGAGCTCAACAGTCTCGCAATGAAACTTGGCAAGATGGTTCAATATCAAGATTTGCCTTATGGCACCAACCAGCACTCAGGTCCAACTCCATTACCCAGCAATGCGTTCTCCCAATATGGTAGCCAGCTTAAGCAATACTCGCCTGGTTTCCAAACCTATGCCAATGCTCAAATCAAAATCCAGGTGTGCTTAAAAATTGGTGAAAATGAGTATTTCGGTGAGGGTTATCGTAGAAAGGATGCGCGTCATCACGCAGCCGTTGAAGCGCTGGCGGATCTCCGTAAGGAATGCGAAGCAACGGCTGGAAAACATGAAGCCAGCGAGGTTGCTTTACAAGATCCTGGAAATGGCGTTAAAGCAGAGCCCTGTTCGGTACAAACTGTTGAGCAAAACCCTCCGGTGGTGACGGCAATAAAGTCAGAAATCAGCCTGGTCTACGAAATTGCCAGCAAGCAAAAGTTCAAGATTGATTTTGAAGTTGTCTCATCCAGTGGCCCACCTCATAATCGTACATTTGTGACCAATGTTACAGTTGGCGAGTTCACAGCCATGGGAGAAGGTCCGAGCAAAAAGGCTTCAAAGCAAGTGGCGTCTCTTAAAATCCTGGAAGAACTGAAAAAGCTACCACCGCTTGTGGTGCCATCCTCTCGACCAAAAGGACGCCTTTTCAACCATGGTGGTTATGGAAAGAAGGCACCGAAGGAATTAGATTCCAGCCTGAATCCCATCAGTCTCCTGGGTCAGCTCCGTCAGCGACGCAAAGAGATGCTGCCTGTGTATACCTTGGTGGCAGAGGAAGGTATACGGAATAAGGAATTCACAATGCAAGTTCAAGTGGATTCTCTCACTGCTAGGGGTTCTGGGGCAAACAAAAAGGAAGCAAAAAAGAGTGCGGCCGAAGCGATGCTTCAGTTATTGGGCATCAGATCTTCCACTCCAGTGATAGCCAGTCAGGGTGACAGTGGCAATTCTGAAGTCCAAGACAAAAATGAGGTAAGATAAAGCATAATTTTATCAGTCTATATAACATTTTGTGTATGAGCTAGAAATGTCTGAGGTGATAGTTAACAAGGGTGAAGCCCACTTATAACAAAGGGTCATAAAATTGTGTGCGAAATCAGACCGGGTATTCTGGTACCCAGTCCTCTCTAAAAATGGAGAGTGCGGCGAGAGGCAGTCTGCTACCAAAACAACAAAATTACGAAGCACAATTGAGATTAAAGGTTGTTGATTTTGCCAAAAAGTCAAACAACTCTGCTGTTGCACGCAAGTTTGGTGTTAACAATCTGACAAAATAAAAATGTTACCAAAGACAAAATGTGGTGATCACGGAAGGAAATGTCAAGGGCCTGAACTTGAAGATAAGTATCACAGGGCAGAAAGGTTGGTGCAGTTACTTTATGAAAAGGCACAAACTCACACTCAGGACAAAAGGCAAAAACTTGCACTTCAGACAGAAGACAAAAATAAAAATATCTCAGAAGCTTCCTGTAGACTTTGAAGAGAAAATAATGCAATTCCAGTCGTTTCTAATCAATCTTCATTTGATAAATACTGTTTGTATAATTTTCCATATGATATGCTGTGTTTTAAAGGATTTGCAATTTTAAAGTTTCTGTGAATACTATTCTGTGTCTCATAACTATTTAATTTCAAGGGCTTGACTTATCCCTCACTTGTTGTTGTTGATTTTTGCTACAGACTTTTCTTTTCACCTTAGTATTTATATATTTTTTAAATTATACACGGGGCCACAGTAATTCGCGTAAGCTGTAGTGGTATCCCTGCCAGACTTATATTTTATATGTTAATTTACTAATGGCGAATCGAAATAAATACTCGGTATCGTAAAAATATCAATTTTTCGGTCAAAAATAAGCAGTCGACTTATATACGAGGTCGACTTACATACACCACAAAATATGGTAAAAAAATTGTTTTAGTAAAAACTAGGGATGCACCGATAACGAAAAATCCAATTTACCGATACAATAAATACCGATATAACTTGCGGGTTTATCGGCCGATATATTGGTAGTTACCGATAATTTCGTCAAGAATTCTTAGCTGAGTGTTTTTAGGGCAAAATGTTGGCGAAACAT
This sequence comes from Chrysogorgia sp. JL179-B06, assembly GCA_035772405.1. Lineage (NCBI taxonomy): Eukaryota > Metazoa > Cnidaria > Anthozoa > Scleralcyonacea > Chrysogorgiidae > Chrysogorgia > Chrysogorgia sp. JL179-B06. Next base: position 1,228,877 of record JAYKKM010000315.1, read on the forward strand.
ATTAAAACCAGTAAAAGAAACGTGATTACAAAATTTAATAAACTCTGAACTCTATAGTTATCAAGAGTTAAGTCGTAATTTGTAAACATTGGTTAATTTGATTTTTAAGTATTTTTACAGCAAAAATAGTGAAAGTTAAAAATATAGATTATAGTATTACATTTACAATTACATTTACATCGATTCATCCTGAACTCACGGCGCAAGACGGCAACAGTTAAGGCCCAGACACACCGGACGCGATATAGCAATGCGGCGCGATTTTTCAGTTTTTGAAACCAAATGAAAACTGACTATGAATTTTAAAAGACAAGTAAACCAGATAAGTCAAAAATCAAAATGTTCTTGCGCTAAAAAATATTTTAGAAAACTAATTCAGGAGCAAACTTATTTGTCAGTGAAAACTAAAAAATCGCGCCGCGTTGCCCAATGGCGTCCAGTGTGCGTGGGCCTTTACAATTAAAAACTAAATAGCTGAATTTGTGTTATAATATGATATAATGTAAAGCTTAACCGTGAATATCAAATATTTAAAATTAATAATCGTTTAATACTGGAATTTCAAGCGTGGCAGATTGTGGTGTAAAAGCAGCAGCGATTCTGACTTATCTCAGCATTTGAGACTGTAGCTTGGGGAGCGGATATCATGCATTTTGTCATCTTATTAAAATCGAGCATTTACTGTCATGAAATCTCATCGCAGAAAGTTGCAAACAAAGCATGTCTCACCTTGACAGAAAAAACGTCATGTTGAACCTCACGCGTTAATTAAATTTTACAGTTTTATTGGGAAACACAAGGCGTCTTATAAACAAGCTTAAGTTTAAGCGTCAGGGCAGCGTCGTGTTATTTATCGGAAGCGCCAATATATATTGACGTTATCGGCTGATAACCGATAAGCCCGAAAATGGCCGATTATCGGCTTCTACCGATAAATTTCCGATTATCGGTGCATCCCAGTAAAAACAAACTTACATTTGTTATTTCAAAAAATTATTTTTAAAAAATAAGACATAATAAGATAGTGAGTTGTAGTATAGTCAATCAGATTGTCACATTGGCATTATTAGAGATGAGAGATTAATCGGCCATTTTTCAAAAATTGCAATTGGCCGATTATTAACGCTCATTTGGACGTTTGTAAATTATGTGTGAGTTATGATAAAAATTCTTGAAAAATCTGTCATCTTGTTTTTGCCACTTGCAATATTGCACACAAAAACCACCGTGGAAAACCGTCATTTTTTCCGCATCTGACTATAGTTGGATGCAATATATCTATTCACTCTCTGATGAAAACGTTAGACCTCCTATTCACTATTATGGCAATACACCAATATTTTAGAGTTAGTGTATGTGGTATCTAGTAAATGTGGTATCTAGTAAAGTGGTGTCCAGAAGTTAATACAGTTTAACAAATACTTTATTTTATTTTGATAGAGTGATATTGAGCTTATTTCACCATGTAGTGATGAGGTAATTAGTGAATCTAGTGACAAGCTCAGAAGTCAGACTAGTTCCCAGTTTGGTACAGGTAGTGTTGAGGTTGGCAATATGTCTGAGGACTTAATGAGTAACCAGTTCATCAGCAAGTTCTTAAGTGATAACAGTAGTGAAGAAAAAGATGATAACACAGGCAGTAATGGTTGCAAAGAGGTTAGACAGATGTCTGGTATGTTATCTATCAAAAAAGTCCATTTTTATTCACTTTTTCAAAGTCAGGTTAGTATAAGAAGTTACAGTAGATGTATTAGATACAGTGTAGCTTGATACAAGACTCCTGTTGTTTTATAAACTGTGAGTATAAATTGACAAGTTTCTATCACAAATACTCAATTTTGATTGGCAATTGCAGGAGTTACTATCTGCTGATAGAAACCTCTGTGGTAAAAATCGCATATTTCGAAAGAATATGAAATAATAATGAAAATGTGAAATAATAGTTATTTCTTGGGTTAGAACTTGTAAATTTATACTAAAACAATTAGACAACTCGCCCTTGTTTTCTATGAGCAATAGTCAACTCGGCTCCGCCTCCTCGTTGACTATCTGCTCATAGAAAATGCGGCCTCGTTGTCTAATTGTTAAATATGACACTTGGATGTTGGGATACATTTGAAAAGCTAAAAAAGCACTTGGCCTTGAGTTTGTGTTGTTGTGCTTGTGCTTTTCTCATGTTTCACAACATCACATGTTTACGGTGTATATCACTGTTTTTCTAATTTTATTACTTACATTGTGTTTGGGACATACACAAATAGGTCAGTGTCTAAGTAGTCTAACATTGGTGTTATCTGCATTCTTGAGCCTGTTTGGTATTGGTGGCCAGTAAAATAGATCATCAATTTAGACAAGAGGAAAATCTTCAAGCTAATATTACTCAGCAAAATTTTGAAGTGATATACTGTATTTCCTCTAATAAATGCCTAGCCTCTAATAAACTTCTCCCCTTTTCATACAAGAATGCCAATAAATGCCTCCCTCTAATAAACACCTCCCTCTAATAAACACCTCCCTCTAATAAACGCCTCACATCAGAATGGCGTTTATTAGAAAAAAACAGAAAGTGCAAGAAAATTGACAGATTTTTTTTTGTGGCAACAATGGAACCAAATAAGGAATCTTTTTAATTTCTTCTTCCACAGACGTTGACTGGCTTCATTGTCGAAGTGATGTAAACAACTCAGTTTAAACTAGCCATTGTTAAAGTTAAATGTAAAAGTAAAATAATAATAAAAGTAAAAACAAAAAAAGAACTGACCTCGTGCTCGTTCAATAACATTGTTTAATAAATGCCTCCCTCTAATAAACGCCCCCCTCTAATAAATGCTGCATCAAATTGTTTTGAAATTTAATAAATGCCAGGGGTGTTTATTAGAGGAAATACGGTAGTCTGTCCCAGATGGACATTTCCCATCATGGGTGAATCCATGAATACTTGGATTCAGATGGCAGAGTGGAAAATCTATGCTGATTTACCATTGCTCTGCCATCTGAGTCCAATGGTTAGGGTGTCTCAGCATTTATCAGTGATCAGAAGTGTTAATATATACACCGTTGTAATGTGGGAGAGTATGAATGTGGGAGAGTTGGAGTACAGACGATAGATGGAGTTATATGGCTATGATTCCTGTCTGTTAAATAATCCAAGCAAGCATATACTGAGAATATTAGTTTTACACAACTGTGTGGAGGTTTATCTTAGTCTGTTGCTAATATCCCATGAGTGAGAGATTAAATTCAATATCTCCAAGTGGTCATGTAATGTTCTGTTTAGTATGTTTACTATATTGAAATCAATTAAATAGACACAATGATATCTTCACATGTGAAAAACTGATATAACGTTTTCTGAATCAGGAGAAAACCTATTATAAATAAACTTCACGATTTACCAGATAATAAAGTTCTTTCAAGCAACTAATGAATTTGGATGATATCAGTGGGAATAAATTCTGTTTCCTTTCTAATAATATACATGAAAAAATTTCTGCATTTCGATTGGCTGAGAGCAGTGCAATTTAAAGGAAATGCAGTGCAGAAAAAAGGAAATGCAGTGCAGAAAAAAGGAAATACTTGTTAAAACAATAAGAGTTCTTTTCAAAATTTCAATTTCATTCAGAACACTCTTGTTATGGTTTTGATTGAATAAATTGTATTGCATGAATTGTATGTAAAAATCACTTCCTATTTAATTTTTTTATGTATATTATTAATAAGTAATAGCATGGTTTGAATTCTTGTGCAATTTGAAAAAAACATCCACTTGTAAGTTTTTCAAAGACCTCACCTTTGGACTCATTTGAATCAAATTTGTCATTGGACTTGTTTGAATCAAATGAGCCCTTCAAATGATTCCTTTAAATGAGTCCTTTGGATTCATGCTTTTTGATCCAAATTGTACATGTTCTCGAAACCATGCTATTACCTATACTTAGCCAGGTGTCCATATTTTCTGTCCATATTTAATGTGTTGTGCTGCATAGGCAGTGTAGAAATAGAAATCAAAATTCTGTAAATTGCTGTACAGCAGTACAGTTTTAGAGGTTTTGATTTGTATGTCCATATTTTAGAAATATGTTGAGTAGAAGTTATAATAATTTATGGTCCTAAAATATTCTTTAGAAACCGAACCAAGCAGATGAGAAGACTGTTAACAAAGAGAATGCTTCTGAAGGTCGACAACTGCCCCCTGGTTTGTTACCTATATTACCAGAGATGACCGCTAGAAATCTACCACATCCTGCAGCTCAAGCAAAACCTTTAAGCAATCACACCCAACAGGTTGGTCTTTGCATGTTCACTTGCTTGGTAAAGCCTAGTATACTGGTCAGGTGATTTGACCATGCAAAAAAGGCTGCTACTAGTTGCAGAATAAAAGCTCTGGGCCCAGTTGTATAAAAAGGTAGTTAAATATAGTTATTTTTATACAACCGGTCCCTGTTTTGGATCTTTAACCGTTTTAATCCCAGTCTCAATAATTGTCACGACTGGAATCAAAGGAGTTAAACAGCATGATCTCATTGCAAATTTTACAGGCTACAGTCTGTAAAATTTACAATGAGAAAATGTTTACACACTACAGCCTGATCCATAATTTAGTTCACATTGATAATGTGCACAGGACTCTGTCGGAATTTTTCTGCGGATATGAGCTTGATGATCGTGCACGTGTCGTCTGATAATAATAATAATAATAATAATAATAATAATAATAATAATAATAATAAAGACGTATTAGGAGCATTATACAATAGTCTCAATGCTCTTACAACAATATATTCTTAATGTTACTTATAAAACTAATTACAATTTCATTTTAAGATAAAGCCTACTACATACAGTATATTACCACTATGAACAAAAAACTATTGATTTTAAAAAGAAAAGTATTAGTGCTGATGTAAAACTACTTAAAATATCAATGCTTCTAATTTCCTGTGGTAATGAATTCCACAGTGATGACATGACATCAAAACAGCAAAAAATAATTGACAGTACTGAAAATTTTACCAGAATGCTTTGCGACCTTAAATCACCTGTAATAACATCTTAATTATATGTAAAAACTTCCTTTTTGAAACTCTCTTGTGCTATTTCTGCGAGATTCAATGTTTACCACCTGCAAGGAACCATGGTTAATGTACCATGAGTCACCATCTTTTTTGGTACCATTAATTTTGGGTCATTTCTGCAAGAACAGTACTGTTCATGCACTAATGCCTCAGGCTGAATTAAAGACTTCCAGTTAACAACTCAACATTGCTGCCATCATTCCAAATAGTGCTGGATGCCGGAGCGCTGTCGGAGCTCCGGCATTTTTTGCGCAGACAGGCCGGAGTTGGGTTGTTTTCTTCCCGCTCCAGCTGGAAAATCAGAGTGACAAATAATATGACAATTTCGATGAAGCTTTGTTCACAAATAATGACGACACTGTATTTGTCTTGTCTGTTGAGTTTTTTCACAAGTCTTGTCTGTTGAGTCAAACCATTTCAGCTAACGCAAACAGCCAAATTAACAAAGATGGCAAAGTTAGTACTCAGGAATTATTGGTATCACCACAAAAACGAATCGCCTGCTCTGACGTGCGTCTAGCTCTCTCGTATCTTATCAGGCAACATTGGTCGCTTAGCATTCATTAAATTTAATAATAAGAAGTTTCAAAAACAATTGGCAATTTACACTTGTTTTTCGTTATTTGAATTTTGTAGTAACATAACTTATATATTCGGTTCTATAAAGTTTTCCTCATTTCTGGCATTCCTAGTTGTAGCATTACATTTGCTTGAGTTCAGTCGCTTGACAGTTTTACGGCTTTCACCGGGAGAAGACCCTGGTGAGAAATTTGAGGCGAATAATATCTGGTTGGACTTTATCCCCAGCAAGCCAGAGCCGGATATCAGAGCTGTAAAGCGGCCGGAACCGGAGCTGAAAAACCGGACTTTACGCACCTCCAATTCCATAACCTCCATATTGTTCTGACAAGGAGTACGGACTACTTCAAGTCATCTTCATTCAGAGAACATGATTTACATACTCGGAAATGGTTAATGTTTCTTGTTCTGCCCTAACTGGATAAACATTAAATTTCTATTTTGTAGACTTGTCTGACTGTCACTGTTTTGAATCGTGCTCCTGGTGCTCCAGTTGGTAAGCCAATGTCAGAAGAGATTCTTCAAAATGGTAGCACTCCTGCTATGAAAAAACTCCAACAACTTGCAGAGTCAGGAGGGTTTCAAGTTCAGTATCAAGACACTACACAGGTTAGCAATTTTCTATTTAGATGGTTATGAAGATAGAGTGCTGTGTAGTGTAATAAAAATATCTAAACACGGTAGTTAACTACCAAAATAAAGTAATAACATGAAAGTAGAGTTTTGTGTAGGGTATGTAATCAAAGTATCCAAACAAAAACTGTAGTAAACTACCAAAGTGGAGGAATAATTGCATCCTTAATCTAAAGTCTAAACCTCTATTGCTTCATCTGAAGGGCCCTTGTTCACCTCTTCTTGCTGGAGAAGCAAATTGATATAAAATAAATAAGATTCAATAGTATTTTTGTATATAATATATTTTATTGTAGTATTGTATTGTATATTGGTGCAAGTTGTACTTGTTTTCATCAGGCTGAGGCCAAGAGATACAGTATAAGAACTAAGAAGTGGTTTTAGGCCTTCAAGATGATGCACTATAAAGTCATCTAAGTGGAGATATTTGACTACAACTAAACATGATCTGTTTTGCCGCCGTGAATTCGAGTATTGCCGACGTGAAATGGATAAGCAGTTTTTTGCCGACTTAAAATTCTGAATTTCAAAGACTGATCGAGGCAGTATGGTCAGCAGTTGGCTGGTTGCATTAACATCAAGCTTCGATATAAGGAACTCAGTACATTCTCTCATTTTGTATGATGATATATACAGTACCTGTATATCCTAGAACTGCTAATCCCAAAACAACTAAGATCCTAACCCTAACGACCACCCACCTAATGGATTTTCTAACCCTAACCCCCAGCTGTATTTTCCCATCCCTAGCATCCACTCCCAGAGAGACCATGGATTGTAGAAAGACTGGATAGGAAACTAAGATCACGTGTGACGTTTCCAGCGTGCTGATTGGTTAAGGCACCAGTTGATTGCATTTGAAAACCTAGTTGAAAATCGTGACGTCACAAAATCTCCATAAATCGCAACTTTTAGCAATAATACAGCTAAAAATTGTAGTCAAACTACCAAAAAATATAACAATGCCACTTTACGATGGAATATCCGACTACCATTACTCATTTTAGGCGAAAAGTTACAACTTTAGACGGTGAAAAACGCGTCGCAAATTTCAGCTAAAACAACGGTAGTTTTTGCGACGCCAGTTTCTTCACAACAAAAGAAAACAGCTGAAACAAAGACGAACAACATTTACCCGAACCAGGGCTTGCAAAATCGCTTGCCCGACGAACATTGCGTGAGCGCGAGATGAAAAAACATGACCAGGGGTGGATTTAGCAGACCTATGTCAGCCGCCTAAGGTGAAAATAGGTCCCACGAATTCTGCTCTTACATTTCCTTGAATTCCGTCCAATGTCTGTGGCGAAGTTACGTAATAACGAGAATCAGATTACGTCTTTGAACAGCTCTCCTCCAGGTCCGTCATGTCTTTTGGTGTTTTGTTTTTCGAATGTCAATCATTTTGCCTTATTTGCGTTTGTATTCTTACATGTGTCTACAGGGTACTTATATCAGGCTGTACACAGGCTAGATTTTTGCCGCCTCTGATTGTTTGTTTTTTGAATATATAAATGTCAAAGAAAGCAGCGAAAGAACCGCTAAAATTGATGTATTAAAAACTCTTCGTTTTACAGTTTCCGTTTCCTTTCGCCAACAAACCCGGGCTTTATTTGATTTTTTCTCATTCCCAGACCCTCGCGCTATATACTGAGTATAGGAGCGCGTGGGTCTGGGTACAAGGATGTCAAAACGACGGTGTTCTTAGCAACATCTGCGTAGAATTTCGAACTATTGGGATCCAATCCGAACTAATAATAATAATAATTATAATAATTATAATTATAATAATTGTAAAATTGTAATAATTGTAATAATTATAATTATAATAATTATTATAATAATAATAATAATAATAATAATAGCAACAAGGTGAAATACGTTATATTTACAACACGAATGTCGACACATAATTAAACGACTACAAAGTAACTACAAATAACAACTACTGTTCATTGGTTTAAATTAAAATAGTTAATATTCGCTGGAAAAAACTACGCTTAAAACGTTCAGTGTTACATTTATATAGCGCTAAGTTTTGACTATTTCTAAGGTTACGGCCATGTATACTAAACCTAGTCTCAGGAATCAAATATGAAAGGCGATCATTAGTCGATTTAATATCATTAAACAGTTTCTGTGATTGAGCGATATCTATTTTCTTCCAATAATCGACTGGCAGTCAAGGACAAGGCGTCTCTATAGGATCTAAATGGATAAATTATTCTGAATGCTCTCCGCTGAATATGTTTGAGTTTGTCAGACAAATATGGATCTAATGGGATCTAATCCGAGCTATTGGGATCTAATCCGGTCGTAATGTATCACCGGTCGTAATGTATCACCGGTCGTAATGTATCACCGGTCGTAGTGTATCACCGGTCGTAATGTATCACCGGTCGTAATGTATCACCGGTCGTAATGTATCACCGGTCGTAATGTATCACCGGTCGTAATGTATCACCGGTCGTAATGTATCACCGGTCGTAATGTATCACCGGTCGTAATGTATCACCGGTCGTAATGTATCACCGGTCGTAATGTATCACCGGTCGTAATGTATCACCGGTCGTAAATGTATCACCGGTCGTAAATGTATCACCGGTCGTAAATGTATCACCGGTCGTAAATGTATCACCGGTCGTAAATGTATCACCGGTCGTAAATGTATCACCGGTCGTAAATGTATCACCGGTCGTAAATGTATCACCGGTCGTAAATGTATCACCGGTCGTAAATGTATCACCGGTCGTAAATGTATCACCGGTCGTAAATGTATCACCGGTCGTAAATGTATCACCGGTCGTAAATGTATCACCGGTCGTAAATGTATCACCGGTCGTAAATGTATCACCGGTCGTAAATGTATCACCGGTCGTAAATGTATCACCGGTCGTAAATGTATCACCGGTCGTAAATGTATCACCGGTCGTAAATGTATCACCGGTCGTAAATGTATCACCGGTCGTAAATGTATCACCGGTCGTAAATGTATCACCGGTCGTAAATGTATCACCGGTCGTAAATGTATCACCGGTCGTAAATGTATCACCGGTCGTAAATGTATCACCGGTCGTAAATGTATCACCGGTCGTGAATGTATCACCGGTCGTGAATGTATCACCGGTCGTGAATGTATCACCGGTCGTGAATGTATCACCGGTCGTGAATGTATCACCGGTCGTGAATGTATCACCGGTCGTGAATGTATCACCGGTCGTGAATGTATCACCGGTCGTGAATGTATCACCGGTCGTGAATGTATCACCGGTCGTGAATGTATCACCGGTCGTGAATGTATCACCGGTCGTGAATGTATCACCGGTCGTGAATGTATCACCGGTCGTGAATGTATCACCGGTCGTGAATGTATCACCGGTCGTGAATGTATCACCGGTCGTGAATGTATCACCGGTCGTGAATGTATCACCGGTCGTGAATGTATCACCGGTCGTGAATGTATCACCGGTCGTGAATGTATCACCGGTCGTGAATGTATCACCGGTCGTGAATGTATCACCGGTCGTGAATGTATCACCGGTCGTGAATGTATCACCGGTCGTGAATGTATCACCGGTCGTGAATGTATCACCGGTCGTGAATGTATCACCGGTCGTGAATGTATCACCGGTCGTGAATGTATCACCGGTCGTGAATGTATCACCGGTCGTGAATGTATCACCGGTCGTGAATGTATCACCGGTCGTGAATGTATCACCGGTCGTGAATGTATCACCGGTCGTGAATGTATCACCGGTCGTGAATGTATCACCGGTCGTGAATGTATCACCGGTCGTGAATGTATCACCGGTCGTGAATGTATCACCGGTCGTGAATGTATCACCGGTCGTGAATGTATCACCGGTCGTGAATGTATCACCGGTCGTGAATGTATCACCGGTCGTGAATGTATCACCGGTCGTGAATGTATCACCGGTCGTGAATGTATCACCGGTCGTGAATGTATCACCGGTCGTGAATGTATCACCGGTCGTGAATGTATCACCGGTCGTGAATGTATCACCGGTCGTGAATGTATCACCGGTCGTGAATGTATCACCGGTCGTGAATGTATCACCGGTCGTGAATGTATCACCGGTCGTGAATGTATCACCGGTCGTGAATGTATCACCGGTCGTGAATGTATCACCGGTCGTGAATGTATCACCGGTCGTGAATGTATCACCGGTCGTGAATGTATCACCGGTCGTGAATGTATCACCGGTCGTGAATGTATCACCGGTCGTGAATGTATCACCGGTCGTGAATGTATCACCGGTCGTGAATGTATCACCGGTCGTGAATGTATCACCGGTCGTGAATGTATCACCGGTCGTGAATGTATCACCGGTCGTGAATGTCGTAATTTAGTGGTACACCAATCTTTTAGAGTATTCGACAACACTTTTACAATGAGAGAACTTGGCTGACATTGGGATTCAAAGTTGAACTAAGCTGATATTAAATCATTCCACCAAAACAACAATATGTTTTGTTCTAGGAGAACAGTGAGCAATGTTTAGCTGTGGTGTCCATCACAACTTCCCCACCTCTGATCTGTCGTGGATTTGGACCAACGTTGGAGCTGGCATTTGAAGATGCTGCAAGTAATGCATTGGTTCCCTTGTGCCAACCACTGCCACAAAATGGACAGGTTATTGACCACCATGCTGACAAGGCACCTGGTGAGTTTGCTGTTGATCTATAAGGTCTACTTTATAAGCCGTGTCAAACCATGCCGCACTCCCCTCCTCAAAGCACTGCCACACCTCTGCCCTGGCATCATACAAAACACAATAAATACGTGCATGTCTAAATCCGAAGGTTTGTAAGTTCATTAGTTTGAAGAGACTTAACATGATTGTTTCGGAAAAATTTGGAATTTTCGTTAAGAGTGTTCGGACGTATTCCGTTGCTAGACAACCGGTTGCTAAGGACAGGTTAGTTAGAGTGGGGGGGTGGGGGGGGGGGGGCAATTTCAAGTGGCGAAGATTGGGTGTGCAGAAAAAATGTTGAATTTCGTACTATTTCAATTTTATTTTACAACCCAATTTAAGAAAATTAATATCAGGAAAAAAGTGGAAAGCAATTGCTCCAAGGCACCTGATTTATCGCCCAATATACTTCGTGAATGTACAATAAATTCAAGATATAACCAAGATATACTTTATGAGTGCAATATGTATTTTTTAGTGTCATGAAACCTAAGTTACTTCCTACAAAAAATATTTATGGATTTGTTGATAAATTCAATAAAAATGAAGTTATGGGTATGTTGTGTTTATTGAGCTTAAAAATTCGATCCCCAGCTACTTTTTGAAAATTCTTAAAACCATACCTGTACGTACTTGTGTGAAGATAATCGTCGAGATTCTAATCGCATGTGAAAAATTACTTTTTCTTAAAAACCGTCGAAGATTATAGGAATTTTCATATTTCGACGACGTCATCAAACGAAAGAGCCTTGCCAACATAAACCATCATACAGAACTTTAAGTGCTAAAATACGGTGCCATGTGGCGTTCAAAACATCGCGTTAAAGTGCCATCAAAATTTTTTATTGTCTTATTTGGAAGAACTTTTAAAATGATAAAGTAACTTCTTTTGAAGATTTTCGTTTCTTCGCTTTCTTTTTGAGATATATCAGTTTGTTTGATATGCAAATGTACGGAATATGCATAATGCATAATGAGTTATGCATAATGAGTTATGCATAATGAGTTATGCATAATGAGTTATCTGAGAATGGTGTATATCTTTGCGTTCATCAAATAAAAACACTAAAGTGTGAATAACACACGTGCGTGTTTCTCCTACAATACCAAACTTCTTGATTTTAAAGGATTTCGTTCGAGAATGAAAGTGATACACACATTTCTCAAATATGTCATTATGCATGTATGACGTAAATTCCGGACATTTGCACATCAAACAAACTGATATATCTCAAAAAGAAAGCGAAGAAACGAAAATCTTCAAAGAAGTTACTTTATCATTTTAAAAGTTCTTCCAAATAAGACAATAAAAAATTTTGAGGTCAGGGGCACTTTAAAAATGTCGCTTACTATTGATTCCTCACGAACGAAATCACTGCAGCAATATAAAGCGGTCTGAAAGTTAGCTACGCGCGCAGCTAACTTTCAGGGCTCCGAAATAACTCATGATTTGGAATCGCGCAGGCCCTCAAAAAAACTGCGAGAAACCTTTCCACTTCCCATTTCGCTCGCCGCTTGCGAAATATTTCCACAATGACATCATTTTTTTCAGTTGTACTGTAGGCGATAGAGACTATCTGTCTCTGATCTTTTAAGATGGTAAAATGAATCAGTTGAAGGTTTTCCCATAATTTAGAACACAAACTACGGCTCCACAACAATAATAATGAAGCCGGGATTAGCGCGTGGCGGCCATATTGGAGTCACCACCGTGGTCACTCCAAATCCAATATGGCCGCCACACGCTAATTCTGGCTTCATAGTTTCTATTTTGGAGCCGTAGTTTGTGTTCTATATTATGGGAAAACCTTCGACAACTAATTCATTTTTAATAGCATCTTAAAGGGATATGGCAATATAAATGAACTTTGTCTCATTTGAAAGAACTCGTAAAATGGTATAAGAAGACCATTTACAATTTTTCTGTATCTTTCTTGGTTTTTGAAATATTTCAGATAATTATGACAAAAGACAGTCTACAATCCGCCATCTTGTTGTAATATTTGACCTAATTAACTAGGAAATTGGTCACGTCACAAGCAGGGTAAACCTGATGAAACTACTCCATAGGTGACCGAATTTCCGCGGAAGGCTTTTTAAAATGTTGTGGGCCAATTGAAAATGGAAATAGTGCAACATAATCATCGAGTTTCTGGCTCATAATGTACCCTACTTATGACGTCACATGCATATCGAAATAATTCCAAGATGGTGGACAGCACGCTGTCTTTCGTCAAATTATTTCGAAAACCAAAAAAGATAAGGGAAAATTGTAAAAGGTCTTGTTAGACCATTTCACGAGTTCTTTCAAATGAGACAAAACTAATTTATATTGCCATATCCCTTTAAAAGATCAGAGACAGATAGTTTCTGTCACCTATAGTAAAACTATATAACGTGGTCCCAACAAGATGGCTGCCACAAGCTACTCCCGGCTTCGGCGAGGGGTTATCATGGAAGGTATTTGTAGTTTAGAGATCAGTGGTTACACCAAATTCCTCCCTCGCTTTGGTTCTGAAAAGTATTGTGTTGAACGGTTCTCGGAGAGCTAAAGGCAATCAATATCCACTTTCAGGTCAAAGGAACCTCCACATGTCGTCTTCAGAAGAACCTGCAGGTGGAAAAGCATTGGTGTAATTTTAACTCTTTGCTTCTTTTTTGAATTATTTAAAATTCTAAAATTCAGTACTTGTAGTGATTTTAAACTGCCACTTTTCTTCTCCGGAAGATTATTGGCAAAAAGTGTTCGCCATAGCTTCTAGTGAACATGTCTTGTAGCATTGTCTTGCAGGATGTTCAATTGTATGGGATTTTTAGCAATATTACCCTAAGTATCATAGCAATTATACCACATTGCTTTATACAGTAAATATATAAGTAATGTGGTACATTTACTTTACGTGGAGTGTGTTAAATTGGATGTGTTCAAGATTAAAACAACTTTTAAACAACCAGTTATTCTATGTTTAGTTCATTTTGAGGTCGATTCTCCTTGATATTACTGAAAGAATGTTCTCATTGAGAGACGGTTTGAATTTAACGAGGTGACAAACAGAAGGTGACATAAGTAACAGCACACAATTAAAATAGAGAAAGTGGTATGGAAGAGATGTTCTGAGTGGAAAAAATGTTTCTGAGTCCCAGACGGGAATAGAACGCACAACCTTCTGATCTCCAGTTAGTTGGCCTGTTTATAAAGCGCTAGGGTTACCCTCATCGAGCGTAAACATGGCGGAAAAAAAGAAAATTCTACCTGTGCTTACTTCTCTTCAGTCAGATAGACATGATTGAATAACAAAGAAGAATACCATAACTGTTAAACAACTAACACTCCTTCATGCGGCTCTACATTCCAACTCTGCCCTATCTCGACGACTTCGTCGAATAAATTTCGCGTCAGGCACAGATCGATGATGCGTAGGCCAGTTTCGACCAACACTTTATTTGGACGCCATGATTTTTGACAGACATGACATATGCGAGGCTTGCGAGTGTATCAAGAGGCCCGGTCCTTATAGATTGTGTTTATAAGGCAAAAACATATCGCTAGTCCTAGGGTTTCCCTAGCAAAGTGATAGGGTGACCCTACCGTAGGGTCACCCTAGTTTTCTTATAAAGGCAACGTAGAAAAATAACTACGCTAGGGTCACCCCCTATTCCTAGGGTAACCCTATTCCTAGTGGAACCCTACCTCTAGTGGAACCCCATTCCTACGCGAGTATACTTCACCCCAGCTCCTTATAAACGCAAGCTATATTTTCACCCTGGCGCGAGGGTTACCCTACTCCTAGGGTTACCCTACTCCTAGGGTTACCCTAGCGCTTATAAACAGGGCCTTAGACGCTCTAACAATTGAGCTACCAGAACTCAGATGACAGAGCGAAGGCTATCCGTTGTGTACTAGATTCTCATGAAACATCGGCGCTAATTTTAATGCTAACCCTATAAAAGAAAGAAAAAAATTAAAGAAAACTAGTCTCCGGGCTGGAATCGAACTCTAGATCCCAGCAGTGTATGTGGACGACGCACCACAATCCAACACACAGTCGACCTTACATCACCTGTAATAACTGCTAAACATTGTTTACCTTATAAACATGAATTAAATACGTAAAAGCTTCCTTTTTACCAAACTTAATGTTTTTGAAACTCTATTTTCTGCTATTTCTACGAGATTCAATGTTTACTGCGTGCAAGGAATTATGGTTAAATGTTAGCGACTGTTCGGTTGTGTTGCAATGATATTGCAAGATAAATCGGGGAGTGTAACACCCACACAACGCCATTTTAGTTTTGATATGGAGTCAAACTTCCAACGCAAATCTGGAACAGAAGCATTGATAAGTGTAGCCGCCACAATGAGCATGCACAAGCGATTATATCAATGGAGGATGAGAAAGATAAGTTTAATGCGGAGTTGGCTGCTAGCTCATGACGTTTTGGCCTCGTAACAGTGAACTCCATTTGGTCCGCAACGCCATGGGTGTCAGAGCTTTGCTTCTTCCAGCCAACCAGCTGTCCGACCTAGGATTTGAACCTGTGTCTCCCTCCCAGCTCAATGACATGTGTGGTAACCACTAGACCACATCCGTTCACCTTAAATGAGTGATAAATCTACTAAACTAATCTGCCGGACGCTGAGCGCTATACTACTCAGCTACCAGTATACTGGCAGCAGAGCAAGTCTCGGCGACAGAGTCAAGAAGTTGCAGCTTCGTAATCGTAATAAGTTTCATATTTGCTGTACAAGCTGAAGCAACATTCCCTCTGACGAAGGGCAACACTTTTATATCACTCGTATGGATCGTAACTTGTAGCCCAACAGCTGCGTGTCGGACTCGAACCAGTACAAATATTTATGGAACGCCATAGCTGCCTTTCTGGATATAATGTCAATGACAGAAGCACTGCATATTATGTCGAACAACGTCACCTGGGTATACGATTGTCATCTTGGCGTATGTGATCAAACTGTACACGCGTGTCAACGTTTAATAGAATCATAAAGTTAGGACACACGAGGCGACAAATCCCGGGGACATGTTGCAGTGACAAATCCCGTCGTGTGTACTAGGCAAAACTTTGTCGCGGGACAAAATTTTGTCCCCGAAACATGTCGCGGTGACAAAAGTATGTCCCCGTGACTTGTCCCATCGCATGAACAGCTCGTGCAAGCGATGAAGGACGGCTGTATTCCCCGGGACAAAATTAAAATAAACCAATCACATAACGTTATTTTCCTTTTCTGACATGACCGAGACATGCCCTCGCGATTTGTCGCTTCGTGTGTCCTCAACAGGGCAAATGTCCCCGCGATTTGTCGCCTCGACTATCTTCCACTGTCACCTCGTGTCTGTCGACCCTGTCTTGCACTTTCACGATCAATGTGATTATTAATTTTCCACCTACATAGTTTCTGTGTCCCAACCTTAAACAAGAATTGTGGTGCATGCAAACAACACGCATATACGATAACATACGCCAGAATGACAATCGTGTAGATGGGGCCTTAAGAGGATCATAGTTACTCCCCAGATGAAGTTACGCATATAACGACAAAAGCTACGCATTATCCAGGATACAAGCTTGCACTGATATATACCAGCTTTATGCCAACAAATTTTTATCCTGGTTAAAGAAAGTTAATAAAACATAATGAGAAAGCAACGCATATAAAGTGAAAAATGTAATGTTTGTAACTGTTAAGAATTTCCTGTTTGTAAAAATATGAACCTTGAGCAAAGATTGAATCTGTAACCTTCATATTGCTTCAGTTTTAGTAATTACATCAGAAACACGATTATTTCTGCAAATTTTAATGTAAATAACAACCACTGGTTGGTAACACAACATGGTTACTGAAATTATTAGTCCAATGCCATATCTTCATCATCTTTGGGTTCATTCTTTGAATCAGATGTGGACTCTTCAGAATTATCTTGCATAGCTTGAGCAAGTTCCACTGCATCTGAAAGAAAAGAACAATGCTCTACATATATAGCATGCTTAACACAAGATATTCACTTGAATCTGATATTTTGTGAAACTATTTGATTTAATTTTGTACTTACCTCCTGTAGTGAATGCTTGGACAGCTGTATCTGGTAATTGAAATTGGCTCATAGCTGGTCCCAGCTGACCAGATTGTAGAGCAGAACTGAATGTTTGCAAACTCTATAGAAGGTGAACCACTAATATTAGTAATGGGGGCATAAATATCAGCTGACTGCCCTGCAAAATTAAGGACTATCTTTAATCAAACATAATTGCCTTATAGTATAAAACTAATCCCAACAATGGTATCTTATTTGTTTGGCTTTGTAAAGAATCTAGAAAGTACTACAAAAGAAGTGAACTGAACCTTTGTTTGCAAGATCAAAGTACTTTTTCCTTCAGTGTGAGCTATTTCACTCATTTCAATATAATAAACAGAATGTTACGCAGTGTGATTTCCCCCAGCTTTGTCTTGTCGTGACAAGTCTACTATATACCACATATGCAGTGTGTGGTCGTGTAATATTCCTCTATAATATAGTTCTACCATACTAACTTGTTGAAAGTGTGGAGATTGCAATGTGAGTAAAAGTTGTTGATGATCTTGTGGAAGTTCTTCACCAGCAGGCAGGAATGGAATTAGCCGGTCTCTTATTTCTGGATTACTTAGCATTGGTGCCAGGTTCTCTGGTGTGATAACTAGACTAAAGTCTACAACTGGGAAGAAAGAGAAAAGTATACATGCAATAAGTGGAATTACAGTGTAACTTCCCTTTCATAACTCATTAATAATTCATGAGCCAAAAACAAAGGAAATCAGTACCGAGATGGAGAACTGGATACCTGGTCTTAATTAGCATAGGATTTTGACAATTTCCACCTCTTAAAATACTGATTCGTTCGAGATGTAATATCAAACACTCGAAATAGTGTTCCATCCTCTATTCAGTCACCTCAAATTCGGTTAAAAAAGTTGGCTGTCGCCTCGTTTTTCAACCAACTTCTCGGGGACTGGATATCGGATGAAACACTCTTTTTCGTGTTTGAAACTTTATTATGGTCAAATATTATTAGCCTTATATATTCCTTGTTGTTTGTAGTCTTATTCCATGTGATTCAGTTTTTATTGGCATATGGATCAGTAAAGCAATTATAATTATTATAATAAATAGTTGTTCAATAGGATAGACAATTAACAGCGCTGCAAATAATTTTTTGTAATCCGCCGGTCAAACGGCAAATCCTACTGGTAATTCATTTTGCTAGTTTGTTTCTTCGATGTCTATTACACTGGAACATTTGATAATTCTTCATTCATCTTTCCTTTTGAATCACTATAACATTATAAAGAGACCGTGGTGCTAGCTGCCGATTTCATTACACTTGGTGAGCTGTCCATACTGTAGAATTTCACAGGTTAACCAAAAAACCGAGTGTAAAAATATTTGCCGGTCACGATGATCATTGAAAACAAAAAAGGTCAAATATTGGCGGTCGTTGACCGGCTGCTATTTGCAGTGCTGACTTAAACAATATCGTTCTGTCCAAATTGATTTCAGCAATATTGTCTTACCTTCTGGTAAATTAACTTGCTCAGGAACTGTAAAAACAAAGAAAAAACTATTTAAAAGTAAACTTGTAAACTTTAACAGAGTTCTTTAGACCAAGTGAATCATAATAAATTATATTTATTTTGTGCTATCCAGAGTTTATTTTTTCCTCAACTGTGTTTAATATCAATTCTCAATTTATAAATTATTACAGTTAAGTTAGTTAATTAGTGTGAAATAATTACTCACTGTCCATGTTTGATAGAATACTCTGCAGGTCACTCAGTTGAACTGTAGGAGTACTAGAAGCAGAAATTATATCTGAGGCATCACTTGTTGGTGCAGTCTGGGTTTGACTGGCTGAAGAAGATTGGCTCTCAGATGGTCTGTAATTATAGATAAGAATTGATCAGAAAATTTAACTTGGCACTGGTAGGTATCTTACAATTTTAAAAACATTTTCCTGATATGACTGGCCCTTGATCGTTGTTTATTTTACGTCCTGTTTAACATGCATGTTTGAAGCACATACTGTGATGCTGCTGAGGCTGGTGCTTCACTTTCACTTGGTCTGGTTCGGGGAGTTGATCCAGCACTTGAACCTCTTGAAGTCAAGCCAGTCAACCCACTAAGACCAGCAGCAAGACCCTGACCATTACCACCAAGTAACTGAAGAAGTTGCTGTTGGTCCATGTTACCAATCAAACCTTGAAGACTGGTGTCCCCTAAGATGGTAAGAAATTGGTCAAAAAATTTTCAGATAAATATCTTACTCCATAAACAAGTTACTCCACATGGCTCAGTATATTTGAACCAAGGATGTAAACAGATTACTTTTGTTTCAAACAAGGCCCCTTCTCTCTATATTTTGGACCGTTAAGCAGTGGCATAGCCAAGGGGGGCTGGTCCCCTGAATGTCTGATGCTAAATTCAAGTAAGAACTTTTGCTTCTTTGAAATTTGAAGTGTGTTTCTGTTGTTAATCATGATTCTGATAGGCTTACCAGTGGAATCAGAGTCACACACTCACATGAAGTTTAAACGTACTGGGCAGAATTACGTTCCCGGGAGCCTTCGATCCTTTTGACCAGTGTTCAAGTTCCTTGACGCCTGTCAAAACGACCGAAGGCTCTGCTGCATTGAATGCAAATATTGTGATCCATGGTTATTTATCTTGTTGTCAGACTTTAACAGGTTGGTCTTCTTAGTAGGACTCCAGGTATATACAAATTAATCTTATTTACATATTTTTCAACTGGCCAGTGCAGGTAATTTTTTTCGGAAAAATTCCTCAGAAATGAAATCACGGGAAATGCCCTCAGGGCTTCAAAAATACCCCCTACAATGAGCCATGCTAATCGTTGGTTAAAATTAATTGGCCCCTTTTTTCTTTGCCTATATCTTTGTAGTTTCATCCACAAAGGTTCCACTAATCCTGGTTGTTTAAAAGGCTATTAACATAATCCAGGCCCAGGAGTGATCAGCACCTGACTTCTAATAATATCAGTGGAATAAAGGAAATAATCACCAGAGGTAAACTGATATGTTTTTAAAACAACTCCCAACTAGTACTATAAGAAATGTTTGGAGAATGTGTGTGTTGATACTGTGGCTAAAGTACCTTAATGTACAGTACCTATCAACTGGTCTCCTAAATGCCTCAGCCCTCCAGCAGATGAGCCTGGTGCTGGTGGATTATTCAAGAAATCATTGACTTTCTTTGTCAATTCTTCATCCTTATCTGACTTGGGTTCCTGCATCCAAAAGAACAGTTTACGCGAAGAGTTTTGAAACTTCAGCAGGAAGGCACGGCCGGTTTTGCACTGCTTTACAGCTTTGTATTCCACATCATCTGGGAATATTATTAAATCCTAAAAATAAACATCAAATGAAGCCATTAATATTAGAGACTGATGAACAACCAAAGTACTAGGGTTGTTCAAAGTCAGGACAAAACTTATCCAGTGAATACTGAGTAAGTCCTATTCAACAGAAAAATTCTCTATCAAAACTGTAGGGCGGATATGATTTTAATATATGCTCGATAGCGAGTTATCCATTTGGATATTTACCCAAATAACGATACTGTAGCTAAATAATTGCAACTTCAAAAACTAATACCCAACCCTAATAGCCCATGTCGAAAGTGGTAAGTGAGTCCACTAAACTGCTGTTTAGTGGGATAACATGTTTTTACATTACTGATTACGGATTATCAATATGATGAAATAATTACATTTATAATTTTATTGATTTTCTTCGATAGACTGACTACCAATCATTGATTTTCATTTACTTTGCCATTTTATATGAGCTGTGAAATCTACCCTGACATAAATATATACAGTACCATGTATCAAAACTAACAATGAGTTTAATGTGTCAATAAATTGGCACTTCCATGTGTCGTCAATGAGTTTAATATCGAAAATATACTACAGTGTATCCCTCCTATACTTGCTATAATTCGTGAATCAATAAAACATTTGCCCTGCTTTAAAATCAACATAAAACCTGGTCCTTAGTGGCTTAGTTGTACTTGTATGTATAAAAGTATATTAAAGTGATTCATTCAATACATCTTCAACAGCTCCGGTGGTCCGGTCTTTCCAACAGAAGTGCATCAGCGAGTCTTCTCCTTGATAGACGTACACTAAACCTTTCCGTTTATCAGCCGTGACAGTTGTCCCGTTAAGTTTCATCTTGCCGGCACGAAACTCCACTAGATTCTTTGAATTGCTGGCAGTGGAGCCGAATAAAGCAGTCCCCGTTGACGCCATTGAAGAAGTGTAATTTATGCACCGATCTCTAAATAAATTTATGTCGTATTTTCTTCGGAAGGTGTCGGTACACTATCGTAATAAATTATTGCGCTAAATATAAAAGTATTTTAAATTTATTGGAAGGTCTTTTGGAAAAAAACAGCAAAGATGAGCAAGACTGGTGCTTTCCCTGAGAATATTTTGAGAGTTTTCAGGCTATTGAGTGCGACAAAGTGAGTTTACAAATAATTTCCCAGTGCAGACAACCACTATACCAACCTCGTACCCAGGGTCTTATCTCCGCTCGCCGCGAGCGGAGATAAGACCCTGGGTACGAGGTTGCCACTATACTTGCTGGAAATACTTGTTAACTTGTATATTTTCATATTGCATATTACCAAAGGGATTGGTCTAGGGCTAAACGTAGGGTCTAGGGTTATCAGTAACCCCAGAAATGGTTTTAAGATCACAATGGGGTACGGTCTCCCAGTGGCAGGCCCATATGGCATGTACAATTTCTGTGCACCAGAAAATAGATTGAAAGAGTGCCACTGAAGTATTTACTTTGTAAAATAAGAAGATTTATGTCTTGTGTGCTGACTTATTCATCATTTGCACCATCTTATGCACGTGCGATGGTCAAATATATGTCACAAAAAATCACCAGCTACTGTAACCAATCAAATTCTTAGCCTGCGTAGGGGCTCTTGAAGGGGGAGGGAGGGGTGATGAGCGAAAACGCACGCTAGGAATGCCTGTGAAGAATCTGGTCAAAAATAGATTAAAATTATTATCCTCAGAACAACTTGAGCTAAATAATTTCAGCTCCAGTTCTAGAGATTGTGACTTTCCACATTAAGATGAAAATAATTTTATTATAATGGTAACAAACTAACTTTTTTCTTTTTTTTCCAGTTGTAGCTGTCCTGCGCATTCACAAGCATTCAGTCACCATGGTAATTGATAATTTTTGTCATTATAGATCGAACTACAATTATATTATACAAACTACATATTAATTAATTTAAATGTGCAATAATGTAAATTTGATAGATGTAAATTTGCATTGTTCAAACCAATTAAGATAGAAATAACCAGAAAAATCAATGTTTTTAGTAGAGAGGGTAATGTAATGTATCATTATTTAGATATAGAATCCAACTTGCAATCATGTGCTCTTCAGCTTGGAGCCTGCAATATATACTATTACTATTAGTATAGATATATCACTTGCACCCATCCATTAACATTTTGTGCAGTATTAGGGACTGTTGTTATTCACCTTTATACGGTATACTGTACTGTACAATGTATTAATTTTGCAACCTTTGAATTAGAATAAGATTTTTGAATTATTTCTTCAGGTCATAGACTGAATTCCACACCAGCATCAGATGGACTCCTCAACAAAGAATATGCTTTTGAGGTTTGTTTTGTTTTTGACTTTTAGTAAGTACATGTATAGGTTTTTGTAACTTTTATTACTAATCTGCTTATAATGGACCAATCAGATTGAAGGATTTCAACTCTTATATAATATGTGTACAGCTTGTATTTGGCAAGAGGCTTTCCTAGAACCTTGCTTTTTGCATATTTGTCAAATCCAAATCGGATTTCAAAAAAAATCGAAAACTCCTGTTCAAGGTTGGACTGTACTGTCAAATAGTACATGTGTATAATGTAGGGTATGTAATAGATGTCTAATGTATGTAATAGATGTCTAATTCCTATAGAAAATTACATTTCCTATAGGAATTGGGCCAAAATCTAATAGGAATAAATTTCCTATAGGATTTCCTATAAGAATTCCAATAGGAAATTTCAAATCCTATAGGATTTGGGCCAAAATCTAATAGGAATTCCTAGCTGGAAACCAATGTCTGCGATGACATCATAATTTTGCCCCCACTTCTCCAGGTTTGGCAATGCCCCTGGGGCCCGAAACATTAGATAAGCCCTACACACTATTTCAGCAGTACACCAACATTTTATAGAGTTTTTTATTTATATAGTCAAACCTGTATTAAGAGGCCACCCTCTGGGAATGGCTTTGACCACTTAATACAGGTGGCCACAATTAGTAGAGGGACACCAACAGGCAACAATATGATGTGCCTTGGGTATAGGTGGCAGCAGCCACTAAGTAAGAGTTAGATCCCGAGAAGGAGGGCTTTATACTATATAAAGCCCTGAGGACGCGCAGCGTCCAAGGGCTTTTGCCTTTATATAGCATAAAGCCCGACAATCAAGGGATCTAACTGATTTAGTTTATGATTGAGGAGGTTTTACAACAAAGTTTTGTCCATTTTATCCACCTTGGACAAAGATTTCCGTAGTTTTTTACTTCATTTCTTATCTAATTAGTATTCACGGTCTTTATGCTATATACTGCCCGTGGTACATCAAAGAAAACCGAATCGATCATAAACTAAGCCCCAGTATTAACATACAAATTCTCCTATTTCATGTCTAGAGGGGGTGCAGATTTTTCAGGCAGGTGTGCACCCATCCACCACCACCTTAAATTATGTAAAAAATGCCATAAATCATGAAAATTTTAATATACACTGGTTGATGCTGACTTTTTCTGGGGAGTGCTAATTTTCTCTGGGGGTGTGCTGTGCACCCCTCCTCTAGATCCACAGTCTTTCTCAAAACTACGACAACTTGGATTATCAACTTCACACATCTAATGATACTCCTAGGTTCAAACCATTTACTTTATACTATAAAACTAAACATTTCTTATAGTACTATTTGGGAGGAGAAAACATGTCACTAAATTGGTGATCATTTTTATATATTTTGGAAAAACAATGACAGTGTCACAGCAGTGGCAATAAATAATGATAATTTTCATTATGTGAATTTAGATGGCATCTTCCAGCATACGATTTGGACCAGGAGTGACTGAAGAAGTTGGCATGGTGAGTGATTTATAGCCCAATAAGGAATTTGTGAAGTGAAGTAAGCTCAATCTATTGTTAGACACTAAAGGGGGGGGGGGGGGCAACCATTGAATACTCGAGGACAATTGGAATGTATTGTTGCTAGACAACCAGTACTTGCTAATTGATAAATGAAATATCAATGAATCTATGAACATTTTAGTGTTTATATTCACTTTCAGAATTCAATATCTCTGCTACTTTTTAACTAAGATAACCATCTGGATTCTAAATCTTTGAAAGATATTGATTTTATTTTTGTTGCAGATGATGTCATAATGATGCTGTGTGATGATTTTGCTATTTACATCACCAAATGAAAGCTTTACCTTATTGCATGCCTGCATATCGAGAATTATCATGGCCGAGGTTTGTGTTATATGCTGAAAGCTGAGGCCGATAACACAAACCAAGGCCTTGATAATTCTCAATATCACGCGAAAACCGAATCCAATAATTGTTTTATTATGCATAAGAAGTGCTAAAGCGATGCACCATTGAAATATATTTAAATAAGTTATAGTGGTCCATTTTCAACAACAAGGTATTGGAATAATGATGTCATAGCTACAATATTGGAACATTGACATCACATGAAGCTGATGTTGCAAATTAGCTGTACACCAACAGCCAGTCAAAATCGAGATAGAGTAGAGAATGCACAATAATACATTATAACGAGCTGATATATAGTGACTGCTGCAGAGGCAGTACATATTATATCAATCACACCAGTATATCATCCTTTTGCTCTCCATATGAGTCTATAGGTAATGTAGCTCAATAGTTAGTGTCTCACCAGCTATCAGAGGGTTACAGGTTCAATTTCAATCCTGTCTAGGACTCTTCTGAGTCTTGATGAATCTTCACGATCATGATCGTCCATGTATTTAAGCTTGATGATCATTTATTTTATGATTGTAGAATTTGATTGTATCAAGTGAGTTATTGCAATTCTTTTCACAGGATTTCAAAAATATGGGAGTGAACAATGTCTGTGTAGTTACAGATAAAAAGGCAGGTATATGGCCAAGCAATGTTGCATTGAAACCATGATTGAGTAAATGTACTTTGTTACTTAAAGTGCCCCTCACCTCAAAAGTTTTTATTGTCTTATTTGGAAGAACTTTTAAAATGAAAAAGTAACTTCTTTTGAAGATTTTCGTTTCTTTGCTTTCTTTTTGAGATATATCAGTTTGTTTGATATGCAAACGTCTCGAATTTCGTCACACATGCATAATGACTTGTTGGAGAAATGTGTGTATCTCTTTCATTCTCAAACGAAATCCTTTAAAATCAAGAAGTTTGGTGTTGTGGGAGAAACACGCACACGTGTTATTCACACTTTAGTGTTTTTATTTCATGAACACAAAGATATATAACATTCTCTGATAACTCATTATGCATGTGTGACGAAATTCCAGATATTTGCATATCAAACAAACTGATATATCTCAAAAAGAAAGCAAAGAAACGAAAATCTTCAAAAGAAGTTACTTTATCATTTTAAAAGTTCTTCCAAACAAGACAATA
Source organism: Chrysogorgia sp. JL179-B06 (assembly GCA_035772405.1). Lineage (NCBI taxonomy): Eukaryota > Metazoa > Cnidaria > Anthozoa > Scleralcyonacea > Chrysogorgiidae > Chrysogorgia > Chrysogorgia sp. JL179-B06. Next base: position 1,254,662 of record JAYKKM010000315.1, read on the forward strand.
AAACATTTTGAGGTTATGGGCACTTTAAAAAAACAGTACTGTATTTACTGGTAATGAAGTATTTTTTCAAGAAATTATTTTTATTTGTAACAAAGTAAAATTTTTGTAGAGCAATGCTTTTTATGAGGTTATACAATAACCAAGGTTATTTTGTTACTTTTTGTATTATGCTATTATAAAAGGGGATGGAAGTCTCTCGTTAGAGTCATGTACGCAATGTGTACCTATTTTTTGTAATAGTGATACATATATAGTGCATAATAATAATAATAATAATAATAATAATGGTTTATTCAATAAGATCCACAAAGTGGCTCTTCCCCTATTGAAGATTATCTACATATATAATAAAAATAATGAACAATTAAACTAAACATAAATACAGAATACAGATATGACATGTAAAATTATAAAATGGTATGATTATGTAAGATTATAGCAATGCAAATCATGTTACACGCATTTTAACGTTCGCAGCAAGGACTGCTAAAGACTGGAATAGTATTATAAACTTTTAAACTTTTGTATTTATATATAATTTATTATGTATCAAGTATTTAATTTTAAATAATTTAGTCTTGTATTTTTAAATTTTATGTAATCTTTCCGAGGGGCCACGGAGTTATCAGTTATTTAACTGTCTATTGTTACCCTCTTGAATAAAGCCTTTATCTTATCTTATCTTATTTAAGTACAGTTTTAACCTCAATACAAAATTGATTATAATTTAATAAAGTTTTGATAAATATCCCTCTATGCAATGAGGGATAAATCTATCTGGCATCAACTACACAACAGAATACACACTAATAGTGTGTATTCTGTTGTGTTGTTGATGCCAGATAGATTTATCCCTCTATGCAATGCAGGGCCGTTGCGAAAGGGTGCGGATTGAGGGGGTGTTGAAGGCCGAATTGCCGAGTAAAAATAACTTAATATGCCGACTTTTTTCCGAAGTGCAAAAGATTTATTAATTTCAATGAACTTTATGTGAATTCATGGTAGTTTCTTGTATATACAGAACTGAGAGTTGATAATATTTGATATCAAAAGTAAAACTATTAAAAGAGTAAAAGTTGATAGTTACATAAACGACAAACTTTCGCATCGTTCGCTATTTTTTTTCAAACGTTCGCTACTTTTTTTATAACATTTAATCAAACGAAATGTTTATGTAAGACAACTCGTCTCTTTTTCAACATGCTCCACCTTCTTGTGACTGTTTCAATGTTAAGAGTGCCTGTAAGATCTTTCTCACAGGTCAAGAGCATAAGACCAGCTTTACAAACTTCGATTTGCTAAAAGAACGTTCATTTGACGCCACCGTTGCAGGAGCTGTAAGCATCAAGCGGTCAAGACACTGCATGGAATGGCGCCATGGCAGCCAAAAACCCGAAGATACCGAGTGAAAGTTGTGTAATTTCATTTCAACTAGTTTTAATTTGTCGCGATATATGCTGATTGCCGAGTCATGATGAAGCGAGGTGCCGAGGGCCGGCCCGAGGCTTGCGTAATCACATGTTTTTTGCACAATTGACATTACGCTTACTTAAAGACTAAAGTTATATATTATGCAATTGTTGTCATCATAATACATAGTCTTTATCCTGTTTTTCAGTTTTGCCGATTCGTATGGTCGTATGGGTATAATTTGCCGACTTAGCCGACTGGCTCATATTATTGGGGGGGGGGGGGGGGGGGGGGGGGGGGGTTGACGCACCCCCAGCACTATATGTATCACTATTACAAAAAATAGGTACGCATTGCGCACATGCTCTGGGATCTTCGAAGATCGTTGAAAAATAGGAATGGCTTGGACACCCCCCTTCCTAATGTTTTCTCCGAAACGATTGGACCAAATGAAAAATGTAAAAGACCACAATAATTTTGTAACCCCATCTCAGATACACAGTAGATCCCTCTGTTTAACGAAAGACCAAACCTTTCCCAATTATTTCTCACAAGTCATTGTATGTTTGATGTTCAATATATAGCTCAGGGAACTACCGCCAGTTCTTCAAGCGTTAAACTCATTGCATTTCCATGGTGTAAAGCATGAAGTTTTTGATAATGTGAGAATTGAACCAACGGATCAAAGGTGAGAAGCTACTGAAGATATGATGAGATATAGATGGTCGTCCTCATTGTTGTCCTATTCAGTGGCTCTGTAGGTGCTCTGACTGAGTGATAGTTGTTGTTCCCCTGCTTATGATTAACCTATGTGTACGAGTACGAGTATAATTTATTTTGAGTCTATCACGCAGGATAAGGTTACCCTATTTATCCGAGCCAGAGGCTCATGTTTTAAGCGTTCGATTATTCAGTTTATCGCTCTTAGGTGAACGGAAAACCCAACTGATAGGGATTCCGAGGACCTATGATTTAAGGTCGTTTTCCGAGAAGCCTGAAAGTCTTACCATTTGCTTGTGTTGTTGCAAAGACAGCACTTTCTCCTCAATTATTTTAAGACCCTGAGTGGTGGTCCGACCCAGGATTTGAACCCGGGTCTCCCAGCTCATATAGACATGTGTGGTAACCACTAGACCACAACAGCTGGTAAGACATCTGTACTTTTGCTGAGTTACTGATGACGTTATCTGCCAATAGGATGTAAATAGACCTTGAATACACTAGATAGCATTGTCAAAACGTTTGGTCGTGAATTGTAACTTAAGTCAGAGTAGTATCAAGCTAATTGTCTTTTACAGTATATATACCTCTCAACAAAAGTCATCTAAAAAACAGGAAAATATATAGAAAATATATAGAAAATATATTTATATATATATATATAAAATAAATATTTTTCTGCAGTTTTTTAGAGGCCATTGAGTTTGCCAAAAGAGGCCAATTCGATTCCTTCCTTGCTGTGGGCGGAGGCTCCTCAATGGACACAGCCAAAGCAGCCAACCTTTATTCTTCATGTCCTGATAATGACTTTTTGGATTTCGTGAATGCACCAATTGGGAAAGGACTCCCTGTTACGAAACCACTAAAGCCACTTATTGCAAGTAAGTTTTGGGCAACTGTCTTGATACTTTATGTTGCAGGGGTGACAATCATTAAATTGCTGAGAGTTTTAGCGACGAAATACTGACGTTTCGAGCGGAGTCCTTCATCAGAGTAAAATCACGTTTAAAAATAATAAAATCGCGTTTAAAAAAAATAAAATCACGTTTTAAAAAAGTAAGATCACGTTTTAAAAAACTAAGATCACGTTTTTAAAAAAGTAAAATCACGTTTTAAAAAGTAAAATCGCGTTTTAAAAAATAAAACACGTTCTAAAAAAGTAAAATCGCGTTATGAAAAACTAAAATCGCGTTTTAAAAACTAAAATCGCGTTTTAAAAAAGTAAGATCACGTTTTAAAAACTAAAATCGCGTTTAAAAAAATAAAATCACGTTTTAAAAAATAAAATCACGTTTTAAAAAATAAAATCGCGTTTTAAAAAATAAAATCACGTTTTAAGAAAGTAAGATCACGTTTTAAAAAGTAAAATCACATTTAGAAAAAATAAAATCGTGTTTTAAGAAAGTAAAATTGCGTTTTAAAAAACTAAAATCGCGTTTAAAAAAATTAAATCGCGTTATAAAAAAGTAAAATTGCGTTTTAAAAAAATAAAATCGCGTTTTAAAAAAGTAAAATTGCGTTTAAAAATAATAAAATCGCGTTTACTTTGATGAAGGGCTCCGCTCGAAACGTCAGTATTTCGTTGTTTAAAATCTCGGCAGTTCACCAAGTTCACCTTACTATATTCAAAATACTGTCTCGCACATTATTTTTACTTCACCTTGTTGGATTACAATTCACATAATATTAGTCAAGTGTTATCAATACACACTTCTTCAATTTCCTTCCATGGGAACGAACAATGCCTTGAAATCGAGGTGGGATATGAGAGATAATAGTAAATGAATTCATTACTAACCTCAACTTAAAGCTATTGTTTCGTGAGCAGTGAAAGCAATTCAGGAAGTTTATATTGTCTGTCAAATTTTTAGTTTAGTTTTCATCTTTATGTTTGTAACTCGTTACGTTGTTATTACAAACATGCTATAAATTCTCAACATTCACAAAGTCTAAAACAATTATCAAATTATGTTCTTTTGTAGTTCCAACAACTGCTGGCACAGGTATGCAATTGTCTAATATTATTATTAAGTTGGCTGATAATCTAAATCATGAAAAATTGCATTTTTAATTGCATTTTTCATAAAAATGTTTATAATGCAGATCTGAGCTTCATCGTGGTTCATTGCATAGCTCTAGTAGTAGTCTTGTTTACTGAAAAGTTTTATACCCTCAAAGTTTACCTGAGTGGAGAAATCGTTTTTCCAATAAATCCAGAAAACTAATTTGCATAAAATCTGCCGCTTATCATAAACACAATTTCTCGAGATATACAAATGCTACAAGTGTGAAACGTTTCAATAATCAAGACCACCGCTAGAGCTATGCAATGAACTAAAAATAAAATAAAGCTCAGATCTGCATTACAAAACGTTTTATGGGGAATTGGGGAAAAATGCGATTTCTCTTTGATTTAGACTATCGAGCCACCTTAATGAATATAAACCATCTTTCGATGGAAGATATAGTTCTATGCTAAAACTATATAGTAACTAAATTCAAAAGACACGTTAAATTAGGCCACTTTTCGTCATTTTAAAAATGTTGAGCGCTGCAAAGGTCCCCTCTGGTTCCTTCGCCCATGGTCCCTCGGCGAATGGAATTTCGTACATTGAAATTATTCACAAATAAAAAGTCAATGTGTTTTTTTCTCTCTAGGAAGTGAAACAACTGGTGTATCAGTCTTTGATTATGAACCATTAAAGGCGAAGATAGGTTGTTGTATACGAAATATAAATGTAACTGTGTTATTTGTATTGTTGCATTTTTCCTTTCGTAAATATTCCTCTCGTAAATTTGTCTAATATGAAAGAACTCGTAAAACCTTTAACAGTAACACCTTTTACAATCTTTCCGTATTTTACTTCGTTTTTGAAATATTTCAGTTTGTTTGATATGTAAATAAGATGGTTTCTGACGTCAGTTGCTGGGTAGAGAATTTTTACTCATTAAAAAATCTTATATCTCAGTGATTGCTAAGTTTACAACGTTCATTATCACGAGGAGTTATTATACGCACATTTTCAAGTAAATTTGTGGAACAAACTTCAAGATGTAACTAATATTCTAATGTGTGAAAATTCTCTACCCAGCACCTGACGTCAGAGACCATCTCATTTACATATCAAACAAACTGAAATATTTCAAAAGCGAAGTAAAATACGGAAAAGTTGTAAAAATTGTTACTCTATCATTTTACGAGTTCTTTCATATTAGACAAACTTAATTTTTGTTGCCAATGTCCTTTAACCGTTCAAATCTTAAAAACACATGTTCCAGGTTTTCTTACATGCCACATTCTGAATATCTTTGAGTATTTATTGCTAATTCCCTCGACCAATTTTCATTTCTTTGTAATGAAGGTATTGCCGACCGGGCCATTCGTCCCTTGCTTGGCCTTGTCGATCCTCTACACACTCGTTACATGCCTGAACGGGTTGCTGCGAACAGTGGTTTTGATGTTTTATGGTAAGAATAACGTCCTTTTTGTCCTGTGGCGTAGCCAGGGGGCCCCCAATGGTCCCCAAGACCGTTCTCGTGAAAAATCTAAATCTGATGAAAAATGGGGGGGGGGGGGTGTAGATGTTCTGAGCGTCGAGTCAAATCCAATTATCAAATTGCAAAAACATATCGATGAGCAACTCGCAGGTATCTGATAATTCGCGTGGGCTTCGGCAATGACGTCGACTGCCGAAAAATTCAAAATGTGTTGGTCAGCGGCTAAACGTAATCAAGTGTCAATGTTCTAGCGCCATGTGAATGACTCGGGTATTATGCAATTATGTAAAATGCGAGGTAAAACTGCCTGCTCCTCTAAGAAATGCTTCGATTTAGAGTTATTTATCAATGAATTTCAAGACACCTTGACGTATATTGTGCCATGTTCTGATTTAGTAATAACAAAATTTTGCTATTTAGGGCCTTCAGATTACTTTTAAAAATTCGCCTCAGAATGCGGGAAATGGTGTTTCAGAGACCTTAGAACACTCGCGCTTAGACATGACCACGTGGACATTTTTGCCTCCCCCCAAGAACTAGAAAGTATTCTTTAAATTAAGGTTTTCGCGGAAAAACTGAAAACTAGTTGTTTGAGGGTTAGTACGAAGGTTATATTAAGAGTTAATATTTAGGGTGAGGGTTAGTATAAAAGTTTGATTTTGGGTTAGAGTTATTTTTCAAACTTTTATACTCACCCTTATTCTAGTCAACAAATAATTTCCCAACGCAACCAGGTGATATATCAGACATACTATATATACAGAACTCGTGACAAGGCTCTCGGCAACGGCTTCCGTAGCTCAGTGGTCAGAGCACTGCACTAGCATCGCAGGGTCGCGGGTTCAATTCCAGCCGGAAGGCCTCTAAGTTGCATTTTTCGCAACTGGCCCCGGTTTGGTCTAGCCTCCTTCGCAGACGTTCTTTGTGGGCCGTGTATGCCTCGAAGGAGGCTAGGTTTGGTCTTAAAATGTATATATTCCAACACTCGAAATTTTCCTGTACCATAAATCCTTAGAACCTATAGTTTGACGCTACTCTGGCTTCAAAAGTTTTTGAACGTAACTTTAAAAGTTAGTGTCCATGTGACCCAATGTCTCGACACTCCAATCTAGTGTCTTCATCAGGGGTGATCGTTGTAAAGTTAGGATCCCTATTTATACCCTCATAGAACCGATGATGACGTTATCTATTAACAAGATGCAAATAATCTTCTGGTAATAAACCACCGTCATCGCGATTCAATGGGGCGTGGGCGCTGTTGATATGCCAATCCTCTAAACAACGAGTTTTCAGTCTTCCCGCGGCTTCTTTTAAAGTATCCTTTCTAGTGATCATCGTCCAGCTTACTTGATTGTCGATTCCCCCCCCCCCCCCTATATGGTCCCCCTTACCTGATGTTCGAATTTAGCTTCTTATGCTGTTGTTCTGTAGCCATGCTTTGGAGTCCTACACTGCCATCCCATTCCACGAGAGAACACCACGGCCAGCTAATCCAAACATTCGACCAGCTTACCAGGGAAGCAACCCTATCAGTGACATATGGTCTTTACAAGCTTTGAGAATTATTAGAAAGTACATGAAAAGGTAAGTTGTGGCCTTGTCCATTAACTCACGTTATATCCATTTGCACGCAAAATGACGCACTCTGATTGGCTGTCTAGTTTTGGCGGGAAGACGGGTTTTTTCTAGCTCGAAAAACGAAAAATATCCCCCCCCAAATATCAACAACGTTTACCTCGAATACTTAGTCATGGTTTGGCAGGTTTGTTGGGTGATAAAATCTTTTCAAATGTTTAAACAGTTATCTGAACATCTTTACGGTGGTTCGATAGTCTAAATCATGAGAAATTGTATTTTTCCGTATACAAATGTTTGTAATGCAGATCTGAACTTCATCGTGGTTCATTGCATAGCTCTAGCGGTGATCTTGTTTACTGAAAAGTTTTATACCCTCAAAGTTTACCTCAGTGGAGAAATCGTTTTTCCAATAAATCCAGAAAACTAATTTGCATAAAATCTGCCGTTTAAAAATTGGAGTAACACACTGAAGATTTTAAATGCATATCACTGCAGGATGTATGAATGTCTCTGCTCACTAGCGGCAACCATTGTCAATAGGACCAGTTTTGCAATAAGCTGGCGCGCTGGTAAGCTGCTTTTGCAGTTTTGCCTAAGCATGCCACTATTTTACCCAAACTATCTCGAAACAGTCACCTCTTGTTTTTAGGGCCATCAAAGATCCTGAGGATTTCGAAGCTCGTGCGGAGATGCATTTGGCAAGCGTTTTTGCCGGAATTGGTTTTGGAAATGCTGGCGTACATTTATGGTAGGATAGTTATTTGATATGTATTCTTCTAACTTGAATTACATTTGCATTCCGAGACAAAAAAAATGAAAAACTAGCTCTATTCGCCACCAGTGCGTTTTTGTGTTTTTCGCCGACTTCTCGAGCTATTTTGAAATAAATGAAATGAGTACAGAGTATAATGCAATAAAAGTTCGTGTTACCTTACTTACGAAAGTCCTTGTGGATTGGTTAAACTAAAAGTTTAGCGGTATACCTGGAAATAGATAGCTGGTCGCACCAAAACTTACTTTCTTATGACTTTTCAGCCACGGTATGTCGTACGCTATTTCTGGTCTCGTCAAATCGTACAAAGCCAAGGACTATATAACTGATTATCCAATTGTGGTGAGTTCACAACCTTCACTTTTAAACCAACTAGAAATACGAATCCGCATGAATAATCCCCTCGCTCGCCTTTTCTACCACTTCCCCAGTACCCAGACCGTATTTGTATTTGTAGTCTGTCGATACGAAGGCCCGTTCGTCGTACGTAGATTTTGAACGTTATCTCAGCCAAATATTTACTCGATTTCAATTCTGAAAACAGATTTGGGTCTAAATACATAACATACGTGTCTATTATATTACGAAAACGTGCATACCCTTCGTAAAAACGGTTTATGTATACTTAGAAATTAGCTTCGTCGTATACTTTGAACGTTATCTCGATTAATATTTAACCGTTTTCAATTCTGAAAACAGATTTGGAATTACCGAGTCTAAATACATAACACACGTATTAGGGGATTAATTAACTTATAATAATAAGTTAATTAATCCCCTAATACATGTGTGATGTGTTGTGTATTTAGACTTGTATATAATAATATACAACATGACGAAATTACAGCATTCTGATTGGTCGAGGAGCGGAGAAAACACCAAGATGGAAAATTTTCAATTGCTCTGTAAGGAAACAAGATGTTTTTCAGGACAGAAATGCGAAAAAACATTTGGTTCAAAAACATTTTTAAAAACATTTTCTCGTCGTTTTTAAGCCTGGTTATCACGAATGACGTAAGCACAAGCGCAAGTATAAACGCGAGCACAGGAGCTATGCGTCATGTGAAAATGAACCGCATGTTGTGTTATCTTGCGTTGCGTTACCAGTCGTCAATCTTCCGAAGATTCTGTCATCTTGTATTCGCATGACAGCGTGTTGTACTTGCGTTGTGTTCGGTTTGTAAGGAAAAGGAAACTTTTTCATCCTTGTGCTTGCGTCAGTGCTTATGCTTGCGTCGAGCCTGTTTTCACTGTGAAATAAGAACTCTTGTGCTTGCACTGCGCTTATATGCTTGCGTCGATCGTGAATACTAGGCTTTAACGCTGTTTTGTTTGCGATATGGTAGTTTAGGTTTACATGCTTGTTAATAATAACCATGACATTATGTCTGTATTCATTTCTTTATATTTATTGCTTAAATTATTAATCTTTCCTAAAACGTAATTAATCTTGTTTGATGGTCTTCAATTAGACTCAGAAATTTTCCCGCCAAAACTATTACTATACTGTCTGTACGCCAAACTTATTACGCAGCTAGGCAACCAATTCAGCGCGTGAACCATCAATATATGATAGAGAAATGGTTTCTTAATAATTTTTTTACAGCGTATGCATTTAACTTTTTCCTTTTGTTTTAGCCTCATGGACTTTCTGTGGTTCTTTCCGCACCTGCTGTGTTCGCTTTCACGTCATCTGCATGTCCAGAACGTCACCTTGAAGCAGCCAAAGCTTTAGGTAAAAGTTCATTCACTTCCATACTACGCGGACGACCCTGCATGCTTTTATTCTCAGTGAATGCTCTCAATTCTTTTAAACCTCGTTTGTCAACACCACGTACACGAATCTAATTTCATTGTCCATATAATAAATAGAATATAATAAAATATTACACGGTATGTTCTCGTGGTAAGAACAATATCTCACTCGTTCGCGGCGCTTACTCGTAAGATATTGTTCTTGCCACTCGGCCAAAATAAAACCCATGTCTTCTCGCCACCGTGTAATATCCCCTGGCCCTATTTTCACAAGCTTTTAGTCAAGTATTGACCACAATACACATTTTTTAGTTATGTTGGGTTAAGTAGTTGCAGCTTGATGATTGTAAAGTTGTAAAGGTTTTACTGTACAAGCTGTGTTAAGTTGTCAATACTCAGAAAAACTCTGAGCATCAGACAGGACTCGAACCCGTAACCTTCTGAATGCTAGACAGACGCTCTAACCATTGAGCCACTAGAACTCAGATGGCAGAAAATACGGTATTTAAACCTGGGACAAGTCTTGATGTTTTTACAAATACTTGTTGGACTACAAGTCGTGTTGTGACAGTCAATTTCCAGTCAAATGTTGTTAGTTAAGTTAGGTAGTTGCACAGCTTGATGCTTGTAAAGTTGTAAAGGTTTTGCTGTGCAAGCTGTGTTAAGTTGTCAATACTCAGAAAAACTCTGAGCTCCAGCGTTAGATCGTCTAGCCTTCAGAAGGTTGTTGGTTCGCGTCCTGTCAGGAGCACAGCTTACACAGCAAAACCTTTACAACAATACACATTTTTGTTCTATTTCTAGGCGTGGAAACCACCGGTGTGAAGAAAGACGATGCAGGTAGAGTCCTCTCTGATTACTTAAGAACATTTATGTACGATCTTGATGTTGACGATGGTCTCAATGCACTTGGTTATTCCACGAGCGATATTGAGGATTTAGTGCGAGGGACTGTACCACAGCAGAGGGTCACGAAATTGGCTCCTGCCGGCGAACCGGGTGAGGAGGAGCTCGCCAAACTGTTTGAGACTTCAATGAAAATTTACTAAATCACATGGTATTTTGAGATAGGTATTTTTTGAAGCTAATCACTAGAATGTTAACAAACTGTGTATACCCCAAAACTAAATTAGTTTTAATAAGTTTAAATTAGTTTTTTAGAAATGTTAATAATTTTACGATACAGTAAAAACGCGCGTATAAGAACCTAGATTTTTCCAAGTTAGCCTAAAAAGGTTCTTATATAAATGGTGTTTACTGCAAAGTTAGGCTATTTAGTCTTCACCACCTTCTTCACCACCTTCTTCTTCTTCACCACCACCTGCTTCTTCTTCACCACCTTCTTCTTCAACACCTTCTTTTTCTTCACCACCTTCTTCTTCTTCTTCACCACCTTCTTCTTCTTCACCACCTTCTTCTTCTTCACCACGTTCGCGAACCCATGATGTAATAATGGCTCTATCTTATTATGGTTAAATGTATATGCAACATGCTATATATCATTTTAAAGCTTATAACATGCTCTAAACAAATAGCATTACAGATGCCACCATCCCAGGCAAAAACATAAATGTAAAAAACCATGCAAAGCTGAAAACCATCTTTTGATGCTATCTAGTCAAACACTAAGCATCAAGAATTGGTCATTTTAACTTGTAAAATAGATTACATCCCAGTCAAGAAATTAATGGATGCTTTTTACACTGTGATAAAAATTGAGTGTTCTATACCGAATTTAAATAAGATCCTCACTTAATATTTGTTGCTATGGCAATAAAATGCAGTGTAACACCAAAAGCTGCCATTAATTTGTTGACTGGGATGTAATCTATTTTACAAGTTAAAATGACCAATTCTTGATGTTTAGTTTTTGACTAGATAGCATCCAAAGATGGTTTTCAGCTTTGCATGTTTTTTACATTTATGTTTAAATTGCCTGGGAGGGCATCTGTAATGCTATTTGTTTAGAGCATGTTATAAGCTTTAAAATGATATATATAGCATGTTGCATATAAATTTAACCATAATAAGATAGAGCCACTATTACATCATGGGTTTGCGAACATAAAATTTAAGGTAGCTTGCCCCTTTAAGAGAAAAGCGACTTGGTTTTCGTTAGGTTTTCGTAAGTGTGGTCTATTATTTATATAAATTATGCATAAATGTTCTCCAAATAACTGCAATCTAAGCAAATACAAACCCTATATGCACTTTAAAGCTACACTGTATGTAATTTACAGCTTACTGTGTGTTAATTCAATGGAACAAAACAACGTATACAACTGTAGACATATATACACTAGTCAAGGTCCTCCTCAGAACCTGCTTTCAAATTTTAGCCTAAAACAGGCTGTTATGTAAAGGGCGTCTAAATGGAAAATCTTAGCCTAACAGGTTCTTAAAATCTAGGTTCTTATACGCGGGTTTTTACTGTATCTGCTGTTGTACTCGAGAAATAACGTTTTCATTCTTGTATTTTACGCTTCTGAACGCCGCCATTTTCGAGTTTGCTCGATGGCTGGTAGATGTGCCGCGTTTTTTTCCTTCCAATTTTGACGTGTTTGGAAAAAAATTCGTTTAATAGGCAGTTAAAACAGATATGGAGTGTTGTGTTGCGTAGGCAAGTTCCACAGGCAATTTTTGTATCTGCGCACGCGCAGATATATTGTAGTCGCGCTGATACAATAGCATAGCTTCGGAGCCAATGAAGTTCCAAACGGCTGCTTCCGATCAAAGTGGCGACAATAAAAAAACGACTATGGTTAAGGCCACTGTTCTCTAAATAAAGTCTGGATTGAGCTTTCTATTGTATCTGATGAGCTGATTTTGAAGCCTGCATATTTGCATAATGTAAATTAACGAGAGATCATTAGAAGCTCCGAGTTTGCAAGCAAATCAAACTGTGACGCTAGCAAAATAGGTTTAGTGTCTGGCCAATATAGTTTCTTTGTTAACATTAAATGCATAAAATCTTCAACCTAATTTGACGTCTCATATTAGGCTTCTTTCACTGGATTATTAGAGCCAACGGCGGCCATTGCTGAGGGACCAAAGTCGCAGTAAATCTGTAGGTAGGCGATGAATCGTTTTACCCAGTAATTTGAAAAATGTCTTCTGGTCCTCTTTATAGTAATATTTTATTTTGTCGATGGTAAGAGCACATAAACCATCAAAAAACCTCATAGGATTCTCAGTTGGTCCCTTAGTAATGGCGGACTTCCGGCTTCATTTTCTGAACAATAGTTGCTCGATCCAGTCTTCTTTAGAGATCAGGCACAGATACATGTACGCATAGCGTACCTATTTTTCCTTTTAAGACGACGAATGAAAACATTCGGAATCCATCTTTTGGAAAATAGAAGAATCTAAGAAAGCCATGTCTTCATTTCGTTTTTTGTTGTTTGAACAATTCGGAACAGAGCAACAAACCACTCTGGACTTCTTTCATCTTTAGTTTGTTAGGTTAATTGTTGATTTCTGGCAAAACATTTGTGGGAAGGCAAAAATTGCCAGGAACTTGCCAGATGGCTAATTATGGACGGCAACTCCAGGCCCTGGAGAAAAATACGCCCTTTTGTCACCAGACTTAAAAAATAAGGTCTTTAGCGAGCAAGCGTACTTTCATAAACGTCTTGTATGGATTGCAATTTTCGATAGAGGTTTACAACACTGATCTGTGAAACATAAAGACACCTTTATATATATTATAACGCACATCATGCGCATTTGCGTGCCGTACATCCGCACAGTTAATAGCAATTTATGCAGTGAACCAGTACAATGCTGCTTTAGCTCGGATGAGGCACGTTCGAAGGAGAGCTGTTCGTCGTCGTCGTCGATTTTGGCGGATTCCTGGTACTAACAGAACAGTGAAGGCTCAAACTGTATAATGGAGTTTTACTTGAATCTGAAATACACCGAACGAGCGCTTTTATTGCGCGCTTTTTCACTGGAATATGACCCGTCTGGGAGGGTAACCCTACCCCCAGGGTTTCGTTTACATGTGTCCAGGGTGACCCGGAAAGACAATGGACTAGGGTAACTCTTCTACTATGTAAACAGGGCCTTAAGGTATTTTCTGCTCATATTAATTTCTAACGCGTTATTTTGGCTATATTTTCACTTATTTTGAAAAGTCAAAAATGGCCGAAAATCGTCAAAAAGTTTAGGTTAACCCCTTTACTTTTTGGCCAAATTTTGGGTTTTTGGCCATTTTTTGGACATCCAAAAATGACGGAATTTTAAGGTATTTTCTACTCGTATATTATAATGTACATAAAAAAATAGACATATTTTCATGGTTGGACTTTTAATATGGTTCATACTTCTGTGCTAATAGTAAATACGGTATCAAAGAAAGCAACAACATGCCTGGTTTTCCACAGATATTAAACAATAAAGGGTGGAGCATTTAGTTGAAGAATAAGGTGAGAAAAAAAGCATTGTGCTAATCAAGGGTGGTGCCAGTCTGCTGGAAACTTTCTGTACAAGGTGCCGTTTGTTCATTTATTGCAAAACAGAGTTATTTTTTCAGTGGTTGCATATACAGAGATACTTTGGTTTATTTATAAATAATATAATTTGAGAAATAAATTCCACTTAAGGTGGCTCCCTACTGTTTCTTGAAAGGTGGCAAAAATTGAAAATCGGAAAAGATTGAAACTAAAGCTATGCATAGCATAACTTTCAGGGCATCAAATACTATTAATGGCTAAAGTGTTTCATCTGTTGCAATGACAACAGTGACGTTTCAAAATGGCCAAAAATGAACATTTAATCTAATTTATTTCGCAAACGAGTTGGTGACCTCCGATTTTTTTTGCATTTAAACATTTCTTTTAGTTTAATTAATGAATAGGCAAATTTAAAAAAAATGGATATAACTCATCTCAAAGTGTTGGAAATGGTGTTTCCAAGACTTCCAAATTCAAAAGATGCCATCAATGCTAACTAAAATATATAATCCTTTTTAAAAATGGATTATTTGTATAATTTAGGGTTATGATTTAGACATAAAATATTCACAGTTATATGTTACCAATTAGATTATCTGTATTAACTAGGTGGACACTGGGTTGAATAAATAATTATTTTTAAAAATAATTACATAATAAATAATGCATTTTTTGAAAAGGATTATAAACAATCATTTTGGTAAAAATATAATGTTTGCTGGTATTTCTATAATCACAGTATATGCAATAAACCACTGGAAAAAACTCAGTTTTATAATAAGTGAACAAATTGCACCCCACATTCTTGACAGATTGAGGGTGGTAATTATTTAAATGGTTAACTGGAATTCAACAGCTCCAAATGATGAAAACTGTCGCTTGCACCTTTCAGCACCACCTCTGACATAATGTTCTACTTTTCAAATGTCTGCCATTGTCAAGAAAAAACTGCACAACGAATACTAACATTAAAATGATTAGAACTCTGATGCATTCACTATAAAACCTTTGGGGCAACAAGTCCGAGATGCGATAATCGAAGGTTTATAAAGTCACTTAGGATTGCTTAATATGCTCTCCGTTCAAGATCGGCTCTTCTTCATCTTCTGAAACAGCTTTCTTTTCTCCCTTCTCTGCCATTTTCTTTCCCTTCTTTTTCTGTTCCTTTTTCTTCGCTGATCCCTGGCGGCTGGCTGCCAATACATCACTCCAGTAGCTTACTTGGTACAAGATGAAAGTCCACGTTAACCAGGCTTGCATTGCAACAATAGCAGTAAAAAAGATAATCCTGAAGAAAAGGAAAACGTCGATGAAAAGAGTAGGTAGGTTTTTACCCATTGTACACTGAGTGCCAACTTTTGTCTAACTTTACCTGAGTGGTTTCTTGTTAAAATTAGGAATTAAGTCCATTCTGTCAGCACTGTCTTGTTTAGGTAAACCAATCCTGAAGGTGATGATACAAGGCAATATGTAAGTACTGGTACTGTAGGTAAATAATACTAGATGTGTAGACTTGGATCAAAGTCCGTCTCTCCAAAGGACCAGACAGACTTGATCCAAGTCTAGTAGATGTGCTGCTGTAAATGTAATTAATGGTGCCGTGGTGGTGGTGGTGATAAGTTGATCATCCAGGTTGTTGTACTAGTCTTGAGGAAGGCCTCTGTGGCAGTCATCTTCAGAGTTGAGTAAAGAGACCGTTTGTCAGGGTTTGCCTATACAATATATATATATATATATAATTATAACACATCTGGTTCATCATGTCATTGTTTGTTTGAGTAATACATGCATCATGTCTTTTGAAAGGGTGTTGGTAATTGTGATTTGTTAAGTGGATAACCATTTTCTTTGTGATATACCCTAACCAGCATCCAGTAGAGCTTACCAAAATGTTGCTACTGAAAGCATAATAATTACACTCCTTGCCAAAGCATACATAGCAGCCCATACCAACGTTAGCCTAGAAATTAAGTAGAGTTACTTTATACTTCAACTGAAATATACACTAAAGCCAATGAGGAGAAAATCAAATATGAATCTGAGGTAATATATTATTATTTAAAAAACCTGCATATAATAAAAACTTACATATTCTTTGTGTTATCTATTTTACCCATGTAGTTCAGGATTTTTATGACATGAAAACCAAACTCCACTGCGTAATGAATGACGAGGCACACCAAGGCAAGGTGAGTGAAACTAGTTTAAAAAGTACAACATTAGTTGGCAATATACCACAAGGGGCACCACTTTACTTATTTATTAACCCTTTATGCTGCGAGACTGATCAGCACCTAACTTCTCCTAACATTATCAATGTTTCACCAAGCATAGAGGTAATGAGAATGAAGGAAATGATCACCACAGATGAATTGACATGTTTTTAAAACAACTTCTCCCAACAAGAAATGTTTGGAGACCAATAACGAGAATTTACATGCTGACTGTGGACTCTGTTCCACATACCGGTAGTTTATATAATATATTACAGATTTAAATTTACAACTTTAGTATCGCCTATATCTAGATTATATATTTATTGATTTTTTATCTAGATAAATTATATATTATAAATTATAAACTATAATTATAGATATAAATTAGAGATTATAAATCTAATCCCACACATGGAATAGGCACTTTAATAAGGAATTCATTATAATAATAATAATAGTAAAAGACGTATTAGGAGCATTATACAATAGTCTCAATGCTCTTACAACAATATAGTCTTAATTTTACTTATAAAACTAATTACAGTTTCATTATAAGATAAAGCCTACTTGGCTACTACATATATTACCACTATGAACACTATTAATTTTACAAAAGAAAAGTCTCAAGTGCTGACTTAAAATTACTTAACATATCAAAGCTTCTAATTTCCTGTGGTAATGAATTCCACAGTTTTGGTGCCGCAACCGAGAACGCTCTGTCTCCATGAGTCACCGTTTTGGATTTTGGCTCAAGTAGCAGATTTCGGTCAGATGATCTCAAAGCACGAGTAGGCTTATATTTAGTAAATATTAGTTAGTATTATGTGGCTTTTGGTTCCTTGGTTCCTTTTGATTAATGTTTAACACTTTTAACATTTGTGTGGTGGCAGTTTAAGCTTACTAGATACAAAGGTATCTATTCCTTTAACTTTTTGCTTAAAATCAGCAACACATGAATCAGCCAATGATATAATAATGTGCTATTATATTTATTACAATATATATGCTGTTTTTTTCCTCATTTACATAGCATTGTTTTCCGCCACTTGTCATAATAGCTGAATCTATGCTGGAATTGGAAAAGGGGAACTGTTACATCAGGTAATGTCACCAACTGTTCTTTGACTTACCTAAACATATATGCAGGTACAATAAAAGCAAGATACTGCAAATAAACTTTGACTCTTGGAAATATTTCTTCCTGCGAAAGTGAAAAATGTTATATATGGATTCAATTATATTTCATTTACCACATCTAAGTGTTGATTATATATATTCAATATATATCAATGTCAGACATGGGTCGTATGGTGGCAGCCTGCGGCACATTTGACATACCTACGACTTGGCCACGTTCAAGCTAAACAATTTTTGTAAAGACACACTTCTGTTGTGTCTGTTATCTAAGACCATTATACTATTAAAAGTTGGTGTACTGCAGCATTTGCGTAGAGGAGGTCTGATGTTTTGAGTGAAGGCCCTTCATCAGATATGGAAACATACAGTGTACAGTGGACTATAGAGCATTTTCATGCAAGCCCCAGAGATTTAAATCAAAGGGCATGGTGGCAAATGTTGGTGCACATAACAAAAGAAGCTATAAAAATTGGCGGCCATGGCGTCAAGTGAAAACACTAGCTGTTACTCAAAGTTTCATGCTCAATGACAAATCAGTAAACTACAAAGTTCTGTTAAATAAAATACAAACCTTTTTAGCCTTCAGGAAGTAAAGCTCTGGAAAACAGTGCACCCAGTAGGCAATTTGCAGAATAAAATAAAATTTGACAATAAACCTAGTGGAAAGAAAAGGTAGAAATCAGAGAAGGGGCAAGCTATGGTCTTGAGTCAGTTACGAAGATTCACCACTTCTTCTTGAGTCACCAGAATTGCAACACTTGATATGACTCTGAGGTTCCATTTTACATTTTACAACTTACGTCATTTCGCTATGTGGATAACCAACCCAAATGTTGGAAATTTTTGGCAACAATCCACGCTGTAAAGAATGATAATGATAAAATGATAATTAAAAGAAAGCAAAAGTCTACGAAATAATATGAATATTACCTGTTGATTTTAAGGTGGCTCAATATATGATTGTGTGTAAAACATAATATTGCAATAAAAAGACCTATGGTGTTGATCTCCACCTTATTATTGGTTTTGATTACTCAAATACTGAACTAATACTGACTGAATCTATGCAATGAGTCTAAAATAGGGTGGAGGTCAACAAGTTAAATCTTTTTATTCTCTGATAAAATAATTCTTACATTTGTAAAACTATAATACACTGAATGTTTCTTACCTTTAAAATAATGTCTGCCCCCCATACTACTGAGGCAAAAAAAAATGGAATGTGGCCACCCAAGTTATTAAAACGGCTGATTTTCGTCTTAGACAGGTGGAATTTGCGATTTATTTTCTACATTAAAACAGGTATAAAAACTAATTAAGGCATCTCCAATTCACTCAGACACATGAACATGATGCAAATTGAAAACTCTACATAACAAGATTGGTGTTATTGTCCTGTACTGCTGAAATGAGAGTCGGTGTAGAAGGTCTAACGTTTCAAGCAAAAGCCCTTTGTCAAAGTGAATGAGGGGCCTTCACTCATTGTTAGACCTCTTGGCTCTTGCACACTAAAATGGCAGTATGGGTACACCAACCTTTTTTTGTTAACTTGATGTGTTTACAATAGAGTCATAAAATGTGTTGTGCTGCATAGGCAGTGTAGAAATACAATTCAAATATCTAAAAAGGTTGGTGTACTGCCAAAATAGTCTAACGTTTTGAGCAAAGGCCCTTCGTCAGAGAGTGAAACCTGATGAAGGGCCTTCACTCGAAACGGCAGTACACCAACCTTTTTAGATATTTGATTTGCATTTACAATAGCCTTGTAGCAAACCTGTGAACAAGTTGTGAAAATGGAATGTCACACAGGATGCTTTTTAATAACTATTTGTTATGCAAATAATGTTGCACATATGGTTCATGATCTGTGTAACCTAGCAACCCTTGGTTAAGTAATATGATGAAGTAGTTTGTAACATACATCTAATAGGTACTCCTGAATGATTGCATGAACAACGATCCAAGCCAGGGAGTAGAAGAATACCGTACAGATATCCTTACGACCAATTGAATAGAGAGTTTTCATAGGGAAACTAGAATCTAAAGTTACAGGAAACAATCGAAACATTAGTAAAACTTAAAATGCAAGTTATTCATTTGATGATGATATTGTATAAGACATCAATATCATCTTGTGCTGCCCACCTCTATTTCTGATGAAAATGTTTGTTACCATGGTAAAAAGGGTTTAATTCAGGTTTACGTAAGAGATAAATCCCTCGAACGTCGGGATGTATGCGATATACAGCCCCGAGGACGCACTTATTTCATGATTGAGGAGGTTCTCCAACAAAGTTTTGTCTATTTTTGCCACCTTGGACAAATATTTTCCTAGTTTTTTCTTCATTATCTAATTAGTATTCATAGGGCTTTCATGCTATATACATCCCGTGGTACATCAAAGAAAACCAACTCAATCATGAAATAATTGCTCTTTACTCACTCTAGGTCTTTGCAAATTTCCACTGCATATGTTGCAAAAGTGCAACAGCCCTATCATATCTTGAATGATATATATAGGAGATTGAGGTGTCAAACTGTGAATAATATCCAGCTGTTCGTATTGTGAACTCTGCAGTGTAAAGCGCTGCAGGTGGATTACAACATAGATATAGGATATATACTAGAACAATATACCATAAACTACAAGGCCTCCAATAGCATTGGTGTATTTTAACCTGGCATTAAAATATAGAATTTGGGGATTTAATTATTTTTCCACTACACATCCTAGAGATTTGAATAGCTGTTAATTATTTATTCAAGAACTTGAATCGTTGTGTTTTACAATCAAAAGATCAACGGAGGCACCTCCGGCTGACTTTTGCTTCCAAGGTTCCCCCAAAAGCCAGCGACTTGGGCCCTTGGCTATTCTTTAAACTCTAGAACGTCTTTGCTGGCTTTCTTCCATGCGAAGTTTAAACTGGAGGGTTCTTTTAATTTTATAATCTTCGAATGAACGTACCATTACTCTCTTTCAAAGTGATGTTGTGCTGCGGGGCGACGAAGACCCCAGAGAACTTCTGTGTAGTCTGAGAGAACAGAGAGAAACAGAAGTTCAGAAGAAAGGCTCGAATTCACCGGGATTCGAAAATGTAACATATTATAATAATACTTCTAGTAAATAATAAATATACACTATTAATATTGTTACCTTAAACATAAGACCAACCATAAAAACCATACAAACACACGAGATTATATCACCATGGTTCGTCGTGATGAATTCGTAGCTGAACATGGAAGCGTTTTTACTCTTCTTGCGGGGTCCAGGCATGATGATTTTGGTCAATTAAGAAAATTGCTTTGGATACAATCAAGCAAATCACAAGCAAATGCAACGGAGCTGGCCGTCAGCTTTTTGAGGTCGGTTACCGGAAGTACACGTTTCATACGCATGTGCAGAGAAGAGTTCTTTCAGCTGGCCTCAGAGACGGCTAGCTCCTCGATTATCGTTTGATGTATTTTTACTCTACATTGGTGAAAATGCCTACCGTCTTTCTGACAGATTTGCCGAACTCTGTATTAACAAACGATGTTGACAAACCTGTCGCTGTGGGAATAAAAATATATTACCTGTACTGACGAATCATTATCAGACATATATCAGACCTTGTTTATGCGGCGATAAATACCTTTTTTTTCAAATAAAATTACGCATCCTTAAAAAATATTAATCAACCCAATATTCTTTCAAAAAATACCACAAGAGTAAGGGAATAAAACAGAGAAAGGGAATAAAACAGAGAAAGGGAATAAAACAGAGAAAGGGAATAAAACAGAGAAAGGGAATATAACAGAGAAAGGGAATAAAACAGAGAAAGGGAATAAAACAGAGAAAGGGAATAAAACAGAGAAAGGGAATAAAACAGAGAAAGGGAATATAACAGAGAAAGGGAATAAAACAGAGAAAGGGAATAAAACAGAGAAAGGGAATATAACAGAGAAAGGGAATAAAACAGAGAAAGTTGGAGAAGCCTGAATCAGTGTCATCCATCTCAACTCAACTCAATTGTAGGAATGGGTTGAATATAAAATATTGACCTGTAGGAATGAGTTGAATATCAAATGTTGACCTATAGGAATGGGTTGAATATAAAATGTTGACCTGTAGGAATCAGGTTGAATATCACATGTTGACCTGTAGGAATAGGTTGAATATCAAATATTGACCTGTAGGAATGGGTTGAATATCAAATATTGACCTGTAGGAATGGGTTGAATATCAAATGTTGACATGTAGGAATGAGTTGAATATAAAATATTGACCTGTAGGAATAGGTTGAATATAAAATATTGACCTGTAGGAATGGGTTGAATATTAAATGTTGACCTGTAGGAATGAGTTGAATATAAAATATTGACCTGTAGGAATGGGTTTAATATCAAATGTTGACCTGTAGGAATCTGGTTGAGTACATGCAAAGTTATTGCACACTAATTCAACAGTGAAATACAAATTTTTGCGTGTCCCTGCTTTGACGTCATTTCCGATGAATACTAAATCACTTTAGCAGGGGGAAAAGGTATGAAGATGGAATTTTCGCACGACAAGATATTTTACAATTCTTCTCAAGAGATTCCAAAGATCACGAATATGGTGAAATCCCCAAACCACGGATAGACACTTTAATTAAATGTGACTTGCAACGAGAAAGGGATCGAAAGAGAAAATAAAATAGAGAAGAAAAGAAATAACTCGACATTTGGAATTTGTTTTCCACGCTTGAGCTTTTCCGCCTGAAAAGCGTGTTATAAGAAGCTGTTCTGTTCGTAAATGTTGATAATATATTTAACTACCGCTCGCGCCTTCGCCACCTTTAATGAATACTCGCTTTCGAACTGTCGCAAATCTATATGTCTGCACGTTTGAAATATCGCACATGCGCAGAACGGACTGGACAGCAAACCGAGGGGATAAATTTAGTAAAAAATAACAAAGCATAAATTATAATAATTATGTTTGTAATCAAATTCCCTCTTCTCGATTTTTTTCTGGACTTTTTTCTCGTCTTTTTTCTCGACTTTTTCTCGACTCACTAGCTATTTTTAACCGCTTCTCCAATCTCAGACTTGATCATTGACATGGCGAACACTGAATATATATGCGTAGTTCATTTATTAGTTTGTTTGTTGTACCTTGTTGTTTTTGGTTTTCTTGCATGGATATTTTATTAGTTTTACAAATTTACATAGTTCAAAGTAAACATAATAGGTCTTCATTGGGAAAATAATGCTGCTTCAGATCAGGATATAACCATGAATTACCTTTTCCGTTGAAATTTCGGGTGAAGTTTCATATAAATCCCGAAATGACGTCACATAGACTATCGGTAGTAAAATTCGAAATTAAAATCAGCTGTTCTAAAATAAAGCATTATCGTAAGAGTTAGGGTGGGTTAGGGTTGCCTCCTCCGCAGGCCCCCCGCGTCTATCCCTGCGGTGAAGGCTAAAAGGGTGACTCAAAAGGACCTTTACATTTTTTATTCAATCCTAACCCTAACCATAACCTTGATCCTAACCTTGATCCTAATCTTAATCCTAATCTTAAACCTAGCCCTAACCGTAGCTATCCATAACCTAACGAAAAATAAAAAACAGAAAAAAACAGAAAGGTCCTTGTGCGTTTTCCAAAAACCATTTTAGAAAAAGTCGAGAAAAAGTCGGGAACAGGGAACTTTTAAACTTGAATGGCACTATTCAGGCTTCCAATATGTGCATTTTACTTTCGCCGTGTTTTGTCTTTATTTTTCATTTTGTATTTAATACTAGAAACTAGAAAAATATTCATTATTTATCTACCACTCAAGGTTTCATCTGTAAAAAAGCAAGCGCGTCAGTACACGAAAAAACCCAACGAATTTTTTAGCCTGAAATAGTCCAATGCGATACAGGGTGACTGCCGAAACGTTGAAATAATAACGATTTAATACCAAGCAGCAACTTGCAAATAAAGATAAAAAGCATGGAATTAATTCCAACTTGATCAACATCAAAACAAACTGGCATTAATTCCGCAAAGCCTTTGGGGACCAATCAGAATAATGTTGGAGGTTTTACAATTTACATATTATGGCGATAATATGGCAGATATTAAATGATAGAAGTCGTCACTACTCGTGTTTCAGTAGTTCAAATACGTTCAACGTTTTGTACTTTTGTGCACATAACATGTTGTATATTTGGAGACGGAGAGTAAAATAGAAGCTGTTTCGATGCGGGACAAAACAAGTTGTCTACCGTTGGAGCTATGGCGCGTGATCTTGTCCCATTTGGCCATAGTCGACCTCTGCCATTGTTGTGAAGTGTCAAAGGTCTGGCAAGAACTCGTTCAGAGTTTGGATAGTACGCGTTGGAAGGAGCTCTTCTTGTTTAAAAACCCCTGGAAGCATCCGAACTGGCCGGTTCGACCGAAGCAAGATCCGGAATCATGGCAAAAAGCGTACAAGGAACGCTTTCTCGCCACGAAGCAATGGTTCCGTAACGGTGCCGATGCGAAATGCGGTCTCTTCGTTTGGCGTTTGGTTAAAAAACGTAGCCACAAAGTCCTACACGTAGGATATGCCCATCTATTTTTAAAACTAAAAGACGCAGTTGCAGCTTCGTCGGCTTTCGATACTATCTATGTACATGACGAGACCAGGGAAGAACAAACTCCGTTGGTTATAAAACACCCGATTGAAATCATTGGTAAGGCTACCGAAGGAAAGGTTCGCCTGAATGCCATCGAGATACTATGTTCAAGCGCCAGAATATCTAACGTTTCGCTTAGACCGAGCTCACATCGACAACAAAATCCTCTGCCCACTGTTTTGAAGGTGAGTCATTCTAATTTCATTCGAGTTAAGATATTTCATACGAGTTAAGATATTTACGCGTTCTGTTCAAATTAAGCTTATCTCCTCAGCGGTCAAATGAATAATAACATGTCTGCCAAGCTTTTGAGTTTCGGTTTGACAGTCTACTAGTTCGTCAACGCTTCACTTCTGACAGTTCTGTCACTTTTTTGTGAATGTTTGGACTTTAAAATTTGGTCTTATTGCCTACAGCCATGCAGCTACGATAAAGAGTCCGAGCGACTGCAACACATTTAATTCTCGGTCTAATAGGCATTCCCAACCAAAGTTCTTCGTATTTTGCTGAGCAAACTTTGGTTGCTCATAATTTTTATCAACATGCTGTTTTAAAACAAAAAATTCATGACGACAGACTTGCTCTTCTGATGCCTAAACTAAACACCTGTCGTCTGGACTCGCTAATTTCAAAGCCTTCATATTGTCGGAATATGTTTCGGAAATGAGAGAAAAACCTAACGTTGTTGAATATTTGAACGCTGTTTGAAGCTGGTGGAAAAAAACGAAAAGGGGAAAACAAAATAAAAAGCAAAGCAAAATAAAAAAATGCCCTGATAATAGGGACAGGTGATATGCAAATAATTACAAATATTATTGTCTGAGGTAACTATCGCTTCATAGAAATTTTGAGCAAGTATAATCTAATTGTTTTAGTAGAAACTAGCTTATCGAATCACATAAATTGATAAATTTCTCATTTCTGAGAATAAGCAGTGGTTATTTGTTAATTGGCCCTGTCAAATGAAAGAGCTTTGCCCACATACACCTGAAGGGCCTTGAAATGCTGACCACTCTCACAGTTTTACCATGAGACTCGCTATTTGAGGTTGAGGTATTATCTCCAAAACTCAAGGTTTGCAAAACACACAAATTTTTACCAGAATTATCACTGGTGAATAAAAAACAACATAGAAACTATAGCGATTGAGGTACCAGGTGGAAATCGTAGTTTGAATCTAAATTTTGGTCTTGAACCAGGAGAGTTTTGTTTTTGTGATGTTTCGGAAGAACCTTCCATCATCAGGTGTGGTGAAATGAGATTTTCATGCTGATTTATAGACTCATGATGGGGGAAATTATCTCATTTCACCACACTTGACGATGTGTTGGGTAACCGGAACCACACAATTTTTTTATTTGGCCCAATGAACCAAGTGCTCTACTGTTCTGCCTGGTTTGTGGCATTGTGCTTAACGTAGACTATAATGCAAACTCCAGCGACTCAGCCATGACTAACTCAAATGAGACAGACTTGACTGTGATGTTGTGAAGGTGACTTTTTGTTCAGATGTCGCTACTATTTTTGTTATAGGTAATTAATGGTACCCTGTACCTTGATAACTCTGTAATTGCGAATGGCCATGTCCAGATTGCATCGCCAGGTAGTGTTCATGTCTCTTATTGCACATTCAACAACGCCTGTATCCAACTTCGTTCTTGGACTACATGTAGAATTGAACATTGTGAGTTCAAGACTGGTGATCTTCCAGGAATACTGATCGAGGGCACTCATTCTGACAAGACAAGGCCCAGCGGGGTCCATTTGGCTGAGTGGATGTCAAGACATTCCCACAAGAACTTCACTGTGGACGAACTGTATAGCCATGTTGTCCAGGCAAACACACAACAATGTGTCAAACATGAAGATGATAAAGAGATTATAGATAGCCATCTTCTCATCAAAGATCTAAAGGAGAAAATAAGTTTGACTGAAAATGCTGACATGCATATCCCAACAGAAATGAGTGTGCCACTGTCCAGGCAAACACATTTATCCCCTGGTGCCGCCAGCTTGAACATTCTGAGAAACTCTACTGGGTGTATTATCCGAGATTGCCACTTTCACTCGAGAAGAGGAGCCATTGTTGTACGCCAACAGGGGACTGCCTGGTTGGAAGGGAATGAAATTTCAAATGTCACCTATGGTATTCGCTGTGTTGCCAGCTCCAGTGTAGTAGTCCTTGCAAACATCATCCATGATTGTAACACGTCAGGTATCTTTTTCCGCGACCGGTCTGCTGGACTGGTAGCTGGGAATGTTATCTTTCGAAATGGTGAGGCAGGTGTTGATATTCGCATTGGATCCTATCCGCTTTTGCAGCACAATCAGATCTACAACGGGAGGCGGTCTGGTGTGGTGGTATTGGATGGTGGTCGAGGTACCCTGGTTAATAATGATATCTATGATAACAGAGAAGCTGGGGTTTATATCCTCTATCGTGGTAATCCTGTTATTAGGTAAGTCAAGGGCATAGGGGTAAACTTTAAATGTGGACTCGATTAAATATGTGAAGGGATCGCAGCACTTGTCAGAGTCTTGTCAGCGTGGTCTGAGCTCAATTAAATATGTGAAGGGATCGCAGCACTTGTCAGAGTCTTGTCAGCATGGTCTGAGCTTGACTGGTTTTATGCGCGCTATCAATTGGTGGATACTGTAGAATCTCGTGCTCTTGCGCTTTCTTGTCCCACCCTCCCACACCTAAGGAAATGCAAGGTAAGTATAAATTCCACTGCTGTGACAGTGTGACTGGTGCCTGGAGGTGGGCTGTGGCAGGGTTGCCATGGTTACCTCTACTCAGGGGGTGGCATCCCCCTGTGGCTTGGCACCAATCCTCCAATCTCTTTTTAATCTCTTTTTAAGCATAATTGTATGATTCTTGAATAGGGATGTGCCAGATCATGATGGTGAATCCACGGTTGTTCGAAAGGGGGGGTGCACATGAAGAATCAGCACATTGTGATGTATCTTCCAGGGTTCAAATTAGCAGGTCGCAATTTGCGAGCCGATTTTTTGCACTTGCGAATCGAGAAAATTTTATTTTTTGCAAATCTAAATTTTTTAATAACATGTATTCGTTTTCAATTTTTGCGTTGAATGTTTTGTTTTTCTGAAAAAAGATTTGTGAAACGAAGAAATATAGCAGAAATATTTACGAAATTCGGGACGAAATTCAATGGCCGCCATTTTGTCCTCTCTTATTTTGTCATCTCTTAAGCAGTTTTCGCGGTTTTCGAGGGTCTCTTGTATTTTTGCAGGTCTTTTGTATTTTGGCAGGTAGTAGATGTTGTAAATTCTTTTCATTACTTATTTCTTACTTTGAATCATCATTTTACACCATATGGCATACTTAAATGTTAACATGATTTATACGGGCGAGATAAATTAAAAGTCAGAAATTTGAAGACGGCGCAAGTTTTCCGGAAGGGGGGAGGGACTTCATTTAAAATGTCCATTTATTTTTACGGGCGAGAATCATGTCGCATTTCGAAATTCACAATTTTTTTGTGATTCGACTTTTTCTCTCTAATTCAAACCCTGTCTTCGCGGCTGCTCCCACAGGAAAATTTTTAATTTTGCAAAGCCCAGAAGTGTTTTTCCAGCAATTTCTGATAAGAATTTTTGCGAAATTAGGGCACCACGCCATTGCTAAAAATGCACGATTACAAAGGGGCATCAATGAAACACTTTAATAATATAAACATCGTTTTATAAAAAACTTATCTTGGAACCCATGTTAAAATATCTATGAGTGCATGCAAACTAGCTTTTGCAATGAAAATTGGATAAGCTACCAAAACATTGTGCTTATAATCGGTCATATAATATTGCGTTTATCACTTCGACTTCTTCATTTTAACGTGGTAAAAAACCGGTTATTAGTTACCGGTATTTAAAGTTGATTTCCTAGACCCAAAAATTTATGTCAAAAACCTGATCTCAATTTATATGAAGGGTCATGAAATCATAGAACGGATAAACTAATACACAGTCATCTTGATGCGTCAGGAAATGGGCCAATCAGCTTATCGCTAGTCTTTGTGTGAAATCGACGTGTAAATAGCATGCATTTCATGCTATTAACTCCTGCTAGTGTAAATACAATTGACATGCTGTTAAAACAAAGAAAGTACAAATCAGACTTTGCCGAAAACTCAAATAACTCTCTTGGTGGACGTAAGTTTGGCATTATAACGAAAAGCTTGTTCGAGACTGACAGAAACAAGATGATAAAATTCATTGGATTGAATTGCCTTCTGTTTTCTTTTTTAAATATTTTTAGCTATTAAAATTTCTGTGAATATTATTCTGTGTCTGCTACCAGTAACTATTTATATGGGGACTCGACTTATTACTCAGGGTATCCTAAAAATCACAATTTTTGCCCAAAAATAAAATATTAAAAACTCCATTAGATTATACTCATAATTAAAAAATTATTTGGTTTATTATTTCTACTGGTAGTCAGCAAAAAAGGCCACTTAGTTTCATTGGTTAATCAAAGAAATAAGAACTTGAAAATTATATTTCATTAGAGGCCAAGTTGTTGCAATGGGGGAACCCCTTTAACTTTAAACAAAAGCCATGGGATGGAAGTTGCTGTCAAAATGGCAGCAGCAGACGTGACGATCGTACATTCATGACCTTGTCTTGTGTACTGATACAAAGTTATGGACGGAAAGAAGATTTTGTTTTTAATGCACAAATTAAAGAAAAAAATAGTTGACCATCCAAATTTTAGATCTGAAT
Source organism: Chrysogorgia sp. JL179-B06 (assembly GCA_035772405.1). Classification (NCBI taxonomy): domain Eukaryota; kingdom Metazoa; phylum Cnidaria; class Anthozoa; order Scleralcyonacea; family Chrysogorgiidae; genus Chrysogorgia; species Chrysogorgia sp. JL179-B06. The sequence continues at coordinate 1,283,584 of JAYKKM010000315.1, forward strand.
ACACATCTGACCAGTCATGCTGACTGCCAACTTTGCTAAACTTATTTTGAGCGCTGATGTGGCACATCCCTATTCCTGAAGTGCTGAATTTCATGTCAATTGTGCAAAATCACACCCAGGGTCTTTACTCGATCTGCTCCTTCGTCTGCGAGGAAAAGACCCTGGTTGGAGCTGCTGACACCACCACCATATTCTGGGTGGTTATCCGGTACAAATATCCCATTTCTAGAGATTTAACAGTTACAATATTAATTGTGTTTGTCATTTTGTCAGATGCTCATCTTGTCCGAAGATTATACTCAACTTTTTGTGAAAGTAAAACATTTTTGTGTTGAATGGACAATTGTACAACCTCAGTTGACAGACATTACGCTAAGTTGTGAGACATTACGCTAAGTTGTGAGACATTACGCTAAGTTGTGAGACACTTGCGCTAAGTCGTCGAGTCACTTGCGCTAAGTTGTAGAGACATTGCGCTAAGTTGTGAGATATTGCGCCAAGTTGTGAGATATTGCGCTAAGTTGTGAGACATTACACTAAGTTATGAGACATTACACTAAGTTATGAGACATTGCACTAAGTTGTGAGACATTGCGCTAAGTTTGGAGATGTTACGCTAAGTTGTGAGACATTGCGCTAAGTTGTGAGACATTGTGCTAAGTTTGGAGACGTTACGCTATTGTACGTTTACAGGTACAATTTGTGTGTCCGGTAGAAATTTATTTGTGCTGGTCATTCTGACAGGTACAACGAAAATAATTATTCCAGGCCCTTTGTGGTTACCAGTATCAATTACGTGGCCTTTCTTTTATTTGACATATTAGATGTAATCGAATCTGGGGTGGAAGAGCTGCTGGGATTGCAGTCACAGAAGATGGATACGGCCATATTTCATTCAATGACATTTACGGCATGGAGTGGGGTGGTATTGATATCCGCAATAATGGTAATCCTGTTGTCTTGAATAACACTATCCATAATGGACATGGTGATGGAGTGGTGATTGGTAAAAACGGATGTGGCATTATTTTTGAAAATGTTATACAACGTAAGTACGACTCACCGAGATTGAAATTTATGGTATTCTGTTTCTAGAAAAATATTTATATTAAAGTGCCCCTAACCTCAAACTTTTTTATTGTCTTATTTGGAAGAACTTTTAAAATGATAAAGTAACTTCTTTTGAAGATTTTCACTTCTTCGCTTTCTTTCAGTTGAGATATATCAGTTTGTTTGATATGCAAATATCTGGAATTTCGTCACACATGCATCATAATGAGTTATCAGAGACATGTTATATATCTTTGCGTTCATGAAATAAAAAACTAAAGTGTGAATAACGCGTGTGTGAGTTTCTCCCACAACACCAAACATCTTGATTTTAAAGGATTTCGTTCGAGAATGAAAGAGATATACACATTTCTCCAATAAGTCATTATGCATGTGTGACGAAATTCCATACATTTGCATATCAAACAAACTGATATATCTCAAACGGAAGGACGGAACATTTAACAGAAAAAAACAGAAACAGAATTCATGCAAGCAATAAAGCTTTGAAAAAAAAGCATGCAACGGGGATGTTAGCGAAAAAAAATGCGTGCACAGCAAAGCATAAAACAGTCGTTCAGAACGCAGGAAATAGCATTATTGATCTTTGAAATATCAAAATTTTCCAGGGAGCATGCCCCCAAACCCCCCTACATTTGTATCATCACTAATAAATTACTTGGCCGACTGAATTGCTGGATTTGCCTTTCACCCCTCTTACGTAAATAGCACCAAACAAAACAGAAGTAAAACCTTGAAATATCTAAGGCCAAGTCACACGAGCCAATTTTTCTTGCAACTTACAACGCAATCTCTGATACAGAGCCATGTTATGTCGCAGAAACATGGTAAACATGTTTATGGTAAACATGTTTATGGTAAACACACTTTTCTGAGGTTTTCTTTGCATAACGTGCCTCTAGGTCAGGATTACGCAGGAAGTTGACTTGTGTGACTTGAGCTTGTTGACTTGTGTGTTTTATACTTTATGTTTCTTAAGAGCAATTTCAAACTAAGTGCGGTGTTTCTCTATGTTGCAACTTGTCTCGCAATGTCTGATCTCAAGACATGTTAACATAAAAAATGTTCTAACAAAACTTGAAAAACATGAGCCTGCACATTACACACCGCTGGCATTTCCCTACACTCGATGGCATCAGGTTGTCCAGCTTGAAGTGTCGCATCGGTTCTCTTGATGGTGATCTGAAGCAGCGTAAGCTTCGTTTCGAGCGTAGTTTCAGCCGTTTTTAAATTCATATTGATTCTATCCCGTCGGAGGTGCCACGTTTAGTGAATATTCCGCCTCCCAGGAATTGAAGTCCACTAAAAATCACGTTTATCGCTGTTTATAAAAATCACTCACTATTACTCTCGTTCACGGTTCGACGCACAAAAAACAACACCCTCTCTCTCGCTCTCACAAAGTTTCTTATATAAAAAGTTTAGTACTCGGATTACAAAACACGTCACACTTGCCATTTAAAACCTAAACAAAACCACACCCCCAATACACTAATCATTACTAATAATATACGACAGTCTCCGACAGAATTTCGTCACACATGCATAATGAGTTATCAGAGAATGTTATATATCTTTGCGTTCATGAAATAAAAACACTAAAGTGTGAATAACGCGTGTGTGCGTTTCTCCCACAACACCAAACTTCTTGATTTTAAAGGATTTCGTTCGAGAATGAAAGAGATATACACATTTCTCCAATAAGTCATTATGCATGTGTGACGAAATTCCAGATATTTGCATATCAAACAAACTGATATATCTGAAAAAGAAAGCAAAGAAACGAAAATCTTCAAAAGAAGTTACTTTATCATTTTAAAAGTTCTTCCAAACAAGACAATAAAACATTTTGAGGTTACCCACACTGCTTTAAAGCTTTCTATGTTTTTAATATTTTTTAACTGGGAAAAAAGTGGGGGGCTGAATTAATGGTCGATTTTTGGCGCCAACGCAAAACCAGTTTCCAAGGCTTGGAAAATGTTCGAGTGTTCACTTGTTGTTTGTTGGCATATTTAGGAAATTGTGGTTGTGGTGTTTGGGTTCTATCATCGTCAAGGCCTGTGATCTTTGGAAATCACATCAGTGATTGTGGGGACCATGGTATTGCTTTTGTCAGCACCGCAGATGATTTCCGTGGGAACCAGAGGTTGAGTGCGCAATTCTTGCAGCAGGACCAAGAACAGGTAACATCGTACAAGCCGAATGAATTTTCGTACATTTACTAATCATTACTAAGCAGGACCGCCGAGAGGGGAGGGTAGCAACTGCCCTGGGGCCCAACCATAATCTAGGGGCCGCGAATACGGCACCAAGCAAATCCGGGGCCCGTGCATAATTTGCCATAAACTACCGCTCCGCCATCTGAGGCATTTAGGGGCCCACGATACTACATGCCCCCGGGCCCGTCCTGTCTCTCGGCGGCCCTGTTACTAAGGAGCGAGGTCTGTGCGAAAAAAAGGGAAACACTTTCCTGTACAGACCTAGCAAACAATGTTCATTTTAATATATATAGTTAATTTTTTTATATGCCTTTTTGTTCATTTCTTTTCTGCTTTTAACGCGGTATAAAAATGGTGTAAAAAAACTGGTGTAAAAATAGGTACACAATGCGTACATGTGACTACCGCAATTAAGGATAGAGCATTAAAGTGCCACTACGATGAAAATTCACCCCCGTCTTTTAGATTTTCTTTAGCATAGTATTTCAGGGTCGAAAGTGATCATCGATGTAAAAAAACAACTAAAAAATGGTATTTTGAAGTAAGTATTTTGAGCTCTGAAATCACTATTATTTAGGCCACCATTACTAAAAACGTGTTCCAAGTGAGCCCGCAATTTCAAAAGGTAATATTGTTTATGACGTCAGATGCTCAATACTACGCCTGAATTTCAGTCGAGGTTACTTGTTTTCTTCGAGAAGTAGATGAAATGTTCAGCCTTTCAGATGGAGAATTTGAATAAACGACTTTGATTTACTTGAAGAATTAGCCACGTGGAGTCTTCGCGTTGAGAATTTGACGTCACTTCGTTACGCTGGTCAAGAACATGAACGATTAATGGCGGACATAACAACTCCAGATTCGGAGTCAGAAAAATAATAGTTGCCATCGTCTAATCGCAAAAGGGTTTCGACCAAGTAATATTTAGCAGCTCTGCTTTATAAATACGTAAAAATATCGATAGGTAAAAATTTGATCGTAGTGGCACTTTAAGTAGACTTAAGAACAATGCCTGAAAATGCGTGAAAAGCACACAGAGACAGAGATAAATGTATTCCTAATTTGAACATGGCACATACTATACATACATCTTTATGCGGGCTGTTTCCAAAATATAGCATGATTATAAACATGCCCCCAACCTTCATTTGAAATAAACTTGTAAAGTTCACATGTAAATAAAACATCTGGGGCTGGTTATACGAAGCCTGGATGGATAACTTATCCGGTGGATAAGTCCTAGCTAGAGAACCACTCGACTAATGTTGCTTTGAACAACCCAATTTAACTTTTATGGACTGAACAGATAAAAAGCAATATTACATACATAAGTCATCATTCAGTGGATACAATTTAAAGGATGATTAGTACTGTCCTTTAGTTAGGACTTATGAACTAGATAAGCTATCTATCGGCTTTGAACAGCTGGTCTCAGACCATCGACATTGTGTTACAAACGTACTATATAGGCAGTGCACGGGCACTAGTCTGAACACCGGGGCATCGTCACACCAATCTGAACATGATTTTCACAGTGCCCAACGCTTTTTCCCGAATACCAAACAAAAACATGGTGGGTTCCAAGTGGACAGATAAAGAAACTGTCACCCTTACGATAACTCATCAATATAAACATAAAAACTGAACCAACGTATACTCTCCATAACAACAAACAAGGAAGATACATCGAGAAAAAACAATATGGCGCCAAGAAGTGCCAAAAGCATCTAGGGTTTGGGAACGTGTCTGAACACCGGTGCATTTGGTACGCGGGCACCTAAGATGAATAACTAAGATCTAAAATTCGAGATCTATTTCCTTGTGTCGGTTCCCTGATCAATAGCTGGTGTGCATCCTTTCTTCTCTAGCAGTGACCAATGAATTTGTATAATGAAGTTATATGTAATAAAGTATGGTATAGTTAGGAACAGCGTATAATTTCTCATATTTTGTTGTTAATTACCAGGACCAAGTTCCCCAACATCACATTTTTGATGAGGAACCGTCATCCGTTTCCTTCTTTGAAGAGAATGAGGTCGTATCAATGGAATACCTAAGTAAGTTTCATCTTAACATTTCTTGTACTATTACTTCTAGTTGCGGGTACAACCTATGCGCCAAACCTCCCCCAAAACGAGACACATGCAACGCAGGCTACGTATATCCCATTTCATATCCTGGTGAGGAGCGTTCCCGAGCAAATGTCTCACCATGTCCAAGTATTCTCTTGAGTAAATCCACTACATAACATGCACCAGGGTACGATATCGACCCAATTAATCGGGCTAATTCCATATTCTGGTGCATGCTACGTAATCACCTAAGTAAAAAGGAGCGTTCCCGATCCCGAGCTAATGTTCCACTATGTCCTATACATCAACTACATCCACCAGGATACGAAATCGACCCGATTAATCCTTGACAAAGTGTCAGGCACACGTCATTGATAAAACCCACGTTTGCGGGGCGCGGCGAAGGCTCTGGAAACGAGATTAACGCAATTGCGCTGCAGCAATAATTCATTGGAGCCTGGGACAAAACACAGTCCTTCGCTTGTTCAAGATTTCCATCTGGTTCTACATAATGGGTTAAGACAGTCAGTTTTACGACAATGGGTTTTTACGATGGAAACTATGCTTTATTGAGATTGTTGTGTTGCGTGTTTATTTATGTTTTAATAATGTTGTTCAACACCATCCCAAACTCTCATCAGAGTAGATCGTTATCTTCCCTCCCGGACCTTTTCCCTCCCGGACCTTTTCCCTCCCGGACCTTTCCCCTCCCGGACCTTTCCCCTCCCGGACCTTTCCCCTCCCGGACCTTTCCCCTCCCGGACCTTTCCCCTCCCGGACCTTTCCCTGCTCGGAACATTTCCTTTGTCAGAGCTGTTCCCTTATGTTATACACCTCTAAACGTTTCTGCTCTTCACTGTATCAGGCCCCCACCTGGAGAAGAACATAGCGATTGTGGACAACAACACGATTTGCGACAACCGAGGCTCGGGCTTGTCATTTGCTGGATCCGAGGGTGTCATTATCCGGGGCAACACTCTAACCAGGAACCATGGTTACGGCATTGCGATCGAAAAACCCGGTGATGTGGTCATATACAGCAACTCCATAATAAACAATGAAGGCCAAGGCGTGTCCTTGGACGTCGGCACGATCGCGGGCTTGCGGGACAACAGCATCTGTGGTAACCGTGGCAACGGCATTGTCGCGCACGGCCGCGGTCGCATTAAGGAGAATGACATCATTGGGAACTTGGGTTGCGGGATCGAGATCCGTGGGCCTGGGGACCCGTTTGTGACGAAAAACCGGATCTACTCTGGTCAGTTCGTGGCCGTGGAAGTTCTCGAAAGCGCGCGAGGGTGCGTGACGAACAACGAGATTTGCTGCGAAGCTTACGAAAAAGTGCTACAGGATGTCGGCAGCACGACTATTGTTGAGGACAATAACATTGTGACGTCACCTTTATCGCGAGGCACCGCTGGCGAAAAGGAAGAGCCTGTGGATTTGACGGACTTGTCCTTCCTGACTTCCCCTCGACCGCGGCAGACTGGAAATGCGATTCCGAGGGGAGACATCTCGCACATTGTGGGGAAACTGACGAAATCGCATGCGTCGGAGACGAACGCTGGGTATCGAAACATGAGCCGGTTTTGTGTGATTTTGTGATATTGATTTGGCGATATTGATTTCCCTCAGTGCAATGATATCTACACAACGGGGCCAGGCCTACAACGGCTGCTCGCTCGAGTTGCCAGTAAAGGCGCTGTTCCACACAGCAATTTTTCTTGCAACGCAATTATAGCTGCAGAAAGATATTGCGGGTTGCTGTAGGATTTCAGACGGATGCAAGTTGTTGTGTGAGCTACGGAACGAAATTATATTGGAAACTATGAGTGTTACGCAATTTTTAGTGCAACATACAAATTGAAATTACAAATGAACTTACAAATTGTTGCAAGAAAATGGACGATATCGTGTTACAGCGCCTTAAAGGACATTGGCAACATAAATCACAATTTCAAATTTTTGACTTTATGATTAACAAACAGGCTTACGAAGATAATCCAAGTAAACAAAACTACTCTTGTACAAAACAACAGCACTAATTTTGACCAAAGACAATCCTAATTACACCCGGGTTAAACCTGGTGAAACTACTCTGCATGTAGGTAGCCGAGTTTCCGCGGAATTAATATGGTGTGGTTCAATATATTGAAAAAGGAAGACATTCACAAAAATCGAATTTCAAACTTATAAAGACATGAGGATGGCTAGATTAAGGCTAGGTTTACACTAGTACGGTACGGTAAGTGATCCGTTAGAAAATCAATACGTTTCTTTGTGTTTACACTGTCGTAGTCACTACGCCAAGCACTCCGGATGTAAATCACTACGCTACGGCAAATTTAACGTAGCGTAGTAGTGTAAACATATGCATACGCGTTTAAAATATTAGCGGGGAAAAATGGCGCCAGGTTATTTTGGTTGTTTATCGGCAGCAATTTTAATAATTTTAGCTGGTTTATATGGTTATATGCAAGCATTAAACCTCTCTGCAATCGCGAGTGCGGAGAGCTTCCGGCGAAACTAGAAAACGGCTTTTAAACATGCTTGACATCAGCTTTTCGCTTCGCCATTTTGTAAAATATGTCGGGCAATACGCATGTGCGTAGTAAAAAAACTGCTGATGTCAACGAAAAACCTCGCTTTGTCCTTTGTAGTGTAAACAGACGTAAATTTCACAACGGTACGCCAACCTGCTCCGGATCACTTACCGTACCGTACTCGTGTAAACCTGGCCTAAAATATCGCTTTACCCCGGTTGTGACGTCACACGCATATCGAAAATACAACCAAGATGGCGGACAATGTTCAGGTTAGCAACTTTGACAGTGTAATTAATACGCTTTACGAGCATTTTTACAACCTCAAACTACTATATTCCGGCTATTTAAGTTACCGAAAAGCTACTTCTTTTTTTTGCCAATGTGATAACTATATCCTCCTCCAAAGGCAACTCTACTTTTACTCTAAAAGGTCGATGTACTGCCAGGAAATAAATGATGCCCTTCGTCATAGAAACTCCCTGCGGAGGAGTGTGGGCTCCCCTAAGATTGAAATAAATATGAAAGCTGGTGAGTTCTCAAAAGAACTGGATATAATATGAAAAGGAGAAATAAGAGAACTTCAATGTGTCGAAAAATACTTAAAGTTCCTATGCAATGAAAAATTCAGTTGTAAAATAACTCTTTTGTTTGTTTGAAAGAACTCTTGAAACTATAAAGACAAACCATTTGATTTACAACTTTCTCATATCTCACTTCACTCTTGAGATATTTATCAATTATTGAATGAGGTTGAGCATGATAAGAAGAATTATCAAGGCCGAAGTTTGTGTTATCTGCCGCGGATAACACAAACTGAGGCCTTGATAATTCTTCTTATCATGCGAAAACCGAATTCAATAATTGTTTTATTATTTATTTAAAAGATTAACTTTATCAACTATTTAACAACTGCAACGTTGGAAAAACGTCATAGCGTGCAATATTAGTTTTTCATATTGCACCAGGTGACGTCATTCGTGCTATAATATTTTGTCATATTGCGCCATTGATGTCACAACTCCATATTTGGTAGGGCAATGAGTTGATATGACGATTTCACCGTTGGCTGTTAGCCAATCAGCGATCACGAATTATTTTAAATAAATAATAATAAGATTTGTTTAATATGTAAATGATCATACTTATGACATCACATTGCATAATAACTTATTGAAAACGCTTATATCCTTGAGATTATGTAATGAAATCACTTGAAATGCAGGTGCATGTGCATGGATGTATCCAATGACAACAAATATGCAAATCATCAAACGATTCCATGCGATAATAGTAAAGATATGCAGAATTTTTCAATAATTCATTATGCATTGTGATGTCATAAGTATGATCATTTACATATTAAACAAATCTTAATATCTCAAGAGTGAAGTGTTAGTGAGATCTGGAAAAGTTGTAAATGGTTAGTCTTTATACTTTATAGTTTCAAGAGTTCTTTCAAACAAAAGAGTTATTTTACAACTGAATTTTTCATTGCATAGGCAATGATTGTCTTATTTGGAAGAACTTTTAAAATGATAAAGTAACTTCTTTTGAAGATTTTCACTTCTTCGCTTTCTTTTTGAGATATATCAGTTTGTTTGATATGCAAATATCTGGAATTTCATCAACATGCATAATGAGTTATCAGAGAATGTTATATATCTTTGCGTTCATGAAATAAAAACACTAAAGTGTGGATAACACGTGTGTGCGTTTCTCCCACAACACCAAACTTGTCAGTTGATTTTAAAGGATTTCGTTCGCGAATGAAAGAGAGATACATTATACACATTTCTCCAAAAAGTCATTATGCATGTGTGACGAAATTCCAGACATTTGCATATCAAACAAACTGATATATCTCAAAAAGAAAGCAAAGAAACGAAAATCTTCAAAAGAAGTTACTTTATCATTTTAAAAGTTCTTCCAAACAAGACAATAAAACATTTTGAGGTTATGGGCACTTTAAGTAAGAGTACTTGCGTATATTCATGGACGATGTGTCCTTCTTCAGAGGATGTGTTCTTCTCTATCTGACCTGAAGAAGGACACATCGTCCGAAACGTCGTATATTCTCAACATATTGTCGTTCTCTTATTTCTCCTTTTCATATTATATCCAATCCCCTAACATTGGTACATGGTGTGAAGGAGAGAACAAGATGATTTTACTAAAAATGTTTTAAGTCAGAAAATACTCGGGGTTCAGCAGAAAACCTGTCTTTTGTGTTTGTCCTTTGTTCAAAGTAGATAGTTAGGAAAATTCAAGAGTGAGTTAGAAGTTTTCCAAATTTTAAAATTTTCACGTCTACGCAAATTTGAAGTAAAAATAAAGTTGACATCCAATAAAAAGTTTTCGTTCAATAGTGTTGAATAGTGTTGTTTAAATCATTAATAAACGTAAAACAAACGATTTATGTACAGTGAGGGCCTTTCCAACAAACTAGAATTGTGTTCGAACGTGTTTCGTTGCTAGACAACTGGTTGCTAAGGATAGGTTATTTAGCACCCAATATACTTCGTGAGTGGACAATAAATTAAGGTGGCAAACGTCTTTCCTCTGGTGACGTAATCTGATGACGTCACATTACGTCATCGATAAAAACTCTATAATTTTCGTCATTTTTAACATTACGCCACATTTGTGAGTGTCGTGTAAACCTAAATTACTTCCTGCAATAAAGTATGTATTGATGTGTTGATAAATAAAAAAAATGAAGTTATAAATATTTTATTGTGTTTACTCACCTTAAAAATTCGATATCCCGGCTAGAAGCTAGAAGCTTTGAAATGTCAAGTAGTAGTTTTAAGTCTGCAGTTAAGACTTATCTTTTTTTAAATTAATAGTTATTGTTCATAGTGTTAATATATGTAGTAGGCTTTATCTTATAATGAAACTGTAATTAGTTTTAAAAGTAACTTTAAGAATATATATATTGTTGTAAGAGCATTGAGACGATTGTATATTGCTCTTAATACGTCTTTATTATTATTATTATTATTATTATTATTATTATTATTATTATTATTATTATTTAGCATCGAGCGGAGCCGTTCACACGCGCTCTGTACATGTCTATAGTTTTATCGCTGGTTTCTTACTTGAATCACACTAAATTACTCCAAATATAAATCTATCCAGTTTAGAAGATTTCTAATCATGATTCGCTCAAGCTTTATTGGTTTACTATTGATCTGCGTCGTGTGTTCATTCTGTGAGAAAGATTTCATTACGCTTGGCCGACACTCTTGGCGATGTAAACAACGAGTCAACCAAGCAGAAGAAAGCCGCTCACAAAATACAGCTCCAAGTGTACCGATCTCAACCCGCACTGTGATAAAATGTTGTTGTGGCAAGATTTGTAAAGGGATTCGTGGTCTCAAGATGCACCAGCGCAGCTGTAGAGTCATACATGGTCTAAACAATGAGCTGTGTGCAGATCTCGAAGATGAAATCGCGGAGAGCACCACTGATGTCCCTGCAGAAGATCAAGTCAATATACAATCAAATTTGGCTGCTGAGGAAGCTATACCAGTATTGAGAAAAGGCATAAAACTACCTAAAAGGGTCTCAGAATGGGCAATGGCCAACGATTATTTTAAATTTGCGATCCAATTAAATGGACCAATCAGAGAGCTCGACTTAAACTCAAGTATAAGGCATTTAAACGACATTATATACAACTACTTCGTTGAAAATTTTGGACATGTTGAAACGATACCCGACCAAAACCTTGTAACAAAGTATAAAGATCATACTGTAAAGAATCTGAAGAAGGCTCTAAGCAATCTTAAATCAACAAATTCTGACCTGTGTGAAATAAAATACGTATCTCGTATCCTGCGTAATAAGCTTCGTAAGAACAACAACAACAACACTCAGACTGATCCAAACCATGACGAGTCGCTCAATCACGATAAATATGTCGAAAGAAATTTTTGGGGTTATGTTAAAAGCGTCCTAAAGAGAAAAGATGCCGTATTCCCATCCTTCAGCATGACGGAATGCGTAAATTATTTTACTAACACTTTAGCTGCAATTAATCCTAACAAATTGTTTCACATCCCAAGCTGGATTCCCACGTTATCTGATCCTCAAGTTCAATTTGACGTTGACCCGCCTTCCTACCAACAAGTTACTGCTGCTATCCGTAAAATGAAAGCCTCAGGTTCTCCTTGTCCGCTTGATCAAGTATCAATTATATCATTTAAACGATGTCCCTTCTTAAGAACTTATCTAACTGAACTAATACGCGCTGTCTGGCTCTCTGGATCTATTCCTACTGAGTGGAAAAGAGCTTGCACTATACTAATTCACAAGAAAGATGACACAAGTATTCCCTCAAACTTCCGACCTATCACACTTGAAACCATACCGCTAAAAGTATTTACATCGTGTCTTCGTAACGCAATGTACACATTCCTCATGGATAATAACTTTATAGAACATAAAATACAGAAAGGGTTCACGCCTAATCTCTCTGGCACACTTGAACATACTGCGCAGATGGCTAATATCATTAACAAAGCTCGGATTAAACAACGCTCACTTGTCATCACATTACTTGACCTCAAGAATGCTTTTGGTGAAGTTCACCACAACTTAATCCAGTCTATCCTTGGTTATCATCACATTCCTAACCATATCAATAATATTATAAAAAGTTTGTACACTGACTTTAAGACTTCCATAATTACTTCTGAGTTCCGTACCCCTTTTATACCTGTTGGCCGTGGTGTACTGCAAGGTGACTGTCTCAGTCCTTTACTGTTTAACATGTGTTTCAACACCTACATTCAACATATTAAAGCTGAAAAATACCGTCAATTTGGTTTCTCTCTCCAACTCCTAAATCCTATTCACTGGTTTCAATTTGCCGATGACGCTGCTGTTATTACCGGTCAAGAATCGGAAAACCAACATCTACTAAACCGATTTTCTATCTGGTGTCAATGGGCTAACATGATTGTTAGAGTCGATAAATGTAGCACATTTGGTACCAAGAAGGCGTTAACAAAATCTGTCCAATATCTGCCGAAACTACTAATTAATAATCATCTTATACCAACTATTAAAACTGGAGAATCATTTAAATATTTGGGACGATACTTTGATTTTGATATGTCCAATCAACAGCATAAATCTGAACTAACCTCCCTCATAAACGAACTGATGTCTGATATAAATCTTAAACCTCTACATCCGAAAAATAAACTTCTCCTCTACAGTAGCTATGTCTTGTCTAAAATTTCCTGGCATTTCACCGTTGCTGCATTATCTAAAACTTGGGTAACTGAAAATATTGATTCCATAGTAAACAATTACATCCGTAAATGGCTGGAAATACCTATATCTGGAACTCTTAGTACTGTTTTCTTAACCCGTAACAAGTTTGGTCAAAACATCGTCCCTCCATCCGTCAAATTTATTCAGTGTCAAACAGTTCTTCGCAACGCTTTAAAAACGTCTCCAAATGACTGTATAAAAGAACTCTGGAAGTCCACTAGTAACTACACTAATGTCCAATACGATACATACAACTCAACCAAGGAAGTACTAAAGAATTTTCATCTTGTACAAGAGGATAAACTTAGAAATCGTTTGACCTGTCAAGGTTCCTTTTTCTCAAATGTCTCAAAGTTTTCCCTGTCACAACTTAACGTCCTCTGGTCTACATCCCAATCAAAACTACCAAAAAACATTTTCAATTTTACAGTTCGTTACATAAATAACACACTTCCCTCACGAAAGAATCTTAGCAGATGGGGTATTTCACCAAGTTCTGACTGCTCGTTCTGTTTACGTCCTGAAACTCTTCTACATGTTGTTGCCGGTTGTCAACATTACCTAGAACGATTTACTTGGAGACACGATTCCATTCTCAGTTTTCTCGCAAAAAATTTTCAATCTATAGACGGATGTAACCTGTTCGTTGATCTTCCTGGATTTGAAAGCCCCTCAGTTATAACTGGAGACGAACAACGCCCAGATTTACTTCTTTCCACTTCAAACAACGACCTTTACATCGTTGAACTTACCGTAGGATTTGAGTCTAACCTTACCAACAACGTTAACCGGAAGAAAGCTAAGTACAAAGATCTAGTAAGAAAGCAGAATGAGGACTTCACAAGTGTTAAATTTGTTAATCTCTCCATCAGCTCACTCGGAATTTTCGATAAAGAATGCCATACTTTTATTGAAATGTTAAATGATTTAGGACTCGATAACAAACATCAACAATACTACATCCGAAACATGATCTCTATCGCCATTAGAACGACGTATTATATCTTCTGTTGCAGAAACAAAGAATGGACCAATCCTGAACCACTAAATGTTTAATTATAAATTTGTTTCTGTTGTTTTAGAAATATTAATACTGTATATAATCATATGTGATTCAAGTTAGCCAATTGTAAATTACCTCAAGAAGTGAGATTTGCAATTGTAAATATATAAGAAAAATTTATATTAATAAAGTTTCCATTATTACTTTGAAAAATTCTTAAAATCCATACGTACTTTTTTGAAGATTACAATCCAGATTGTAATCGCATGTGAAAAATTAATTTTACTTAAAAACCTTCGAAGATTATAGGAATTTTCATTTCTCGATGACGTCACGATGACGTCATTATATGACGTTACCAAACAAAAGAGTTTTGTCCACATATACTACATACAGACAGTCTTGATGGTTCTTAAAGCTGTGAAATTCTATGGTAAAATAGTTAATTCTGAGCTTCCTTAGCAACGGATATAAATAAATACGTCCGAACACCCTTCGCAATGAAAATTGTGTGTTTCGAAAAATTAAATTTGCCGCTTGAAATAAACCTATACTATTTAAATGTTCTAAATTCGAAAACATTTTTGAAATTGAATGAAGTAATGTGGAGAAATTTTCATGAGACAAGAGACGAAAATGTCCTTCGCCATTACTAAGTTGTCGCTTGATCGGCCTGCAAATTCTAACCAGCGGTCTGTTTTCGTGACGTCATCCAATCAACCTTGTTCTTGTTGCATGTTGCATGTTGCATGCTAGGTGAATTTTCTTCGCTTTCTTGACCTTTGTACACTGCAAGACTTGTCATCAAGAGACAGTGATAATATCCACAATATCTAAAACCGTATCTAGATTGGATGACGTCACAACTCGTACTCGACCCATTACTTTCCGAGTACTAACTGGCGACGAGCGCTCAATGGCAAACGTAGAACGAATTGCAAAAATATAGTACTTCGAATTGGGGAAACATTATTTTGAGTATACCCGGTACATACACATTAAACTTAGAAAGTTACAACTCTTTTCAAGTCTTCACGTATTTGCATCACAGTAGCTCTTTAAAAATGTCAAATTAATAGGACACAATTAATAACAGGACGCAACCTCGTTCCCAGGGCATTTTGCCTCCATCGGCTGGTCACATGACACCCAGAATTTCTGGGTGTTTAGATATGATAATTTTTGTGGTCTTTGTTCCATTGCCTTTGTCTACTTTGTTGACCTGAATAATTGAGAAATATTCAATGCTCTTCAGAGTTGTTCATGTCAGCGTTCGTCGGCATAAAAGCATCTAACAAGCTTAATAATCCACCATACACCCATGGTTATCTCTTACAAAGGGAATGAAGAAGCATATACTCGATTTAGCGAAAGCTATCACTTCTAATTTGCTGTAAAATTTGAAGACAGTATTCAGATTTAGATGAATAAATTATACTCGGCTGAATTAATTGAGTTTTATGACAAGCCAATCGCATTATAGAATGGACCAGCCGATCCCAGGGCCATTTTCGCCGACCTTCCACGCCCTGGGAACGAGGTTGAACAGGACGTTAAGCCAGCACTAATTTCAGCCTCTTGTTCAAGATAGTATACGGCAATCGTGGCCTTCCAGCTCCTTCTCATTTCCCACCACGATTAGACAGTAACTTATAACTCGTCCAAAAATAACCCACCAACATGAAAATAACAAATATTAATCGAATAAATTGATTTTGGATTCCGAATCAAAAATCAAAAAGTACGCTTTGCTGAGTAACCAGGCAAATCGTACATAGCCTTCAAATAATATTCACTGCACGAAAATAATCGATTTACTCTAAGCCTGGTTTCCATATAGTCGTAACAGCAGTGGCGGCGGAAGATAGGTTTGGTTGGGGGGGGGGGGGGGGGAGGGGGGGGCTGAACAGAGAGCGCCCCCCGCAAAATTTTGAAATCTAAAGTCGCTGAAATCGCATTTCCTGTGATTTTGGAGAAGATTGCACAGAATCGTAGCCTTATAAAACTTTTACCTCCACAACAACTTTTTCACCATTAATCAACTTTTCGGCCTGTTTTCTACAATTTGTAGTCATAGTGCTATTACAGTCGTCATCAAGCATCAAAAATTAATATCAAATATTAATATATTCAATGTATAATATGGTCAAATAACTCTCACTTTCGGCGCCAAAACTGGGGGGCTTCAGTCGCCGACTGGTTGCCGACTGAGTCGCCGACTGTAACGACTATATGGAAACCAGGCTTTACCATGTTTACTCCTATAGTAAATGCAACATTTCAATAAAATTGCTCCATATTTGCGTAGTTTCTAAATTTGAGTAAATCCATTTTTTCGTGCAGTGATAATAATAACAAAACAAAATGAATTGCTCTTGCTCTCACAATTTTAAAAAAATTAACCTTATTCCAATATGTGATGCGGATTATGTCGGCTATGCGGTACGATACCTTCATCAATGCATTGTTGAACATACGAACTCTATGATTGGAAAACATTTTCGATAAATACATGCAATGTTTGACCAGATTAACCAAAGCCAGTTTAGAGTGCTGAAGAAGTGCCAAAGGAAGTTTGATTGTCTCATTTACGAGATGTTTTTCACAAAATAACTTAGACCAAATTTGAATATTCAATCAGACTCCGTGCTAAACTCTCTGTTTGACTATCATCTTTTGTTTTTATGTCATTTTACTTTTGTTTTATTGATACCGTATTGTTTTAGCTTCTTATAGAGCTTTAGAATTTTTTGTACTTATTGACTTGATAATGACGTTGTGTTAACATCCGAAACGTCGTCGTTTTTAAAGCCAGAGTAACTTTCAAACTATGTCTAAAATGTGTTTCTATAACTGTATGGAAACAAGCTGAATGCATCTGGTTACGTGAATATCTGTGCTTTAAGAACATTGTACTGCAAGTATTATAGGAAAATCACTTTATTTATTCGACTGTCTATGTTATAACTCGACGATCCCACGCGACATATTTTTCTTGTTTTTCGATTTTGAAACAATGCCGGCTTTGGTGTGAAGCTGCTGCATGTGTGTCGCTATAGCTCCCAAGGGGCGCGGGGGAACTCGGAATTTCCGAGTGCCCCCCTTGGGAGCTATGTCGGAAATATTTGGGGGAACAAATGAAATTCAACATTAGATGTGTGAAGAGTTGATCGTCCAGGTTGTTGTAGTCTTGAGAAGAAAGACTATTGTTGGTGACTGAAGTTTCTACGGTCAGTCACCAACAATAGTCTTTCTCACGACTACAACAACCTGGACGATCAACTTCACACATCTAATGATACTCCTAGGTTCAAACCATTTACTTTAAATTCAGCACTGATTAAAATAAAACAAAATTAAGTTGCTTTTACGTAATAAATTTCGATTTCGAAAAAAAATTAGTAGAATTAAGCGTAAAATTTTATGCACTTCTTCATTTGCACTGAATCATGAAAAAAACAAAATGGCGGCATGTTTTGCTAAACTGAATGAGCAAGAAATCCGGAATTAGAAAACACGAAAAAATACCACGAACGAGTGTTTATAATATATATATATATATATAAAAAACTCCAAGTTCTCAACAAATATTACAGCATTTCAGTAATCAGGCACTTTTGAGATTAATATATTAAATAATTCACATGTTTTGATTATTGAATTTATTAGTGGCGTTATTAGTGTATAAAAAACTGCTTTTTAATTTGATATAATAAAATAATTTAAAAATATATATATAATAAATAAAATAAAATTATACCATTCGGTCTCGTCGTATATACGAACGAATAATAGCCTTCGTAACCTTTTAAGGCGCTGTTAAACCATGCAATTTTTCATGCAACTTGTAGTCTCTCAATGCCATTGCGAGACGAGTTGCACGAACCATTACAAAGTGTAACATGCCTAGCCTGTGCCCCAGGCCACACACGCTTGCCTTGCAACGGCGAAAATTGTGGCGACACAAGTTGCTGCAATCCTTGCACAAAGTAGAATCTATAGTTCTCCTTTCTGCAATCATTGCAGCAACGTTTTTCCGCGTTGAACAATGTAACACCCCAGGTCAAAATGTTTATACTTTCAAGATAGCCCGCACCTGCTCGGTTTGGGTTTTTTTGTTTACGAAATTCGTTAAGTGCTATGTATATTTGCATTTTAAAGTGATACCATTGCTGAAAGGTTGTGAACTGTTTGACCTTAAGTACAGCGACGTTTAATTATGAATGGGAGGTGATAACATGGGATTTCACTCGTCTCAGCAATTCTTTGTGCAACGCCAACGCAGCGAGAAATAGCCGCTCGACATTATTTTCAATCGCGGGATTGAATGGAGTTTGTACTTGAATTTTTTTTAACCGCCGCGATTATCGCCAGAAATTACACATCCAGGCGCGATGTTTTACTCGGAAAACCGAAGTGAAAAAAATTTGGCGGATATCAAAGAGCAGTTGTTGTTTTTGTTGCTCGTAGTGAAATAATTTTACACCTGAGACACTGGAGAATTTACTGCACATGCGTCTTTACGCGTTGATTCCCAACCCACAAAATAAGGCGTTCATCCGTTGTTGTGCATGAAGCGACCATTTTGTTCCCAGGTTCGTTCGAGAAACAAGTTCGGCTGCTTCGCCTGCTTCGTTTTCAAACTGATTTCTCGGTGTTTTAAAATCAAAGGAAGAACACTTACTACTCACTCGTGTTTGACTGTCACTTCAGGCGGGCGAGTAGCTGTCATGAGATAAACGTCTCATCTTGTAACTAGTCTGGACAGCACATCATCGTCGTCATCCGGTCGAGCTTGCTCGCGACCGACATCGCTGTCGGCAACTCTTCCGGAAGGCATCCTGTGTCCATCACTAGTACCGACGTCCTTCCATGTTTTGGTGTTTCCTGCTACGCCAGCAGTGTCCAGCAAAACATAATCTTCGTACTCGAATCGTGTCTGACATTCGCAGTATGTTGTTGTATAATTGTTGATTCATGGGGTGTGTTTGCCATGATATGTTTAGCAATTCAATACGAAACCCAGAAAACGACGGGAAAATGTCGATTTTACATTTTCGCGATATAAATCATATCCTGGATTAGTAAAAAATGTTCGTGAACGAATTGCGCGAGGAATTATAAGAGTAAATTAAAGCTTTTTTCAAAATTTTCAGAAATTGTAAAAAATCAGAAACGTTATATCGAGAACTAAATTAGTACACAACTAAAATGCAAATATAGGATGTTGTTCAACGTACTCCATCAAATCAACTTGAGTCAATTGCCCAACATTTTTCAGAACTGTTAGTATTGCCACGCCGGTGAACGCGGAGTAAAGCGCATTCGATTAACGAGTAGTTGATTTTAGTTTAACTGAATTTCGTCGTCTGGTGTTTCCGATCACGAGTATGTTTTTCGGCCGCTTCTTGCATGAAACCTTCGTTGATTGTTGAAACGCCTGAATTGAAGTGTTAAGTGCTCTTGATTGAGGTCCGTTCCGGCAAACTTTTCGAGTGCAGCTAACGGCAGTCTCCTGTATACGGTACAATCGCAACTGATTGCCAAGAACGCAGGTGGTTTAGTCTGCATAAAAAGCCAAATACAACGCGTACTCTTCACAGTCGATCTCTGAACGAACTACCAACCGAGCAATATCCAAACGATTCCAAATCCATTGCGATGACCGAGTTCCGCAACGTTACCAACGAGTTCCGCAACGTTGCAATGGAGCAAGCTCACTCGAGTGCGACCTCAATAGTTCTCATAATAATGGCGATTTTGGTATCCTTGGAGAATGCCACCGTGTGCCTTTTTTTCGCCATGTGGTCGAAACTCCGAAACACCACAAATATTTTTGTCGTCAGCCTGGCTATTTCGGACCTCTTCGTTGGAGTGCTGTTCGTTCCCGTCTACCTGGCGACGTCTGTGGGCCACCAAGTGAACCTCTATATCGTCACGTTCCTTCTCTTTTCCTCACTGTTCAACCTGTGCGGCGTAACCTACGACCGATACCACGCCATCCTTCAACCCCTGACCTACCACAGTGTGTTTACGTCGCGGCGAATCACAACAGTCCTGCTGTCCGTGTGGTTTTTGCCGCTTCTCTTGATCGCTCTGCCGTTCACCTGGACCTATCAAGATAACGCAGTTGTTGTCATCGCTGTCAGCCGGGCCTACCTCGGATTAATGGTTTTCATTGTGTTTTTCACCTGCGTCGCCATATCCAAGGTCTACTACAGCATCTTCAAGGTGATCAAAAGGCAAACGAGGATGACTCGCCACGTGGAGGGCATGTTCTGCCAGTCGCTGTCGACAGCTACCATCGAGTCCAGTGCTCTGACTCCGAACGGCCCAAATCACGACAGCCTGAGCGCGGCCGAATCGATTCCCCTCGGTCCGGAGAGTCCGCAAATCCTGGGAAGAGTCCTGAACGAAGGCAACGTGCTCGCGAGAAAGCTACTCAAACTTCGTTTCAAGAAACACACAGAGAACCTGTTGAACGATTTCCGCGCAGCCAAGCTGTTCGCGTTTATCGTCTTGATCTTCATCATTTGCTGGCTACCCGTAGTGATCATTAATTTCATGGTCGCGATCGATCAAGTGGCCCTCGTGCCGAAATTCATCTTCGATATTTCAATTCATGCGTTTGTCGCCAACGCACTCGTCAACCCACTCCTCTACACCTTCTACAAGCGCGATTACAGGCGTGCCTTCCTTAAAGCCATTGGCTGCAAACGAGAGCGCAAGCAAATCAATACATCCATAGATTTACTAGAGCAGTGCATACGAAGTGAGGAGAGGTGACAAATAGCCGGTACGAGGAAATCCCCCAGGTACGCAGTTTTACCCGTGTATGGGAAAATGGAGCCAGGAAATGGCAATAAAAAAATGTTTTGTCTCATTTGAAAGAACATTTAAAATAATATATGAAGACCTTTTAAAATTTCCCCGTAACTTCCTTAATTTTTGAAATATCTGTGAACAAAAATATCTGCAATCCGCCATCTTGTTTTATAATTAGATCTAATTAAGTGACGTCAAAACCTGGGTAAACATTCTAAAAGTTGTAAATAATTGCCCAAATATCAGTGGAATGCGTTCAAATAGATTGCTAGTTCACTTAAAAGTATACAACACCCAAAACAACTACGATTTAGCATCTATAATGACTCGATAATTGCTGATATAAAAAACATTTCTACCCTGGTTGTGACGTCACGCATATCCAAGGATGGTTATACATATCCAAGATGGCGGAATGTTCAATGTTCTTTGTTAAAAAGAAGTGAAATATTTACAGAACCAAGAACGATATGGAAAATCTGTAAAAGGTCTTCATATATCATGTTTAATGTTCTTTCAAATGAGACAAAAACATTTTTTATTGCCATTTCCCTTTAACTGAATGATTCCTATAGTAATAACGACAGCTTTTAAGGGGGCAGCCTAACTTTATTTCGATTAACAATTTTTCAACTAACATCTATATGTGCTTCGTAATCTTCACTGGTTGCCAGTGAGATCAATAATTGTTTTTAAGATACTGATAATTACTTTCAAAGCTTTACATGGCCAGGCACTTATTTATATTACTGATTTACTAACTAAATATAAACCTACTCGTACTTTAAGATCATCTAACCGAATTTAAGTCAGCACTTAAGACTTTTCTTTTTTAAAATTAATAGTTTTTTGTTCATAGTGGTAATACGTGTAGTAGGCTTTATCTTATAATGAAACTGTAATTAGTTTTATCGGTAACATTAAGAATATATTGTTGTAAGAGCATTGAGACTATTGTATAATGCTCCTAATACGTCTTTATTATTATTATTATTATTATTATTATTATTATTATTATTATTATTATTATTATTATTTAAACCTATCGATGAGCTCCCTTGGTGTCTTTGCAGCAGAATGTTCTACATTCGTAGAAATGCTAAATGATCTTAGTCTTGACAAGACTCACCAAAATTATTGTATTAAGAGAATGACGACGATCGCAATCAGAACCACCTATTACATATTCTGTTGCCGAAACAATTAAGGAATGGACAAATCCCGAACTGCTAACTTTTTAAAATTATTGTGCTATATATTTGTTTGTAGTTATTAGTTATATATTGTTAGTGTTGATTCAAGTAGCCGATTGTAAGTTACCTTAAATAAGCGAGATTTACAGTTGTATATTATCTAAAAAGTCATTTAATAAAGTTTCCATTATTATTATTATTGTTATTATTATTATTATATATCAAATTAAACTGCAGAAAATGCTCTATAATAATATTGAGATAAAAAATGCCAACTGTTTCATTTACAACGATTATGGCCTGAATGGTGCCAAGGACAGGTTCCCGAGTGTGAAAGGACCCATTTTGTGGCAGAAATGTCAAGCTTAATAATTTATCAAGGGATTCAACTTACACTACCCTTTTCGCAGGGGAGATAGCTTGTTGCAATAAACTTAACACAATTATGGTAAGCTTATTTCGCAATGAAGGTAGGCTGCCCCCTTAATATGCTTCAATACATAAGAACTCCTGAATAAAGCTGGCGAACCATTTTTAATATAGGATCAAATTTTTACCTATCGATATTTTTACGTATTTATAAAGCAGAGCTGCTAAATATTACTCGGTCGAAACCGTTTTGCGATTAGACGGTGGCAAGTATTATTTTTCTGACTCCGAATCTGGAGTTGTTATGTCCGCCATTAATCGTTCATGTTCCTGACCAGCGTAACGAAGTGACGTCAGATTCTCAACGCGAAGACTCCACATCGCCAATTCTTCAAGTAAATCAAAGTCGTTTATTCAAATTCTTCATCTGAAAGGCTGAACATTTCATCTACTTCTCGAAGAAAACAAGTAACCTCGACTGAAATTCAGGCGTAGGCGTAGCATTGAGAATATGACGTCATAAACAATATTACCTTTTGAAATTGCGGGCTCACTTGGAACACGTTTTTAGTAATGGTGGCCTAAATAATAGTGATTTCAGAGCTCAAAATACTAACTTCAAAATAACCTTTTTTGGGGTTTTTTTACATCGATGATCACTTTCGACCCTGAAATACTATTCTATGCTAAAGAAAATATAAAAGACGGGGATGAATTTTCATCGTAGTGGCACTTTAATAATTATTATTTATTTACCGAGGGTGGCACATAACAGTGAAAACTGCCAAACTAGAGGCCCTCTTAATGATCTGTGTAAAATATACAAAACACCGTTAGACAAAAAATCTTATGAGCAGTAAAAATTGTGTGAAAATAAATTATATAAATAAGTAAATCGTATATGTCCGATGTATAAGTCTACTTTATAATAATATTTAAAACTTCAATAAAACGTTTATACATGCTCTTAAAATGCATATGAAACCAAATTGTTTGTGTTGTTTTATATACTATATTCGACTGACGTATTCCGTTGCTAGACAACCGGTTGCTAAGGACATGTCATTTATAATTAGCTCCCAATATACTTTCGTGAGTGGACAATAAATTCAAGGTATATATAACCAAGATATTTTATATGTAGGCGAATTGTATTCGTCCGGTGACGTAATGTGAAGGACCATATTGACGTCATCGACAAATACAAAACTCTATAATTTCGTCATTTTTGACATTATGCTACATTTGTGAGTATTCTGAAAACCTAAATTGCTTCCTACAAAAAGGTACGTATGGATTTGTTGATAAATTAAATAAAAATGAAGTTATCAAATAAATAATAATGAAGTTATCATATATATTTCAAAAACTCATTAATATTCATTAACCAAATTGTCCAATCACATTCCGTATTTAGTCACGCGCAAGGCTTTTATACCTGATAAAACATGATTCATATTCATGATACTAATCAGCATGAAAATTATATAAAGTCTCTACGAAGTTTATATAAAATTCCTGCTAATTTGCATTTCATACATCAACCCAATTTACCTCTAATAGAAAATAAAAACCAGTACACTCCCTAGTGATTACAATCAATTGTTTTTGAAGCTATTTAAAACACTCGAACTCGCGTTTTATCATATCTAAAATGCTCGCGCTGCGCGCTCGCATTTTAAATATGATAAAACGCTCCTTCTCGTGTTTTAAATACTACATATAGTAAGAACAAAAGAGACGAACTTTGGTTACTTCATTTAAACTTTATTTCACGACAGATCTGTTTCGTATGGAAAGCCATAAAGCTTACCACACTCATCAGGTGAGCAAATCTGTAGTGAAATAAAGTTTAAATGAAGTAACCAAAGTTCTACTCTTTTGTTCTTACTATTCTGCTCTACTTAGGTATTGAGCACTCTACCTGATATGATTTTGAACCTGACACTTATAGAATAGAATTTTGAAAGCCCCATCTGTGAGGAACATTGTGCAAAAATGTATCTGTAAAGACTGGTAATATTTAGATACTTTCACTTTTTTAAGATAAACAAGCCCGTTGTTGATGAAATTAAGTTTCGTGTATTTCCATGCGCTACTAGTCGAACCAAATGCATGTGAGGTGATTGTTTATTTTGTTGCCCTACATCAACAAAACAGAACGCCATATGTCTGGTATGTTCAGTCTACTCCTATTACTTATCTAGTAAGCGATGTTGCGCGTGCTGCCACACGTACGCAACGTTCTACCGCGCGCTCTTAACAAAATGGCTATATGACTTAATATGCTATGGCCATGGTAGCCATAAGTCATTGGTACGTGTGGCAGCACGCGCAACATACTGATACCAGACATATGGCGTTCTGTTTTGTTGATGTAGGGCAACAAAATAAACAATCATCTCACATGCATTTGGTTCGACTGTTAGCGCATGGAAATACAGGAAACTTAATTTCATTAACAACGGGCTTGTTTATCTTAAAAAAAGTGAAAGTATCTAAATATTACCAGTCTTTACAGATAAATGTCTCACAGACATCGCCGGAAATGGGCATGTTGTAAAACATGGACTGTACTGTACTGTACTGTACTGTACTGTACTGTACTGTACTGGACTGTACTGTACTGTACTGGACTGGACTGGACTGGACTGGACTGGACTGGACTGGACTGGACTGGACTGGACTGATAAAACATGGACTGGTAAAACATGGACTGGTCAAAACATGGACTGATAAAACATGGACTGGTAAAACATGGAGGGTTAGGATCTTTGTTGTTTTGGGGTTAGCGATTATTTGTTATAAAACATGGACTGGTAAAACATGTAACGTACAGCTGTGAATGTATGATGTCTACATTAACAAATAATCGCTAACCCCAAAACAACAAAGATCCTAACCCTCCATGTTTTACCAGTCCATGTTTTACCAGTCCATGTTTTATCAGTCCATGTTTTATCAGTCCATGTTTTAGCAGTCCATGTTTTAGCAGTCCATGTTTTAGCAGTCCATGTTTTATCAGTCTATGTTTTATCAGTCCATATGTTTTATCAGTCCATATGTTTTACCAGTCCATGTTTTACCAGTCCATGTTTTAGCAGTCCATGTTTTAGCAGTCCATGTTTTATCAGTCCATGTTTTAGCAGTCCATGTTTTAGCAGTCCATGTTTTATCAGTCTATGTTTTATCAGTCCATATGTTTTATCAGTCCATATGTTTTATCAGTCCATATGTTTTATCAGTCCATGTTTTATCAGTCCACATGTTTTATCAGTCCATGTTTTATCAGTCCAGTACAGTACAGTGCAGTCATAGTCAATCGAGATATGGTCTGGAAACTCGGCAAACTTCAAAGCGACTATAATGAGCTACGTTTTGATGTTGAACCGTACCTTACACCGTGCACATCCTTTGTTTTAGGTTTATTAATATTTAAACAACACGGTTGAGCGATTAAACCCAAACGATTCTATTGGATGATTGCTTCATTATACTAAAATACAATAGGTTCAGTGACCGTGCACCGTGCACAAAATTGCATAAAGACGAACAAAAAGATAGAACAAAGACTTTAGCTGAGTTTCCAGACCATATCTCGATTGACTATGGTGTAGTCCAGTACAGTCCAGTCCATGTTTTACAACATGCCCCGGAAATGCACTCCTGGGGCTTTCAAAATTCTATTTTTTTTATCAGAACGCAAATGAAAAAGTGCCTTTTACAACAGGAAATGCTTTATTTTATTTTAATTAACGATCAAACATTGGCCGGCCTGAAGTGAACCTTTTGAACCCTCTCCCTTCTCCAAATTGATCCCTATGTCGTTGAACGGTTGAAGGTTGAAATTGTGTGCTAACACTTTGTTGTGCGGTTTTTAAATTGCGTTGTGAGGTTTTCGTTTGCGTTGTGAGGAGGTTTTTGTTATGCGTTGTGAGGTGAGCCTTTTGGGCCGAGGTTGGGTGGACAGCGGTGAAAAAAAGAAATCTAAAAACAACGGAAATGCCGGTAGCTACGTTGTAGACCCGGCTAAATGCCGGCAACTCGCGAGGATTTATGGGATCATCGTGGCCGCGACTTCACAATGGACGTTGACGAAGAAGGCGGTGAAGAAACCCGTGAAGAAACCTGTGAAGAAACCTGTGAAGTATCAACAGAAAACGAGTGTTTATCACCGAAAAACGAGTCTAACAAAGGAGTAAAAAGGAAATCTGAGTTTCAGGTGGTATATTGTAGTATTTGCAAGATCTCCTTAAACTCTAGCACACAAGCTACGGCGCATTATTCTGGAAAAAGTCATCAACACAAGGTCAGGTCATCGACGCCGGTAAGTTTCGAGTTTAGTTCGACTGTTGTAGCAGATTGTGTTCTTTGAACACAAAGCCCCTGGGTAGTTAAATGCTGAAAAGCAGGACTGTTTATTTTAGCGTTGTTTCTGCCTAAGAAGACCGTGATCTTGGCTAATTTCGCAGTGTGGGACCCGATAACATAGACAGACAGATAGACTATTTATTAGACACTCGGTTAAATATCCCCGCAATTCACGAAATTATGGCAGTTGGTTTTATTAATTTTTTCATTGAATGTTGACTACTTGAGCTAACGTGGGTATCCGTCTCTAACTTTCTCGCAAAAGTATGCTGTCAAACTGTGAACATGTTTATAGAATGTGCTCATAAAACGATTTAAAACAATCCAACAGGGGTTCCCAATGACATTTGTCAGAATTTAGACATACATGTGGCTCAAATCTAATATACCTAAAGTATTAATGGTCTGATGCGGATATATTATGTTATGTTATGGTCTGTAGATTATAGTTATGGTTACATATGATACACCACAGCGATATATGATACACCATAATATCGATATGACCTGATGGTGTATATAATCACCCATAATGTTTAAATATGATGGAGCAATTTAGAATACCCGCCCACTTTTGAAACTGTATTTAAAGGCAAAAATACAAACCAGGATGCTCTAAAATCTCTTTAAATATAATGTGGAAGGTTTATTATTGTGTGTACTTGTTGATAGCTATCAAATTAAATGGCGTTATAAAATATAAGGAAGCAATTGTATATGATGAACTTTCCGTAATTTGACCCTTTTACTAACTGTCAACAGATGCAAATAGCAAAAGTGGATGGGTATTCTACAATTTAGCGAATATGATGGAATTGGCCTTTTAATATATTGGTCCAAACTGTGGAGACTTTATAGTTTCTCCTGAGGCTAAGCCCTCACACTGCTTTAAATTACTTTAAATTGCCACTCATTGAACACCAAGATATCTCTTAAGTTGTTGAAATAATACGTCATTGCAGTGCATTTTCATGATTATGTGATCACGGCATGACTCTGGTTATCATATTACCATAGGGCAAAAAATATGCATGAACAATCTAGCAAGGCAAACAAGCTTTATGGTTTTGTGCACAGATCTTCCCCTGGAATTAATAACACTGAGACATGCCGTATGCTGTACCTGGCTCTCGTCAGACCACATCTGGGTTACGCTACTCAGATTTGGTCGCCACAATCAATAGAGTTGTTAAAATGTGTAGAGAGAGTCCAGAGGCATGCATCTAAAGTCATTCTCAACCTACCCTTTCAATCTGAAACTTTGTACACAGATAGACTCAAACTAACAGGACTCCTTCCAGTATCATACTGGCACGAATACCTTGACCTGTTGTTATTTTTTAAGGCTTTTAATGGTCTTGTTTATAGTAGACAAGAAACGCTACCAGCAGTAAAATTACCTAGAAAACTAGAGCAGCCAGCAACCCAAGTGTAATAAGTTTTGTTCCTCATCAATGTTGAACAGTAACTTATCAATGATCCTTGATTGTCAGAGTAACTAGAACTTGGAATGCATTACCGGACTTTTTAAGATTCAAAACACTCTAGTTTAGTTCATTTAAGAAAACCAGTACTTGAATACTACTATGACGCTCTTTATTCCATCAATAACAAGGACGACCCACGTACGTGGAAATCCATTTGCCTAAAGTGTAACTCAGCGTGTCGCAACTTACTTACTAACAACTTACCGTAATGTGTTAAAACATAGCATAACGTCTTACAACGTTGTGTAATGTCTTACAACATGTAGCATAACATCTTACGACGTAGTGTAATGTCTTTTCAAGTTGTGCAACGTCTAACAACGTTAAAAGTAGATGTGTGAAGTTGATCATCGAGGTTGTTTTAGTCTTGAGAAAGACTATTGTCTAGTGATACTCCTATGTTCAAACCTTTTGGAAATCTGAACGGTGCGCAAACGTTTGTGAACTATGTTCATCTGAAACATATGCAGCAAATGTGCAATTTCAAATCCTGCCCAAGTCGTCAACAATTTTCTGTAAATGCAGTAGTGTGGGTGAATCATGTTGATAAAAATTTTATGGAAAATTTTTTATGTCATTGTAAATTAATTGAGATCATCTATTTCTTTATCTTTATCTATTGTAGGGTACCACAGAAACTTCTGCAACTGATTCAGCCCTAGTCTCTAGTCCTCCACCTGCAGTTTCCAATCCTCCACCTGCAGTTTCCAATCCTCCACCTGCAGTTTCCAATCCTCCATCTGAACCCATGAAATGTGACTTGTGTCATAGATCATTTAATTCTCAGTCCCAACTGCATGCTCATATGACTGGAAAAGCTCACCAAATTCTTGCTAAAAGTAAGTTAGACAGCTTTGGTGTTACGGCTACTACTTTGCCTGCTGAAGCACCTTTCATTGGAAGTAGCGTGGGTGCTACCACCGACCAGAAAGGACCTCCCGCATCATTTGGTGCCAATCTAACAAAGGTCTATCATTGTGCAAAGTGTAACATAACACTGAATTCTCAGAAACAAATGGAACAGCATAACAAAGGATTACGACACAAAATCGTAATTGGAAAAGCAAAGCCTCCTGTAGTTGCTGGTGGGTGATATGTTATTAAACTGTCTCTTTTTGTTGTTGTCCTGTGCAGGGTTCGAATTAGTTGAGTAAAAACGATGTGCATTTCCCCCCAGAAAACATGACGTCCAGGCGGGCCCTCGATATAACAAAATAATGGTGTGCAAGAAATTGAATGCCTAAAGAGTGTGATACTTTCAGTTGCCGTTGCCCCTGTTGGTTTAAGAAATTTATAAAATCACTAATAGAATAGCGCGACAGAGATCAAATTTCGGCTGCCATTTTGTGCGGGCAACTCCTGGAAATTGTGCAGGCCACTCGTGGAAATTGTGCAGGCCACTCCTGGAAATTGTGCAGGCCTGTGCGGGAAAGTGATTCGTTCCCAGGGCAGTTTAGAGCAGACACACAAAAAATGACGTCGACAACAATCATCAATCGTGATGACTTTTCTTTACAATTTTAATAGCTATTTTTGCGTGGCAGAGGGAACTACACACAATTTGTCCACCTTTGCGAAATATGACTGTTAATGTAACTTATAGTTTGTCAGAACTATTTGTTTGTGTTCAATACTGAGACTATTTTTTTCTGCACATCGTTTTGAAAAGTGATGTCCAACTTTACTATTTGGGCCAAAACGATGTGCAAATTACACATGACCATTAATTTGAACCCTGGTCCTGTGCCTTTTAGATTCACTGTGCCAGTTAGAACACTCGAGTAGCACATTCTTCTGGCTGATGTGGATTGATTACGTCCGACTCAAACACATAATGCGATGGAACAATTAAAGTCGACGTATAAAGCAGAATTCTGAAAATTCTTCCCCCAAAATGCAGGAGATTCTAGACTTCAAATTTTTTTGGGTGGCATGCCACCAGACTGCCCTAGAAATTTCTTGTGCCTGTGGTGCTCACTCCTTTGCCCCCCACCCCTATAATATGCCATCAAGTGTCCGCCACTGCTCTGGGGAATCGAGCATTTACTTATTTTAAATAAAATGTTACTCTATTCAGGTGAAAAGTGGGAAAATGTTCGGTTCATGAAGATTACAAATGCAGTTTTGGGCACAAATAAAGATACTTTGACAGGCAGCGGTGGTGGCATGAACTTAAGGCAGTTTTATTGTGACAAATGTGACTTAACCGTGAATTCACAGGTACAGCTTGACCAGCACCTGGAGAGTCAGAAACATGTAATGAGAGGCATTGAGTCTACCAGTGGGACATACCAAAGAAAGCAAGGTGGTGCTATTGGCCGTGTAGGTATGTTATTATTTTTCTCGCCAATTGTAAGGCTGTTGTGTGCAAACCCGAGGTGTGCAAACGGCCGTTGTGTGTAAGGCCAAGGTGTGCAAACTCAGGTTTTTCAGCTCCGGCTCCAGCTTGCTGGGGATAAAGTCCAACCGGATATTATTCAACTCAAATTTTCCCCCAGGGTCGTTTCCCAGTGAAAGCCGTAAAACTGTCAAGCGACTCAACTCAAGCAAATCAAATGCAATGCTACAACTAGGAATACTAGAAATGAGGAAAACTTTATAGAACCGAATAAGTCATGCTACTACAAAATACAAATACCGATACACAAGTGTAAATTACCAAGGGTTTTTAATACATACCTTATACAGTAATTAAATTTAATGAACGCTAAGCAACCGATGTTACCATGTTTCTCATCAACGAAAAGATCGCTAAGAAGTGACAGAGGACAGTGGCCAAGAAAAATACGAGAGAGCTAGACGCGTAAAAGAAGGCCATTCGTTTTTGTGGTGACACCAATAATTCCTGAGTATTAACTTTGCCGTCTCTGTTAATTTGACTCAACAGATAAGACTTCAGATCATATGCACATTCTGCAAATTTAGTTGTGCCATTATTTGTGAACAAAGCTTTGTCGAAATTGTCATATTTTTTGTCATTCTGATTTTCCAGCCGGAGCAGGAAGAAAACAACCCAACTCCGGCTTGTCTGCATAAAAAACGCCGGCACTCAGCACTAGACCGTTTAAGCCGCATTATTATATGGCTTGGCTTGTAAGTGGTCTTAACATAGCTTTTCTGCAATCTGATTGGTCCATGGCGGTCTTTACAAACCGGTAAAGACTGCTCATTACAAAACAAGTGAAAAGTTTTAAAAAATTGAGTAAATTTGGGAAATTTTAAAGAGCCATATAATAGAAAATCAACAGGAAGCATATTTTGGAAGTGTGGACTAAAAAAAACCCAAACTGAGACCAGTTGCCGGTTGCGATAAATGCAACTCCGGCGAGAATTGAACTAACGCCTCCGCGAATCTAGTTCATGGACAATGTTTTGGACGATGACCTGAAGGAGGACACGTCGTCCGAAACATCATCCATGAATATACGTAAGTACTCTTACTTAGTATTTTTCGATACATTGAAGTTCTCTTATTTCTTCTTTTCATATTATTATATCCAGTTCTTTTGAGAACTAATAGCAGCTTTCATATTTATTGGTATAAAACTAGAGCCGAATTACCCAACATTCGAATTTTAACATGTAAGATATAGGGTCTTCCATCAACTTTCGAACATTTGACCAAAGGCTTTTGAAAATACCAAACAAAACCCAACAACAATTCAATGACGCTTAGCCTGTTTTATTTGTTGGCTGTTTTCAACACAATTTGGCAGATCGTAGATTGGACTGATTTAATCAAACCGGTGAAGAGCAGCTCTAACCATCTGTAACTCAATTGTTATAGATTGTCTTAGGCAATCAGAAGGTTCCAGGTTCAAACACTATCCAGGGACATTTTCTGAAGATTCGAAGTTAACAATGGTCCATTTAACATCCGTCTGTTTACCATATAGAACTTTTTGTTTTACTCTCTCGTGGAGTATTCAATATGTAGGGAGCTTCGTGTTTAACGGCAAACGTGAGGTCGACACTTTTCGGATTAAGTTTCGCGTAAATTGATCTTCCCTTTAAAAACACTGGAATTTCGTCCATGGAGAAAATAACAGATAAAAGTGAAGCGACACACTCCCATTCTTCGTGGCTTCTTGGTCTTGTAGCGACAACTTCTTTACACAAAGCTATGTCGTTTTCAACCTTTGGCAAACGAAACGGAGACATCTTGAAGAAAAACTAAAGTATATAATATTAAGAAAACAATTATAAACATTATAACATAAAAATCTAAATAAATCTAATATACTACATGTTTGTTTTAACACAAATACGTCAAACATTATTTATCACAAATAATTTCAAACGGCAACGGGGAACGACAGCGGCACGAAGATTTTAGTCACGTGATCATTTCTGCAGTTTACCGTAGCACGCGAAGCTTAAAGTGGTACTACGATCACATTTTTACCTATCAATATTTTTACGTATTTATATAGCAGATCTGCTAAATAGTACTCGATCGAAACCGTTTTGCGTCCGCCATTAATCGACACGTTCCTTACCAAGGAAGTGACGTCAGACTCTCAACGTGAAGGTAAATCCATAGTGATCAAGGTCCTTTTTTCAAATTCTTCGTCTGAAAGCTGCACATTTCAATTACTTCTCGAAGAAAACAAGTAACCTCGCCTGGAATTCAGGCGTAGCATTGAGAGCCTGACGTTACAAACAATATTACCTTTTGAAATTGCGGGCTCACTTGGAACACGTTCTTAGCACTGATCTCTAAATAAAGAAGCCTGAAGAAGCCTGCATATTTGCATAATGTAAATTAACGAGAGATCATTAGAAACTCCGAGTTTGCAAGCAAGTCAAACTGTGACGCTAGCAAAATAGGTTTAGTGTTTGGCCAATATAGTTTCTTTGTTAACATTAAATGCATAAAATCTTCAACCTAATTTGACGTCTCATATCAGGCTTCTCTCACTGGATAATTAGAGCCAACGGTGGCCATTGCTAAGGGACCAAAGTCGCAGTAAATCTGTAGGTAGGCGATGAATCGTTTTACCCAGTAATTTGAAAAATGTTTTCTGGTCCTCTTTATAGTAATATTATTTTATTTTGTCGATGGTAAGAGCACATAAACCATCAAAAAACCTCATAGGATTCTCAGTTGGTCCCTTAGTAATGGCGGACTTCCGGCTTCATTTTCTGAACAATAGTTGCTCGATCCAGTCTTTATTTAGAGATCAGTGGTTCTTAGTAATGGTGGCCTAAATAGTAGTGATACCATTTTATAGTTTTTGTACATCGATGATCACTTTCGACCCTGAAATACTATTCTATGCTAAAGAAAATCTAGAAAAACGTGGTGAATTTTCATCGTAGTGCCACTTTAAGCTCCCTCGTTGAAACACAATTTTATTACGGAAAGATTGTAATTTTAAACTTTTTGTTCAAACTTTTCAGGACGTTTAGCCGGGCAAGGTTATCATTACAATAATACACAAACCCATTATGGAGCCAGGTATAAAGTTACCAAGCCCTACCTACCGCCTTTATCTACGAACTTTATCCACAGCAGTGCACTGAAACCTCTTTACGACAACGGGTTGTACTCCGAGGATGAGAACTTACATATCTTGGGCGAGTTTGGTGCGGAAGATGTGTTGCAAAACTGGAATAGCAATTTTATTTACGACGTACCAGCTGCACCCCACAAGCTCGCAATGTATTGAGATCATGTGTATATACAACTACAAGGACGAGAAAACGACATAACTACCGATCTTCGGATGTTACTGAAAGTATGGTAGATAGAAGATGTGAACCGTTGACCAGGGACGTAGCGAAGCCTTTGTTGTTGTTGGGGGGGGGGGGGGGGGGGGGGGTACCTGAATTTAAAAACATTTCGAAAATTTACCTGAAATATTTCTGTTTTATATTATGTGGTAATAAGGAGTTTTGCGTATTGTTTCGCACGCAACTATATCTTTCACATGCATGGTTACAAAACTTACCAGACGTAAAGACTATGCAGAACAAATGAGTGGTAACTGCCAGTTACCACTCATTTGTTCTGCATATAGTCTTTATATACTGATAGATGAGTAAGGTGACGTACAAATAACACGTACGTCAATGTTTGCGAAACTCAAAGCGCCTATACCATTAATCTTAACGATCTAAAAGTAGGCTAAATGAAGCTAGTCTAAAGCTAGAATTGCGTTTCCTGTTCAGACATACCTTCAGTCAAACCGGATGTTCGTTACCGCAACATTGCAACGTTCACAACAATGTTTAAAAATCTCATTTCAAACAACAAACTTCACATAATGTTTTCAGTGTGAAATTAAAGCGTTTCAGCCTTTTGCGAAGGATCTCCGATTATAATTGCGTTTCGCTGCGGCCTGCACGATTCCTTGGCTCGCGAATCGCGCACGTGACAATGAAATTTGACCCGTTTGCAATCGCTGTGTATTCTATAGTTTCAAGAGCTTATAGATGAGCTGATATCACTCTTCAGAATGTAATATATTTAGTCTGTCTCAATTTAACAGATTTATTTACCTGATTTTTTACTTGACTGTTTCATGATTTTACCTGAATTTTTTTCTTCACCTGAGTACACCCCCCACTCGCTCGCTACGTCCCTGCCTTGACATTACTTTACGAAACAATAAAAATTTACGCGAATTTTTTTTGTGAGCGAATTCAATGGATCTTGAGCTTAGAGGTGTGCAAACCCCGGTTTTTCAGCTCGGGGGGGCTCCGGCTTGCTGGGGATGAAGTCCAACCGGATATTATTCGCCTGAAGGAATGCCAGATGTTACCTGGAAGGAGTGCGCAACGCTTCTTTGAGACGATGTTCCTCGTCAACGAAAAGATCGCTAAGAAGTGACAGAGGACGGTGGACAAGAAAGATACGAGAGAGCTAGACGCTCGTCAAAGCAAGCCATTCGTTTTTGTGGCGATACCAATAATCCAATAATTCCCGAGTATTAACTTTGCCGTCTAACTTTGCTGAAATGGTTTGACTCAACAGATAAGACTTCAGATCATACAGTGCACATTCTGCAAATTCAGTGTTGCCATTATTTGTGAACAAAGCTTCGTCGAAATTGTCATATTTTTTGTCATTCTGATTTTCCAGCCGGAGCGGGAAGAAAACAACCCAACTCCGGCCTGTCTGCACAAAAAACGTGGAAGCGCTCACTGCTTGAGCCTTGAGCCGCGTCCACACGAAACACTTTTTGTTTGAAACTGCAACTTTATTTTTTCCGTCCACACTAAACATCGTTTTCGGCCATCGAAAACTTTTTTAAACGTAACCACGCCGTGGTGATCATGTGATCGCTGGCTCAACTAGGTATTTAGCGTTTTTGAATTGTTTTTGGGTAAGTACTTCATCTTGCATGGATATAGCGAACCTTATACCACTAACCCGTTTGAAAACAATTCGAAAACGATATATAGTGTGGATGGAAAACATTTTCAAAACGGAAAGAAGTGGAGTTTTCAAATTGAAAACGGGTTACTATTGTGGACGTATTAAAAACATTAATAATATTTAAAAGTAAAAAATTGTTCTGATCTTATCGTTCTACATTTAGCAGTATTTCCGAAAAGGACAGTATTGTTATATCCACTTCGTAGGCTATACCTGCGTTCGTTCATCTTAGGTTTTGGGAGCATAAAATGTAGAGGGTGATCCTTCTTCATTTTTGACATATATTCTTTGCATAAATATTCCCGTCTGCTCTCTAATGTTGGTATCTGTGCCAGCATGAGCGCCTCATCATAACTTTCTGTTAATGGAAAATGATGCGAAATGCCCTTCTCTGAATTGATTCTATCTTTTTAGACAAATAGTCAGGGATCGCTTACCATATTGGTACCGCATATTCTAGTACAGGTCTGATAGTTGTTAAATATACTTTCAGTATGTTCTTTTGCTCAACACCAGCTCTGCGAAGGACGCGTAGGGAGTATAGCTTCTTACATGCTTTTTTGTAAATATACTCAACATGTATTGTTTATTCCACTTGTCCGCTTAGAACTGATTGTAAAACTAAGTCAAGTGAGATTGTGGAGAGTAGACGTCACATAATACATTTTAACCATGAGTGACACCAAGAATATCAGAAAGTTAAAGACTTTTTAATGAAAAAAATAAGACGCTTGACGTTATATTTGTTACGAAAATCGGTACCGTTAATATATACACTGCTGTAGTGAATGTGGGAGAGCTCCGCGTAGACGGACGACACATGGGCGATCGTATATATAGTGACTGCCGCATATGCAGTACATATATATATATCAATCGCACCAGTACATCATTGTAACCTTCGCTCTCCATCTGTAGAGCGTATCACCAGCAATCAAAAGGTTACAGGTTCGATTCCTGTCCGGGACTCAGAATCATTTTTCTGAGGATACGAGCTTGACGTCGTCCATGTATCGTCTGTCTACTCCAAGGGGAAGGCTAAAAGGGATGGTTCAAAAGGACCTTTCTGGTTTGTTTTTGTTTTTATTTTTCATTAGGTTATGGATAGCTACGGTTAGGGCTAGGTTTAAGGTTAGGATCAAGGTCAGGGTTAGGGTTAGGATCTGGATTGAGATTAGGGTTAGGATTAGTAGTTCTAAAAAATGTGAAGGTCCTTTTGAGTCATCCCTTTTAGCCTTCACCCTACTCCAAGCTCTCCCACATTCACTACAGCAGTGTGTACATTAACACATCCAAACATTACCAATATATAGTGACTGCCGCATAGGCAGTACATACTGTATATCAATCGCACCAGTACATCATTGTAACCTTCTCTCTCCATCTGAGTCTCGTTAGCTCAATGGTTAGAGCGTCTCACCGGAACTCAGAATAATTTTTCTGAGGCTACAAGCTTGACGATCGCCCATGTATCGTCAAAATCGGTACCGATAATCAGAGTATTGTAGAGATAATTTGATAGATTACAGTGTATCGCTAAAAGGCAGGCTACCATTGTCAGCCACCATTTTGAGTGGTCGTGCACGGACAACAGCATTAATTTTTACGACATCGACGTTTTTCTCGCTATAATTTTTGGCCTAATTTCCATCGCTTTACGACTTACGGTTTTCAATCAGTTAGGCACACGTGCTTAACTTTAGATAAACTTCTTGTACATGGTCTTTACGCGGAAAACACTTGAGTTAATATATGATTTTAGCATCGCGATTTCAGCAGTAATATGCTTTCGTGCATCGCAATTTGCGAATCGCGATGCGTTAATTCGAACCCTGGAGTATATTAGCTACCAACACTCTCACTACCACAATCACTACCACAATCACCACTACAATCACCACTACTACCACCACTAGTATCACCACTACTATCACCACTACTATCACCACCAAGGAACTGTTCTTGGTCCTGTGTTGTTCTCTATCATGGTGAACGATATAACGGCTTGGAACCCGAGCAGAAATTAGCCTGCGTACAGACGCTCGCGGGCGCAAAAAGGCGGCGCTAAGTAGCGTCTGTGCATCAGAGCCAAATTGTGTGTTCTGTAATTTATGCCGATTATTCGCAATGCTTATAGATTGTGCTTATGCCTTATAATAGACTTGCTCCAAGTCTGCCTCTTGATTGTTTCGGGTTTATTTAAAGACGGATTTGTTTCGAGAAGACGGGTTTATTTCGAGAGTGGTTTGGTTTCAAAGACGGGTTTGTTTCAAGGTTTTGAAAAGAACCTGTCTCGAAACAAACCCGTATTCTCGAAGCAAACCCGTCTTTAAACAAAGCCGAAACAATCAAGAGGCAGACTTGGAGCAAGTCTATGCTTATAGCAACTAATGAGTATTCAGTAAAAGTTTAAGAAATCATATGAAGAGCAAACTTAGTTCTAATAGACAAATAGGACAAGCTGAAAAGCTAAAACGAAACAGCATATTAAACGAGAATCGGCACTCGACGGCTACCTGGAAATATAGTATGATTAACACTTCGATTCCCGCATCTCTTCGACTGTTTGATCATCCTTGAACCAAAATTATGCCGACTATAAACAGTCATCCTTTCAAAGTATTAGCAAACTCTTTAATAGTCTCGTTTACAAGGAAACGTTGAGGCGGCTGAGAAACTGTCTTCGTGGTAAACAACATGCATGACGAACATTGAAAACGGAAGTAGTTCTTAACCAATTGAATATCGCGTATTAACTAAATTTTCTAAGCGACCAATCATGGTCTACTATTTAAATTCCTTATAGTAGCTACGTCACAGAACACGATTAACGGCGCTGGTTCATAGTCTGTGGTTTTCAAAATTTCACAGACTATGACGTAGGCTAAGCAGAAATTTGCTAATAAAATATGCTGATGATATCACGCTAAGTGTCCCAGTAAAATCAAATGTTCCAGACCTCGCCATACGGGAAGTTGAGAGCATTGAAAGATGGTGCAGAGAAAACCGGATGACACTCAACTTGAGTAAAACCTGGGAGATGGTTGTTAGGGGGAAAACGAGCAAGCCCCTTCCTGATATACTTCCTGCTAATACAGAGGAAAAGTGAACTTAAACTGTTGGGCGTTACATTCAACGAAGACCCCTGTATTAACTGGGACACTCATTTTGACTCAATACTTCATAAAGCCAGCTCACGATTATACATACTTAGAGTGTGTAAATATTATGGCTATACATTGCAAGAACTTACTATTTTGTTTGATAGCTTAATAATGTCATTATTTAATGTATGGTATTGAAATATGGGCCTGTGCGTATGAAGGAAAATACTTGAGTCGAATTGATAAGTTTTGCCGGCGTGCAGTTGTGTTCGGCTACACTAGTAAACATATATCTTATATTCTATTAAAGACTTGATTAGTACTAGAGACAAGAACCTATGGGAAAAGATTACATCTAATCCCAAACACTGTCTGTATGACCTACTTCCTGCCCAGCGAAAAAGGAACCTACGAGACCGTGGGCATTAAACGTTGCTATGTAAATAGATGCCTTTTTAACTTTGTCTAACTGTTAGTTATATTAGTAGACTACATTTTATCTTTATCTAGTTTTAGATAATATTTCTACCTTGAATTGATGTAAACTTGCACGTCTGTATGCTAAGTATTAATTCATCCAATAAAGATTTATTCATTCATTCATTCATTATCACTACCACTATCACCCACGTTTTCGGTATTCTTTTTGTATAATTAAGTCGAGGAATTGTTTTATGTTTCCCAGAATGAGTTTAACAAGTCATTAATATGAGAAAGGAAAAATTGTGAGGAATTATGTTATATTTGTATTAGTCAAAATCATGGTAAGGTCTAGTAAAAGCAACCATTTTGTTCTGATTCGGCAGGTGAATGCGGTCGCCCACCATTTAATTGTTTTATGTCATTGAGTGATAGAAAACTACAAAGAAATCTTTCACTATAGCACTATCTCTCGAAAGGGTTGGGGCTATTCAGGAGCGGCCATACCCCCAACCCTTTGTAGAGATGGACTTGATCCAAGCTGGATTCCAAGTCTAGAGGTCTATGCAAGGTTCCAGTCTTCCAGGTTCAATCCGCTGGTTCGAGGGCTCGGACACATTTTCTGAGCATATTTCCATGTATCATGTGCCATTGTCAAAAAAGTTATAATATAAGTGTACAATTCATAGATTATTGTATTCTCTAACACGTTTTTGAGTCATTTTTGCAAGTATTAAATTAAACATAATACAGAATAGAATTTGCACGGTTTGCAAGCCTACAGTTATGTTTCTTTCTTTCTTAATGTCATAATCAAAGACAAAGGAGCAAAAGCGTTTTTTGAGAATTTTGATTTTTCTTATAAGACCACCATAATCAGTTACATGGGAATTATTTAAAAGATTGTTCAAATAATATTAACTTTTAAAATGTATATGACACGAAAATTAAGTTTATCTTATTTGAAAGAACTCTTCAAATAATGAAGAATATCAATTTACAGCTTTTCCATATTTCATTTAGTTCTTTAGATATTTTGATATGAAATGACGTCACATGGTTTGCACAACGTTTTAACATTTTGGAAAATTGTATATATTTTTAATATCATTGAACTAATTCACTTGAAACTTAGCATACAGACCACTAAACTGGAGAAAATCGTTCTAATTTTATAGTCGCCATAGTAAATAATTAGATGATAATTCCAGATGGATAGATCCCAGTCTTCTTGATTTCCAAAACAAAATTATTTGTTTTCTCTTTGCTGGGAAACATTTTCGAATTGGTACTGGTTGATTAGATTTGCACTAACTTTAACTAATTTGAAACTGAAGTTTGACATTGGTGCAAAGTGTACTTATGTCAGAAAACGAAGATTTTCTTCAAAGAGACGTAGAGGTCTGGGAAGTTGGGAACTATATTATTACTATTGTAACATTAAAACTTAAACTGTAGTCTGTATCAACATGCAAAGTTTCAAGTGATATCAGGCGCGGATTTAGAAGTTAGTCGCATAAATTAGATTTAGAATTTGCAATTCAAAATACCTGTGAATAACAATCCTATTGGATAGGTTTTTGTTCTGAATTATTCTTAAGAAAAGCATAACC
This sequence comes from Chrysogorgia sp. JL179-B06, assembly GCA_035772405.1. Taxonomy (NCBI): domain Eukaryota; kingdom Metazoa; phylum Cnidaria; class Anthozoa; order Scleralcyonacea; family Chrysogorgiidae; genus Chrysogorgia; species Chrysogorgia sp. JL179-B06. The sequence goes on from JAYKKM010000315.1 coordinate 1,324,547, forward strand.
AATAGGGTTGTTCATGAAGTGTCTAATTTATGCGACTAACTTCTAAATCCGCGCCTGGATATCATTCAATACTCTCAAAGATTTTCATGATTTTCCAAAATGTTCAAATGTTGTGCAAACCATGTGACATCATTTGAATAACACATAAATCTAATTATTTTTTTGAGGTCCGTAACTCAGGTCCGTAACTAAAATAGAGCCTTTTGATTGGCTGAGTACGAGGTCCGTATCACACCAGTACGGACCTCTCGCAACTTTTCGCGCCAAAAAATTGCAATTGTTTTGACTTTGCTCGAAAAAAATAAACACGTTATTTACCGTTTTGGTCGGTCCGTACTGGAAAAATATTTTCCCTCAGTCTCAGAAGCAGCCCTCAACCTTCGGTCTCGGGCCGCTTCTGAGACTTCGGGAAAATATTTTTCCAGTACGGACCTCCCAGCCGGTAAATAACATATATATATCTCCAAAACTAAATGAAATATGGAAAAGCTATAAATTGATATTCTTCATTATTTGAAGAGTTCTTTCAAATAAGATAAACTTAATTTTCGTGTCATATACACTTCAAGACATCAAGATCATATATTGAAAATACAGAGTAGACTATCGACCAAGTTCTCAAAACAGACTTAATTACAAAGCAAATACAGTAGGATTCTTTCTTTTTCTTGTTTGCCATTGACTGCAACCAAAACATTTCACCATACATAATAATGTTGAGTTTATTAACAGTTGTCACTTGTCATTGAATGCTAATTAGCTTCAAAGCTTATTATTGTTATGCCATTAAACTTCATTGTTGAGCATCTTAGTTTATTCAGTCAATTCGAAAACCAGGGTTTAGTGTTCTGCATAATTTACAGTGCCATTTTTCAGAAATACTGCTATGTATGATATAACTGACTGCCAAACTCTTCTTTCGGATCTGAGAAAATCATAACCGGTTCTCCTGGCCTTTTTTAGTCTAGATTTCTACACTTTTAGACTTTACTTCTTGTTTTACATCTTGGAATGTAACTATGGTTGTTAGCGTGGGTTTCATCTAGGTTGGGGAAAATGTGCAGATCTGCATAATCTCGACATGGAACTGTGTTATGGCACTCGCAGGCCTTCCAGTTCAATCTTCAGATTTTCCTTGGGTTTTCTGAAGGAAAATGTCTAGATCTTGTGGCAAGGTTCCTTCATCCATGGCTTTTGCCCAGCTAACATACTGAAATGAAATATTATATTAGTTGGGAAATTGTCTTGTTCTGCAAAGTGCTCCACATAATATTGTGGTTTCATTAAACCAGTATATATTTAACAAATAGATTCCATTTTGCCATTGTCTGTTCAGTTATAGATGCACAGATGACCTTAGAACGTGGTAAGAACAAAAAGGGGCCCATGAGATGGAGTCGAGTGGGTCTGCACTGATGTTCTTACCACATTCTGACATCATCTGTGTATCTGATAACTGAACAGACAATAAAAAATGGAATCTATTTGTTTTATACAATCAAAAACAACCCCAAAGGTTTATCAAAGCTGTTGGGGCATGAAAAAAGCTGCTGAGTTGCATGATTTGATGCCATCCATGTATCTGTCCTTTAATAGATCATGCGCAAGAACCAATGAAAATGCGTATATAAGTCACGTGATTGTATATAAGATGGCCTACAATGTTTTTACTAAATGTTGCAAAGGATTCTGGGGACCCATTTATCCAACAATTTAGACACTTATCCAATGAATTATAAAAATATAATGCACTTTAAATATACTGTACATATATATTTAACAATTATTCCATGAGCTCGAGTCATGGGCTCATAGGTGATGAGGCACCAAGTTGGTTATGAGCTCATATACGACAAGAGCGAATGGTATAATCGTTTTATAATATAGACACTCGTAGTTTTAGGTATTTTTTTGTGTTGTCTTATTCAAGCAAATATCTGATTTCCTGTTCATTCACTTTAGCAAAACATTTTGTTTTTTTTCAATTGTCTAGTATGTGTCTATATTATAAACATATGTGTGTATTATATAGAGAGAGCACTTTGTGAAGTAGCTGCATGTAGATGTCCGTTAGTGATAACGCAACACGCACTAACTACCCTTGTGGTGGCTTGAGCACTCTGGGCCCATGTGCACTCCACGCTATCTGGATGTGCATGCTGATCACTGGTGCTCTCCCACATGCAGTTCTCACTGACGATCGCATGTGTACAAGTATCTGGTTACACTCAGTTAAGGTTCGGGCTAATATTTGGGCTGCAAATACAGCCTTCTTTAGACTACTTGAGGGACAACTGGTTATTGCGGCTAGGTGCAGGGTCGGATTAAGAAGCGGCATATGCCGAGGGGGGGGGCCCCCGTACCTTCTCGTTGCGCAATTTTAATTTTACACGTTTTTCTAGAAAGCTGGGTGGTAAATGCGAGGCTTCAGCTAAGCACGGACTTTTTAAGCAGGGGACTTAAGGCAGCGAGGAATAAGGAAGGTAATTTAATCTTATTTTCCTTGCGCTCATGGTGAAACCGCTGAGCTGGGAAGGACTAAACGGTCACTTGCAACTGCTAGTCATTAGAGTCTAAAATTAAATGTCCGGCTTAAAACAAAGAGGCTTTCAAGCACTTTTGCTGGAGTGCCAATACTTGAGTGATTTTATCAATAGATAACTGCAGACTATTAAAACATTTGAAAGTATAAGATCCTTTCTGATAGAGCAACTAAATTCCCGATTTGAATACTGTATTAGGCCACGATTTATTTCATCTGGCCAATTTGGATCAAATTGGCCAATTTGGATCAAAACAGTTGGGTATTTATACCTGGTTTTATACACTAAAGTGCACATCAAAAACTATATCATCTGTATCCTTCGCTTGTTTTCAAGTTTACCAAACCCAACGTCTTTGACAATTCCTTAAAACTCTTGGTACCAAATGAAAATTGGTACAAAATGAAAATTGGTACAATTCCCATAAAGAGACCACAACAGGAAGCAATAGTTTCAACTACAAATATTTTATAAAAATGCATTGTTTTTTCCCTTCAATTTAGTTTACCTTGGAGACTTCTTTTCGCAAAGCACACACTCTTGCTTCTTTCTCGGCGATGGTATCTTCGAGACTTTGATATCTCACTTTCTTTCTGGCCCTACACTCTCTCGCCGACTGCCGGCTCCTTTCGAGCTTCGCTTCCAAGTTCATTTGTGTCGGCTTTCGTCCCCGTTTTTTCCCTGTCCTCTTTTGCGGCTCAGCTGGTTTACCCAGTTCCTCGTCAAACGATTTATCTTCAAAAAGTTTGTCAGAAGAGTTACTGTCTACAGAAGACATGCTATCGCGCTTCAAACGCCTTGGCCTAGTTCGGACATGATACATATTTTGGTTTGGGAATTCGCCTTCGTTTCCCGCGATCTCTGGGCTCGACACGTCTTTGTAAGGATTCTCTTCACTCACATACGAGTCATGATATTCCATTCTTCGACAACAGCGAACGGTTTCTCTACAAATCACCACCTAATGATTCTGATTTTTCGCGGAATATATCGAAGAAACGGTTTGTTGTATTTTTACGAAGATCGGAACCAAAACAAAGATGATGTAATCGTATGACGTCATGGTCAACGTGTCATGTGGTGATCATTAGCAGGGGGGCAGTGTTCGTTGGAAATTAGCGTGGGGAAACTTTCAAAACAGTCACGCAAACTCTGGGTTCTTCATGTAAAAGATACAGCCAAAATTTGCTACTTGAGCCAAAACCCAAAACGGTGACTCATGGAGACAGATCATTCTCAGTTGCCGCACCAAAACTGGAATTCATTGCCACAGGGAATTAGAAGCATTGATATTTTTGGGTTGTTTCATATTAATCCCGAAATGACGTCACATAGACTATCGGAGTAAAATTTGCAACAAAAATTAGTCAAAGTTCATTGAGTCTCGGTATGATGTAAAACAGTAAAAACTCGTTGCTCTGTGGTCAGTTGAACCATTTTTTTCGAACTGAGTGATGATATGACTAATTAGTACTGTGACAATTTGTTATGCAGTTGTGCTGCTCCATACGATTAGAAGCCATTTTAAATTCCCAGGTGCATAAAATCTTGTGCTTGTTATTAACAACAATAGGTTAATTTCCAAAGGTCTCGTTTTTTTTATACACCCTGTATAGAGCTGAACTGATATTGTTATTCTTATTTGAAAAACGAGTCTTCTTTTAATCTTAAATCAGAATTCTCCTAAAACAGCAAAACTATACTAGTATAAAATTTACATATGTTAATAATAGAAATAAAATGAATATTTAAAAATATAAATAAAATGTATATACAATAAAATACATGTAATAAACGTTTCGTTGACTAAGCACTTAATGAATGAATTATACAAATGATCTAATGGCTGGAAGTATAGTGTCCTTGAATGCATCAACTGTTTCAGGAATTACTTTTATGGGTAGATTATTCCATGTAACTATTATATAGTCCTTGGGTAAAAAGCATTCTTGTTAGATATCGTTGGATACACGTCACCAAGTTGATGAAAAGGATAACTATTCAGCAGTCTAGTAGTTCTTGTAATAATATGCTTCTGTATTATCTTGTATTATCTTGTATTATCTATTCTGTATTATCTTGTGAAACAAAACTAGGAGCAAATGAACACATCATTGAAAGTAATATTTGGCATTCCACTGACTTGATTAAACTATATGTTCTAAGGATTTCAGCGGTAGTGTTGAAATATATACATTTTAAGACCAAACCGGTCGACCAGTTGTGAAAAATGCAACATCAAGGCCTTCCAGCTGGAATTGACCCCACGTCCTGGTACTACTAGTACTATTGTAGTACTGTAGCCTCCTCTGTGGGGGGGGGGGGGGGGGGAGACAATGCTTCATATTTTTTCTTAGGGACTGGGCCATAGTAGACTGCGCCATAGTAGACTGCGCATGCGTACATGGTCGTGTTTTGAAGTTAGCGGGCTTCAAAAGATCCACCAGAAACGTACCGTAAATATGGTCGTCCTTTTGTAGACCTTTACCTGGAGAAAAACTTGGAAAAAACACTTATTTTACCGACACGTCTTTTGAAACAACTACCAGGATATCTAGTGGTTGTCAGACTCGAAGCTTAAGGAGTGCTGGGATGCCTTGGAGAATATATATGGCGTCTAATGTCATTCGCTGGCTGACAGACTGATAATTTAAATGGTTGAACTTGAAGAAGCTCGCAGCTCGAAATAAATGGACTGCGACAATGGATTCGATGCGTTGTCTAACGACGGGATATTGGATATTATCCCTCCCAGCGAGTACGATCCGTTTGAGGTAAGAAAAAAGGAAGAATAATTGAAACAAAGTCGGGAAAGACCGAAATAATATCTATAATTTTAACAATATCACAGATGTCTTTGTAATATCATTTATTAATGTCACCTCTTGGGTTCATCTGATAAGGGATAAGCTTAATATTAAATTGGCCTACGTAAAAGCGCAGGCCCTTTTAACTATTTGTTTCGGTCACAATCTGGAATGTTTATTTTCAATATTGAAAGTGTGCAGTTATATTGATTATTGTTTATGTTGCTTGGGTGACAATGTACATTTGTAAGAATTTTGATGACCATGTGAATTAGCAATTACCGTTTATTTAGTCTGCTTATCTTTCTTGATCACTTCATTGAATAATTTGATGACATTAGTGGTAAATGGTAATTAATGTGTTTTGTGTGTTTTTTCCATGTATGTATTATTACTAAGTTAACTCATTAATTGACAAATTGGCCTTCTATCATTAGGAGTTAGCCTGCGACGCAGACGTCCAAACCCGGGATTAATCGCAGGTTTTGATGTCTGCGTTGCAGGCTATTAGGAGTAAGGCCATGAGAATGAAAGTTATAGATTTGCGTGCGGAAAATTTTTAAAACACATGCGGCTTATTTTCATTATTCATTTTTCTTTTTTTTTACCATTGTTTACAAGTGCAATTGCAAGGTCTTAACTGACTTTGAAGTGATTTTGATATATTATTATCTATTGCAACCATTCTATCAAGTATTGACAGCAAAAACACAAAATGATTGTGACTTACACTTTCATCCATATACTGTATATATAGTGGAAAGTTCGTTTTTCGTCCGCCGAAGATTTACGCCAATGATTTCTTCAAAATGATTTCTGTACGTCTGAGGGAGGGTTGGGGGGTCAAAAATGCCCTGCAAATTACACGAATATTTCCTGTGGGCCGTAGCAGCGCAATCTTCACAAAAGTTGCCTGAACTGTGTCTGTGAACAAAAGATGTTATTCATTGTGGTAGATGCTATTTTTTTCCATCTGCCCTGGGAAGAAGTTATTTCTGCGATGCACAAGCCCAAATTAACGAGCTCACCGCGTAAAATGGCATTCATTTTCTTTTGTGTATTTTACAAACTCCGTATTCGACAAAATTCTTTGGCGTATTAAACATATACGACATGGACTTAATCGAATAGAAAACAGATTATGTTGATCGTCCTGCTAATTATATAAAACATGGTATACATCGTTTTACTGAATGTGAATGTTTTGGAACTTCATATCTGTGTGATAAAGAGCCTTTTTGTGCAAATAATGAAATTTTTGGTAAATAATGGAAATTGTTGGCGGCAGCATTTGGAGCATGCGGGCGGGGACGCAAATCTATAACTTTCATTCTCATGGCCTAAACTACAGAAATAGGAATACAGAATACTAATGACATTTCTAGAAAGCACCCAAATGAAATGTCAGTAGAAGTATGGTAGAAGTAAAAAATAACCTGTAATAGTTTTTTTACTTTCTTTGGTAGAAAAGTATGAATAAATTGAAGTAATAATATATATATTATCTAGCCCGCCCCAATCTCCCGCCCGCCCCAATCTCCCTAGCCCAGGAACCAATCAAATTGCTGGATTTCACGTTCGCCCCCATCGCGCTGCTATGCAGGCTATATATATATATATATATTATTATATATATATATATATATATATATATATATATATATATATATATATATATATATATATATAGAAAGGATTTATGGTGAAGGAAAATTTCGAGTGTTGGAATACATACATTTTAAGACCAAACCGGGACCAGTGCCGGGCGTTATATATATATATAACGCCCGGCACTCGCCGTAATTTTTTCAATACCGCCCGGCACCTTTTTTAACCTAAACATGAATATACAGATTTCATGCAACAGATATCCTTGTAATTCAATGCAAATAATTCAACGAGCTACGAGATAAAGTACCGAAATTAGCGTAAACAAGCGAAAATTCACACGATTCTTATCCGCCATTCCTGACAAAAAGAGCTGTTGCTAAGTAGCCATAGTCTTAACCGCTGTAAAGTTTATAAATTTGACTGTGGATTCAGAAATGGTCTGAAAGTCCAAAGTCTAGGCCAAATCGTTCGATTTTGAGAGGGAAATGATAGAAATTATCGCAATTCGAACTCGCTATGGAAAGAAGCATCGATCTTGCTATGTTGTAAAAAACTAGGCTCTGAGTCTCAATTGGCTTGGGCGAAAACGGCATTTGGAGTAAAACTTGGTAGAGCGTAAACTGGAATTTCCAAAACTGGTTTGACATTTCGGAATAGTTTTACGAAAGAATGTAATCAAACAACAATTGAATCTCAACGAGTCTGTAGTTGAAGCTGACGTTGAGCCCACGAAAGCTTCCAAATTATTGTAGAAAAAAAACAAAAATCTAAGCATGCAGTTTCACTTAAATAATCGTGGAAAAAAGGCAAACTGTGTCTAGTTTATGTGCACGGGAAGGGTACGTTTTGCCAGTCATGCCAGCGACACAATGTGAAGCCGTTTGAAATCTGGGGAAGGACCCCGGAACCGATCCCCCCACCATTGTTCAAAGATCATAGTGAAAATTATTATCTGGATATTTTTACCCGGCACTCATTTTTCGCTGGCTACATCCCTGATAACTGTATATATATATATACCTGTACTGTATATATAAAACACAATTTAAGGCTTGGTATTCACAAGGATTGTGTACTGATGCACTGTTTCGGATTCCCCTATTAACCTTTTATGTTCTAATGTAGGCCAAGTTTTGTGCTTCATTATTTTGGCTGGTGTTTCATGCGACTGAAGATGGTGGGTTAGAAGATGTCCCTTCGCAAGTTACAAGTCCAATTCAAAGACTTGACAAGGTTGGTGAATTTGGTACTTTTAGGAACCATCCATCACTAACCCCATCCTCCATTACTAACCCAATCAGGGCTCTCATAGAAGAAACAAGAGGAAAGTGATTAAAAAGAGCTCGCAAAAGTAGCAATGTGCTCTAAAAAGAGCACCTGGGAAAATATTAGCTAAAAGCTAACAGTTAACATTTAGCACTTGAACAGTGGAAAAATTAAACAGTAGATAGGTATATCAAATATTTGGGTGAAGTTTCATATAAATCCCTAAATGACGTCACATAGACTATCGGTAGTAAAATTCGGAACTAAAATCCGCTATTATTTCTAAAATAAAGCATCGTAAGAGTTAGGGTTAGTATAGGGTTAGGATTAAGGTTAGGTTTGGGGTTAGGACTATGTTTTAAATTCGGGATACTTGTATGAAACATCAGCCAAATATTTAAACAAATATAACATTTTCTTTTATGTGAAGTGTAGTGTTATATACCAACTTAAATGTATGAAGTGTAGTGTTATAGACTCATTGTTATTACTATATAGTTTATCTTAACTCAACTATGCACATGTTGTGAACTTGTGATGTTGACTAATTATCTACAATTGTCATTGATGCAAATCATGCAATACTTCTTCGGAATCCGGTGCCATTCTGTTTGATAGCACATGGTTGAGAAGTCTAGTCCCAGTACTAATACTCAGCCACAATATAGCGTATGTTGATTCATGGTTGATTTCAAGAAAGAATCGGGGCAAACATCAAAGCATTATACAGTAGTGCTTTCCGTGATTCACTTATGATTTTTACAGTGTTTTTGTCACTATTAGATATTTAATGTAAGAAATTCAAGGCGCTCGATTTTCTGAGCTTGTTGCCCATTTTCAGGGGCGTTTTACGAGCGCAAACGCGCTCCTTTCCCAGAGAGCCCTGAACCCCATCCTCCCTCACTAACCGCATCCTCCTTCATTAACTCCATCCTCGTTCACTAATCCCATCCTCCCTCGTTAACCCCATCCTCCTTCATTAACTCCATCCTCCCTCATTAACTCCATCCTCCCTCATTAACTCCATCCTCCCTCGCTAACCCCATCATCCCTCATTAACTCCATCCTCCCTCACTAACCCCCATCCTCCTTCATGAACTCCATCCTCCCTCACTAATCCCATCCTTGCTCACTAACCCCCATCCTTCACTAACCCCCATCCTCCTTCACTAACCCCATCCTCCTTCACTAACCCCATCCTCCCTCACTAATCCCATCCTCCCTCACTAATCCCATCCTCCCTCACTAATCCCATCCTCCCTCGCTAACCATCCTCCTTTATTAACTCCATCCTCCCTCATTAACTCCATCCATCCTCCCTCACTAACCCCCATCCTCCTTCACTCATCCCATCCTCCCTCACTAATCCCATCCTCCCTCACTAATCCCATCCTCCCTCACTAATCCCATCCTCCCTCGCTAACCATCCTCCTTTATTAACTCCATCCTCCCTCATTAACTCCATCCTCCCTCACTAACCCCCATCCTCCTTCACTAATCCCATCCTCGCTCACTAACCCCATCCTCGCTCACTAACCCCATCCTCCATCACTAACCCCATCCTCCATCACTAACCTCATCCTACACTAATCCCATCCTACATTAATCCCATCCTGATCCTCCCTCACTAACCTCATCCTCCCTCATTAACCCCATCACAAAATGTTGTCCATCAGAACAACTGCATGGTCATGGACCAATAGAGCACAGACCAATATCATCAATCAGATACTATACTCATTCTCGAAGTAGTAAATAGAAATTACAAACAGGTGGAGAGAATGTTTGAAAGTTTTACCAGTTTACCCAAACATTGAATCTAGATCAATCCTTGTAACCATTGTGGATAGTACGCTGGGTGGGAGAAGCAACCCAACGTGATAAGTTAGCATGACACTGACAAATTAAATAACAAGGAACTGTTTTTCTGTGTATGTAGGATGGTTTTGTTGTCCATCCAGAGATTGTACAGTTTCTCACCAAGGGAGAAGTTTACTGTACTGTTTGTACAAGGATTTTCCCCTGTAAAGTTGCCTTGGCTGGTCACTGGTCAGTTATTCAGACCTTATCAAGGAATGGTGTTTACGTTGTTGATGGAAGCACAGATGTTGCTGTCACTGATTCTTCTCTTGAACAAGCAAATCCATTTCATCAGGTAATTTCTACCATAATAGTTTGTATATTAAATTAAGTACACAATTGTAAACTTAGCCAGATTTTGTTATTTGGCTAACATCAGCTAACATAAATTAAAATATGTTAATTAGCAAACTGTTATGAATTTGAACAGTATTTGTGGACATTTTGCTGACATTAGCCAACTGATATTATTGATAATTCTATAGCATTTATACTCAACAACAGCAATACAAGGGAGCATGTTACAATGACTAGATATGTCAGTCCAAATTTGCCATTTTTTGTATTTTTTGTGATTTTTGGGGGCTATTACTTCATGTATGCCTATCATTTTGTGTCGTGTTGAATAACCGCTGTCCACTAGAGCCTGCAGGAACATTTTGAGTGCTCGCCCCCTGCGGGTACGCAGACACCCTGTGGGTACGCAGACACCCTGTGGGTACGCAGTCGGCGATTGCCCCTCCGACACAAAATGATAGGCACCCAAAAATCACAAAAAATACAAAAAATGGCAAATTTGGCAAATTTGGACCGACATATCTCATTGTAACGTGCTCCCTTGCAGCAATACGGTAAGTTTAACTTTTACTGTAGTTTTGAATTATTGTTAAATTAGGCTAATTAGCGTTATTTAGCAATTGGGCAGTGACTTCAAACTGCATGTTCCAAAATAACTGACTGCAAATGTGCAATACCGGTAACTCATATTGGTGGTGATAACACAACTGATGGTGATAACACAACTGATGGCGATAACACAATTGACGGCGATAACACAACTGACGGCGTCAAACACTATGGTGGTGGTGATGATACCACTGATGGAGATAACAAGTGTGTATTAACACATCCAAACATTTACCGATATATAGTGATGCGGGAATCGAATTGTTAATCATACGATATTTACAGGTAGCCATCGAGTGCCAATTCTCGTTATGCTGTTTCGTTTTAGCTTTTCAGTTTGTCCTATTTGTCCATTAGAACTAAGTTTGCTCTTCATATGAGTTCTTAAACTTTTAGTGAATACTCGTGTGTTGCTATATAAAGCATTGCGAACAATTGGCATAAAGTACAGAACACACAATTTGCGCTGATGCACAGACGCTACGTAGCGCCGCTTTTTTGCGCCCGCGAGCGTCTGTATGCAGGCTTGTGTCTTTGTTTTTTTTTATGCAAAATATTTTCTTTTTAGGGTGCACATGCAGCTCTGATGGATGCCTTAATGACTGCATATTCGTCTCAAGTTGTCAACATTCAGAGAGTTGTCCAAGCTGTCAGGTAACTTCGCTCTCCATCAGTCTCAGTAGCTCAAAATGTTAGAGCATCTTCCCGGCAATCTGAAGGTTATAAGTTCGATTCCTGTCGGGGATTCCTGTAGGAAACTTTTTCTAACGATATGAGTTTGACGATCGTCCATGTATCGTGGTTGAACTTAACTACGATTGGGGTCCCATTGTATGATACATCAACCTAATTTCAGACTTAATAGAGTGTTACAAAGTATTGGACGACTTGTTTGTGAATGCTCCTTACTATTGTAGACTACTGTAACCCAGTGATGGATCCAGCTTGATCTGGTAGGGGGGTGCTGAGCGAGCGAGGTGAGATCAGGCCCGCGGCGTGGGGCACGACTGGGACAGGGTGGAGTGCAGCAGCCCCTATTCTATGTCTAACTATTGTACGTTATCATGCGGCCCCAGGGCTCGATTTAACCGTCGGACATTGTCCGACGAGAAAATACAAATGTTACGTAAAAACAGGATTTGTTTTATTGTTTGTTCATGACTTTTTGGTACTTGATTAAAATTTCAATTACAATTAATTCAATTTCTTTTAAGTTTAAATATCGATTTCAAAGCTTCTTCCATGACTCAGACTGCTCTTGTTTTCGAAAACATGTACGATGTCGTTTATGGCTGCGCGGGAAGACTAGACTACCTTGACCGCGCGCGGGGACTGAGACTGACGGAATTAGTAAAATCCTTTAAGAATTAGTAAAACTCCTTCAATTGAAGGATTCATTTCGTTCGTCATTCTGATTCACGTATTGGTAAGATCCCGACCAGCAATTTCGCCAACAACATTCAATCGTCGCAACTGCCAGGACATGTTTGGCAAAATTGTCGAAAATGTCCGACGAAATTATCGTACATTTTGTCCGATGAACTTTTCAAAATGTCCGACGACATAACGAAATTGTCGGATGTCCGATGAACTTGGAAAAATTATATCGAGCCATGCATGCTATTATCTTATTTTGTCTCTATTTTATTTTTGTTTGACAATTGCCTTGCCAAATAAAAAAAGAAAGGATTTGACAAGGCAATTGGCACCCCTCTTGCCAAGGGGGGTGCGCATCCCCTGTAAATCCATCACTGATGTAACCTGCACCCTGAGCGACCTGCATCATTGTGTTGCTTTTAGGCGGTTTTCCACATTCAGTGCCTCAAGAGAGCTACCATTTGATTTGGAGGATGCCCTTCTCTTATGGGTAAATAAACTAAGTGTCGCCGTGAACGCAAAACGTCTCAAGCCTACACCAAGTACTCCACAAAAATTATTGCGCAACAGAGGACAGGAAAAGAAAGTGGAACTACGCGTGGACAAGCCCGAAGAAACGTCTTGGTCTGATCTTCCTGCAATCGATGATCTTTTGAAGGGATTGTGTGATGGAAGATGTTTGTTAGGAATCTTATTGTTCTACGAACCAACTGTTATCAAGATTGAAGGTGAGATATTATTTTTAGTTGTATTAATGTACTAGTCAGTGGAATCCCCCGCACCCCCAGACCTGGGGACATGCCGGGATTAGCGCGGCTTTAGCGGTGGAAATGCCACGCACTCCGGGGATTTCTATCACATTAGCAGCTAATAAAATATAGCCGGGAAATCATCCCGGGATTTAGCGGGGTTTTGTTAGCTCGCAATATATTGTGATTTACGCATATATAGAAGATCCTCGGGAGAAGTTCGGAAGATGACATTTACGTTCTGAATATGGCCGGAATGAAAGAACCTACAGCAGCAGCAGAGACTAAGAAATACCTTACAAATGTTGCCATTAAATACTATAATAGTTAATGACACACTGCCTCAAATATAGTATGCTTATAACAAAAAAAATGTATAATTTACTATACCAACAATCAGCGAGAACACAAGTGTGCAAACAAAAGTGTGGCCGGCCGAATAGAGGAATGAAAATAATCCTATTAAATATAAGCTCTATTCCCGTAACCTTTGCAGTTATCGGATGCATAGCCACTTTTAACAATTATTCACCAAAGTGGAGGTAAATATCCGCACTATTCACTGACACTGAGGTGAATAATTGTTTTTAGTATAAATACACAGGTGATCTTTTTGGAACAAATCGGCTGGCAACCATTTTGTCTAAACGCTGCAGGTGATTATCGTGAAATAATCCGAAGTAGCTTTACCAGTGTATTTATACTAAAGTTATAATATATTCCTAATTCTTGACGATATTTTTCATTCGAAATCAATTTTTTTAATATGAGCGACTGCGTTTACACTAGAGCAAAAGTTTCCAGATTCGTCACGAATCCGGAACGTTTTGGTACCGGATTCGTTTTGCCGTTTACACAACAAGAGGATGAATCCGAAATAAAACGTCCCGGTTTGGTCGCGTCTCCGGAGATTTTAAATCCGGAATCTAAATCCGGAATCTTTTGTAGTGTAAGAATCCGAATATTTTTCCGCCCGCGATCACACGAGTTTGCGGTACAGAAAAAATGGCGGATGTTGTTGTTTAATAATTAATATTGCACTGTTGTCGGTAGTTGGTTGTCTGATTTTGTTGCAGGCACATATGATCCATTTAATACGCATCCTTTAGTACGCACGAACTACTTCAAGAAGTAGTTCTATACTTCATAAACACTCTCTGTAACATCCTTTCTAGCCTTCTTTTTGGGCGGCATTTTGGAGTTGTCTTTTCGCGAAATGCTTGGTAACCGTTACCGCATAAATGTTTCCGGATTTCATCGGGTGTGTAAACGATATGAATCCGAATACTCCCGAGTGTAAACAGCTTACCAATCCGAATACTCGGTTTATGATGAATCCGGAAACATTTACGAATCCAGAAACTTTTTCTCTAGGGGTCGCTGGATGAGAGGGGTTTAGACACAAAAACATGCCACGATATGCGGGGATTTAATTTTATTTAGTTGTCAGTCGGGGGTGCGGGGTATTCCACTGACTAGTGCATAACTCTGACTAGTGCATAACTCTGTGGGTGGCATAAAATAATTTATTACATGGATCACAGGAATTTTTAGGTAAAGCCTGGTTGTCAAAATCTATATTTTCAGATGTGAAAAAATGCAATGCGCCCAATCAAAATCGAAATGTATGTGAAAATTTGGCATATATATAAGCCCTATTTATTTTATTTCATCTCGTCTTACTCTTGATGAAGGGCTGACTCTTCGTACCTCGCTCGTATCTTACTCGTAACTTGCTCGTATCTTACTCGTACCTCGCTCGTATCTTACTCGTAACTTGCTCGTATCTCTCTCGTTCGTTTACCGACACAAACAATTCGTGAATATAAAACCGCATAGGGTAGCGAAGCCACGGTCAGAATTTGACGAAAAATTGAAAATATCATTTTATTTTCGATTTTTCAAATTTCGTCCTGTGGTCCTCGGTATGATCAAAATTTTAAATTTTGTCCTTTGCTTCCTTATTTGTCGTTGACGTCAACGAGTGACTCCCCCTCTGACTTTCTCTTCAACTCAATAGCTCCCCCATTTCCTTCAATAGATATTTTCTTGGCTCGTGAGGTCTCCACAGAAGATACCATTCGCAATCTGGACCTATTTCGGAGTTTGTGCAGTCAGTATTTCTGTACTTCAGTACTGGCTTTGAAAGTCGAAGACATTCTTTACGGCTCTCCTTCGCTTAAGGTCAATCTCGTGGCGTTGTTGGCCGAGATATTCTCGAAATGTGAGGCAAACGGGAAACAAGCCGACGAAACCTACCGAAGTAAGACGTCGTGTTCCGAGAACAACCCGCGAGGCGGCGAGGTTAATGGCTACGACGAAAGCACCCGAAGTCACAGCGCACCTATTACGAAAAACGCGGCGCAATTCCGAGACAAAGACATTTCTTTGAAGATCCAAAATTTTGTAGAAAATGGTTCCTTCGAGGAGCAAATACCAATGGCAAGTGAAACAAAAGCGACCAATGTGGTGGTGTCTTCGGTTGGTGCAGCTGAAGATACCACGACAGTACCTGAAGAAGATACCGTGGAAGTGCATGGGGTTGTTGTAAAGCTACGGAAGAAAGTACCTCGGAATGTTCAACCCGGCGGTGGTCACGAAGCCTTGTTGTCTCGAAGAATGAAGAAAACTCTTTGCAGTTACAGTCAGGAGGATCTTTCCAATGGTAAGTTAAGTATTGAAGTTGTAAAGGTTTCGCTGTGCAAGCTCTATTAAGTTGTTAATACTCAGAAAAACTCTGAGCTCCAGACAGGACTCGAACCTGCAACCTTCTGAATGCTAGCCAGTTTGCCTATATATTAGTGCATGTGCTGTACCTTATTACCTCGGGGATATTAGCAACATAACCCGATGGCGCATTGACCGGCTTTGGTGAAGTAAAACAATGAATTTTGAAAAAGTGAATTTAAAGGACATTGGCAACAAAAATTAAGTTTGTGTAATATTAAAGAACTCGTAAAATGATAGAGTAACACCTTTTACAACTTTTCCGTATTTTACTTCGTTTTTGAAATATCTCAGTTTGTTTGATATGTAAATGAGATGGTCTGGGGTAGGGAATTTTCACTCATTAAAAAAGTCTTATATCTCGGTGATTGCTACGTTTACAGCGTTCATTATCATGGGGAGTTATTATACGCACATTTTCAAGTAAATTTGTAGAACAAACTTGAAGATGGAACTAATATTTTAATGAGTGAAAATTCTCCACCCCACACCTGACGTCAGACACCATCTTATTTACATATCAAACAAACTGAAATATTTCAAAAACGAAGTAAAATACGGAAAAGTTGTAAAAGGTGTTACTCTATCATTTTACGACTTCTTTCATATTAGACAAACTTAATTTTTGTTGCCAATGTCCTTTAAGGTTGATACTTGATATGTATGTAAAGCCTGGTTTCCATTTGGTCGCCACGATCGCAACGGTGTCATAGTGGTCGATGTAATAGAGTGTCGATCTATCTTGTCTTTTGTCTGCTGTATGCAAAGCAGTCTTTACTGATTGCAGAGATAGATGGACACTCTATTACATCGACCACTAGGACACAGTTGCGATCGTGGCGACCAAATGGAAACCAGGCTTTACTGCAACGGCTTCTGTAGCTCAATCGGTTAGAGCGCTGGTCTAGAGATCCAGCCAGAAGGCCTTGAAGTTGTATTTTTCGTAACTGGTCCTGGTTGGGTCTCGAAAGAATATCAATATCAATCAATCAATAATTTATTATAATATATTCCCTAATTAATCTTAATCTTTATCTCGTATTCTATATTTTAGATACATCTACAAAGACGAGCGAGCCAGAGGAACAGTTTGACACCAAGTCTGTTGAACTTTACCATGAAAACCAGCCGACGACTGCCCAGTTATCAAATGAACCAAATGAGACTACGTTTAAGCCCATGGACAACATTGACGTTGAAAGCGCAGATCCAAAATCACCCATAGATGACCTTGATCTTGATCTTGATGCTCTTCCTGAAGCTGTCTCTCCCACCGACTTGCTCTCCCCAATCTCCGAGACCACTGAACCGGGATCTCTCGGGAATTCGTCTAACGGATCCGTGACGTCACCTCGTGATTTTCATTCACCACTCACCGATAGCAAAAGCACGGAGATTGGGCACAAGCGTTTTGCACCACCTCTTTCCCAAACCCCACGAAGAATGAACGAGAGTTCCTCGGACGAGTCTTCCGTTCCACGAGGGAGTTACGTCATCAGTAGCGTCACCCATACCGCTGAGTCAGCGGTCGCCGCAGGACTTCCGGTTGTTGAACGGGAGTCTCTGAGGACGTCGGAAATACTTCGTGCAAGTTCGGAAGGTAATCTGGAGCGCTCGAGTGATGGTATGTTATGCAAGTCTACGTATTCTGGCTTGCAGCCGAAAAAGGCGTCAAATGACGTAGGAATGTCGAAGATACCCATTGGTTCAAGTTTGGTGGGGCATGGCTTTCACGTGCCGACAGTTGATGATGGACAGCGGTGTATATCGGGAGATAATTGGTCTAGAAGAAACGATAGTCGTTTTTCAACGTTTAGTAAAAACAAAACAAGCAGCAGTAAGGAAGATCTTCTCGCTGCTCCTCACAGTTCTACCAGAGAAAAGACAGCCACTCATGTCGGCAGTGATGCCACCCCGGAACTAAATACCCAAGGAATAAACAACCCGGGTCTAAACACCCTGGGAGTAACCAACACGAAGAACGATAAAACTAACTCAAATCCTCCGATAACGTGGTTCGTGCAGCAGAAAAATCATTCGAATTCACCGACGGAGGATGTTCCTAGAAAGCTGGAGTCTCCCAGTCATGTATCCCAGCATGCACCTTTGGAACCTGGTGGCGGGAAGACGACGAGCTGGATGATCACTGCCGATGAACATAATTCAAAGCCAGTGAAGAAAGGTAAAACTTCTTTTTTTCTTCTCATATTTTCATGTTTGCTTGGGATATCTTAGCCATTGCCTCCTGGATGGCTGAGAAATATTTATCACTTTTACTGGGGTAATTCAACGAAATACGAGGGATGAGTATATCCCGATGGCGAAGCCCGAGGGTATTCCGATGGCGAAGCCCGAGGGATATATCATCCCGAGCTCGAATACCTCGCCAGTGCGGGGGCATCCAATCTTCATTTCAGTCAACCCCGGGTACACACGTAAAAACGCCACAGACCTGTTACAGCCTGTTGCACCTTCAGGCCTGATACAGGTATGATATCATAGCTGTATCACACTGTTGTCGCCAACAGACTGTTCAGAACTGACGGTATCAGATTGGAACAGTCTGTTGGGTTGTCAGGGCTGTATCAGTCGTGATGTAACAGAATGTTTTTTGCAAATTGTGATGTACACTGATGATGTAACAGCGCTGATGGAAGTTGTTGGTATCAGATAAATCAGGACTGATGAATACAGATGATAAGGCATCAGTGCTGATACTGACTGTGACCATCATAGCTGTTACAGGGGTCGCTATATTATCCTGAACAGACCTGATATCAGTGCTGTTGAATGCTGTAACAGAACATGCGTTTTTCCGTGTGTAACCATTGAACGCCGCCATCTTGTATAAATTGGAGAACGATTCTATATTTATATTTCATATTAAAGCAATCATTTTGATATTTTACTTGTCAGAAAATGGCCCAAGTAACAATAGAACGACAGGCTTAATCGCCAAATGGACAAATAATGAAAATTAGCCTCAGGAACCAAGACGTTTGCCCTCGAATTTGTCCAAAATGGCGGCGTTTAATTGATTATCAAATTCTGGCCCGAGTGCCCCCTCTCCAACTAAGTCTCGGTAGCGCTTTAAACAATGAAAATAATCTGCATTACTTTATGAAATGTATCCCATGTACCAAACATTACCTGTAGCGATCCGTGCTTTTGCTTATTAAACTCACGCTGGCAAAACTTCACGAAAACAAAACATCCCCCCTACATCAGCTTTAATTACTGACGCCACGCGTCACCACAGTGCCCCATCTTTTAATCATGATTATTAAACTCTATTTAATTAATAACCTAAAGGCATTGTTTTGAGAATTACTGTTGTCTAGACAAACAGATCTTTTGCGATAATTGCGTTGCCAACTGAAACAAATATACCATATAAACGCTTCAGTGCTTCTAAAAGTCGATCTTATAAGCAACAGCTCTCGTCTCGTCGCGGCAGGGTGTAAGATTGGGCAATAAAATCTGCATTTAAAAGCTTGGTTCTCACTTATCGTAAGAATCGTAAAAATCAGGGACAGTTCCATCCCCTATTGTCGGTGATTCTTACAACAGCCACGTTCACACTAGTCGAAACTCGTTGTAAGAATCCCTAATTTTTATTCGCGCCAAAGTTTGAAAATGGCGGCGTTGAACAGACGGATGCTTCTACACGGACACTTTCTCCTACTTATTGCAATGGTTACAAAAAAGCGAAAAAGAGAAGATTTTGGGTTCGTCCATATTTGAGGAAAAGAAAAGACCTGGGGCAATTTCATTCTTTTCCACAAACTAATACTCCACGACCGAAAGTACTTTCCAGAGCGTTCAGGTAGCTTTCGTTGGATGCCATTTTGCGTTATCTAAAAGCATCCAGATATCATCTTGTCCCAGACGAGTGAATTTTTTGTTCACACTCGTCGTAAGAATCCCTGATCCTCGGAGACCGTACTACCCATTGAGCTTCCTCTTCACGTCGTATCAACTTCTGGATTTGTTGTTGCAATTTCTTGATAGCACCTCCCATACATCCTATTATTAGTGGTATTATCTCTACCTGGAATCCCGGTCGCTTCTCTCTCGTTTCAAACGCTAACTGCTGTTATTATTATTATTATTATTATTATTATTATTATTATTATTATTATTATTATTATTATTATTATAGCAGTGTACAACTTCTGAATGCTCAGTAAAATTAAAAGCCACAGTTAGGCGCGAACGTAGCTAACTATTGCGTAAAAATCTATCTTATAAACTCTAAAAGTAAAAAACCAAAGAACAAAAATGCTCTAGGCAACTATAACAATTTAAAATAGGTCAGTACAGTCAAATATTTATACTGTTCGATTCAAATAAAATAAAATAAATGTGATGAGCTCATTGAGCTGTAAACTTCGCTTCAAGTCGCCTTTATGTCTTATCTGACGATGTGCAAAGTATCTTCAAGTACTTTCTCAGTCTGCCTTGGCGCTTGTAGCTTGGCTTGCGTTCGGTAATCTCAGCGAAATCGGATTATATCGGAGCTCCTTCAAATGCCGTTTTACCTGCTTGCCGCCATTATTATTATATTTTTATTCTTCTTCTTCTTCTTCTTCTTCTTCTTCTTCTTCTTATTATTATTATTATTATTATTATCATTATCATTCTCGAACTTACTGTCGGATTTGAGTCTAATCTTCAGATCAACGCTACCCGTAAGAAACGCAAGTACTTCAATTTAATTAACGATCAGCGCAAAATCTATAAAAAAAGTTAAGTTTATTAACTTATCAATCAGTACACTTGGAGTTTTCGGACAGTCAGCATCACTAGATTTTGTTGAAATGTTAAAAGAGCATGAATATGACGCACGTTGTAGGAAGTATATTTTAAAGAAAATAATGAACATGTGCATAAGGAGCACGTACTATGTTTTCTGTAAACGCGACAAAGAATGGAATAACCCAGAACTAATGAACATCTAATCTGTTATTATCATATAAAATCAGTTCAAGTAGACATTGGTAAACTACCTGTAAAAGTGAGGTTTATCATTGTAAATTAATTATTAATTATCAATAAAATGAAGTTTACATTATTATTATTATTATTATTATTATTATTATTATTATTATTATTATTATAATAGATACGGTCTTGATAACAAACACCAAAATTATAGTATTAGGAGAATTATGTCTATCGCCATTAGAACAACATATTATATATTTTGTGGTAGAAATAAGGACTGGACAAATCCGGAATTATTGAACATTTAAAGATACATTTTAAATTAACTTTTTTTTTTCCTTTTTCTATATAGTTTGTAAACAATAAATAGGTTCAAGTAGTCAATTATAAATTACCTAAATTAGTGAGATTTATAATTGTATATATATATAAAGAATTTCAATAAAGTTCCATTATTATTATTATTATTATTATTATTTCAACTTCAAAAACTCATGGACCCGTGAACTCATGAACCCGGCCAAAACGTACTACAGTTAATCACCATGTGTTCACTGTAATTTACTGATATATACAAAAGTTCGCGACAATATATCTTAATATTGTTCATAATTACTCGCCTAGCGGATTTGAGTGATTGGGGACGTTTTTCATTGGTCGACAACTTATTTATTTATCTATTAGAATTTATAATACATATCAATTACAGTATTACAACTAAAAATTGAATGTATTAGGGTAAACCAAAAACAGAATTCAAGATTCCCGCAGGATTGGTCACCCTTTACAAATACAAATAACATATAACATTAATATGAAATCAAAGAGTAAGACATAACGAAATTATACGAAACAGAAAAACTATGGATTAAAAGCAACAGGAAAAAGTTTGAAATAATGCTGAGAAAGTAGCCTCTTAAAAAACGACAAGGTGTTAATGCCACGTATAGAGTATGGGAGAGAGTTCCAGAGCCTAGTGACACGAACGAAATAAGAACACTTAAAGACATCTGTACGGGCATAAGGTACTATAAGAGTCAAGTCATCAATATTACGCAAACAACAACCCGTACTTCTCCAAGAAATGAAACTACGTGGCATGTCTACTAAGCCATGAATCATTTTAAAAAGGAAGACAACATCTGTGATTTCCCTACGCATGTGCAGAGGAAGAAGCTGAAGTTGTTCAAGCCTGGTCTTGTAATCTACTTCATGACCTAAAATAAGCCGAGAGGCGCGGCGCTGCACCTGAAAAAACAAACAACTGAAAAAAGTGAAAAAACAACAACAAAACTTCACAACTGAAAAAAGTGATGTTATTAATTGTGGAAATATTTCGCTAGCGGCGAGCGAAATGGTGAAGTGGAAAACGGGCTTAATAGAAGAAATCTGATATTAGAGAAATTAAATATTTCTTGACTTTGCATGTGCTTGCGTGCAAACATTTGAGTTTTAAAGTATTGCACATCCGGCATGCAAGCTTCACAGGATTTACTTAACAATTGGATGTGCAATTAATTTTAATTCTCTCTGAAGCTTTTTATGTTGTGATTAATGGTTAGGCAAGAATTTCAATGAAACTTGTAACAAATACAATTACTGACACTGTAAATCTTTTATCTGATTACTACCACAGTGGTCTTCCTGCATGGGACAAGATTATACCGTATTAGTTTATGAGATTTATCACTCTTTTAGGTAAAGAATACCCCCAACAGGCTAGAAGCCCAATTGATAGGGGTTCCGAGGGCCTACGATTTAAGGTCGTTATCTGAGAAGACCCGAAAGGCGAAAGTCTTACCATTTGCTGGTATTATTGCAAAAGCAGCACTTTCTCCTCAATTATTTTTAAGACCCTGAGTGGAGGTCCGACCCAGGATATGAACATGTGTCTCCCAGCTCATATAGAATGCATGTATGATAACTACTAGATCACAACATCTGGTTAATAATACCTCGATGTTTACGCGCGCGTTGGCTAATAGAACGCCTTTATTTCGGTTCGTAGCAGTGGCATTTGGTTTGTGGAATGTCGTGACGATGTTTGTTTGATTGAGGCCGTCACGTACGACAAAAATAATTGTCGACAAGAACTAGCTATCGAAAATTAGAAAAAAGTGATCAAACATTAGGTTAGGCAAATCTACAGTTCGACGTTTGAAAACTGGCGTAAATTTGCCGTGTGCATGGGATTATATAATATAGTCATCGATAACAAAATGCCAACATTTTTAGCTGTCAACAACAAAATATAGTTTTCCTTCATCACGCGAAGCTAGGCAACTCGTTAGTTGTTGACAACTTGAATTATTTAATTTAGTTATCGACAATTGATCAGACAGACAGCAAATTTAGTTATCGATCATTTTTTTATTTTCAACAGCTATTTGATGAACATTTAAATGAAATGATATCACGAAGCTGAAATACTAAACGACTCGGATAGTCCTCAATTTGTTGGTCTTTCATTTGTTGGTCTTTCATTTGTTGGCTGATTCATGGCGGATGGTAGGTTGCTTCGCTCGTTTTCTTGTTCGTCATGAGTTGATCGGTTTGTTTATCGGTCAGTTGTTCTTTCTCAATGATTGGTTTCTTCGTTGGTTATTTTAGTTGTCATTTCGAATGATCAGTTGTTGCTTTTTAATTACTTGCAGTTCATTCTTTTGTTCCTTCCTTCCTTCCTTCCTTCGTTAGTTCGTCCTTTGTTGGTTGGTTGCTAATGGATACTTGGCTAAATTTTCCCTCCATCTCGACTGTTTATTTTGTAAAACGAGCTCATGACTTCGAGAGGAAGCGATTAGCGAATGAATAAATATTTGATATTTTCATACTGCATGTTTAGAAGATTAAGTGGTATTCTAATGAATAATTCTATAGATCTGTGAATAAACTGGATGTTATCGCTTTGGAAGAAGGCCATATGTTATACACAAGGCCATTTTTCTTGCGACTTGTAACGCAGCCTGCGGATACAGGCGCTTTTACATCGCGTGCTCCTAAAAACGAGACGCCTGAGACTCGAGAGAAACGCTTGCAACGCAATATTTGTCAAAAAGATGTTACAGGTTACTGTAGGATGCATATTGTGCCATCTGTAATGTAATTATATTGCGAACTAGGAGTGTTCTGGGAACTTGAAACACGAAACGACGCTGCATGATACTCACGAAGTGTCAAGAAAAATCGTCTCGCGTATATGGCCTTCTATTTCGCTAAACTCATGCTATCTTTCTCCCGTCTCTGTCGTCTTTAGCCAAGAATATTTTTCTTTGCAGAAATTTAAAATATGTTTTCATTCTGCTTGTCGATGCAGCTTGTCAACTTAATGATAATTTCTCTTCATCATGTCACTCAGTGTTTTGTCTTTCCCTTGGTAGCCACAACAGTGGATTTGCAATGCAAATCCAAATCTCTTTGACTAAAAGGCTGGTAATGTGCAAGAGATATGTTGTACGAGCAAAGTTAACCATTTGACTTTACGTTTGACGGAGGGCATTTGCTCTGAACGTCAGACCATGGTCAGACATATCTACACACCATATTTCTGCAGCTTATTCCAAACTTTTACTGTTTCCGATTTGTATTTCTATATATATATATATATACACTGCCTGCGCAGTGCAACACTTTTAAATCGCACGCAAGATTTGTAATGCCATGCAATATTTCAATATTGTATTGCCAGAGAGGTGCGTGGAAGCGAGCTTGTATTATTTGATTAATATCGCTAATTACTCCAGCCTACAATGTTAATAACACATGGCTGCGATCTTTGTACAAACATTTGTATAAATGAGACTCAGTAAAGTTGCCGGAATAAATGAAATATGTCCTCTTTTTGAACTGCCGTGCCTCATTACTACACGTCAACAGCTTTTTAATGAATGATCTGTGGCTGGCACGAGGATCTGATGTGATTCATCTCGATCTAATTGCATTTGCGGAAACATGTCGTCTCCTAATAAACGCTGAATTTGGCAGCTTTTTGTTCATTTCGCAACCAATATTAAACAGGGAGGTGCTAATGACACGAGACAATGCGATATTTTAATATATATGTGTATGTTGCCGGATATTGCATATGTATTTTTATACATGTGTTATATTTTTAACTTAAGTTTTCTATTGACTGTATACATTAGATCAAGCGAGTGTATACCAGCAACATACAGTGAACTATTCATGTTGTGATTTGCTGTGTCACCAATATCGAGTTCCGTTCAAAAAATAACTTCATATATATCTTTGTTGGTTTTTCAATGTCTCGTCGTTCACCTGACGTTGCTAAATCGCCGCAGCTGCCCGAAATTAGCGAGCGCGTCCGCAATTAAATACCTTTTAGATCGCATTGTTGCTCGGGCTTCGAGGATTAACGGATGTCTCGTTAGTTCGGAGTAAAGACGCGATCGCAACGTTGATCAATATTGGCATTGCGTGCCGCAGTGGCGCAAAGAGGACAGGTTTCCTGTGGTGCCTTGCAGTTATCTTTTCGACTGTTTTCATTGATAAACCAATCACCCATGGATAATTCTACCAAGTCCTAGTTATCATTGCCATCCAGCTGCTTTTAATAACTATAGTTTCTAGTCTGTGCTTCTCAGTCTATATACTTCGCAGTCAGGTGCTTATACACCTATACCGTTCACCTCCACTGACAAATTTGATACTCACTACCGAAAGAAAGAAAGAAAGTGAATTAAGTGGATCTGAAGACCTCGGGGATTACTTAAAAATTAGACACTGGGGTTCGCTCTGCTGAAAAAAGCCCAGAAAGGAGCTATTGAGACAAAGAAAACCGCAATTGAATCTAGGCGAGAGCCTCACATGAATGCAATAGTTGGTCGAACCATCGAACACTATGGTGGAATAGTTACAGATTATAACTGATATACCTTCGCCGTTCGTTGACAATATTTCTAATTAATACAGATCAAGAGATTACTACAAGAAGGCGGTCGAATATCATACCAAGAGGTTTTTAAGTTAATTTCGTGGGTTTTGCATTTGGATTGGAATTTTCCACGTGAATAACTTGGCAGCTGTGTTTTTCGGCGAAAGACAACGCGAAGAACAACGCTGACACGCCCACTTGGAAAGGAGTTGTTCTAAAAGAAGTTTTTAACGAGAGAACTCGTGGTGTGCTATAAAAGGGAAGTCTTGATCTAACGAGCATTTTGAAGTACAGAGACTGGTTGTGTTCGCTTTCATTTTACAACGAAAGACACTTGACATTAAGATCAAATCCGGCGGTTTGCGCTCATAAATCATGGAAGGGGTAGGGCAGAACTAGATGAATGAGAAAAGTTCTTTGACTTTTGAAACACAAAAGATAGAGTTCGTTTGCGAAAGCTCACCGAAGCTGTGGGTAGGTTCTCTTCGTTTGAGTGACCTACAAGGGCTTGGACCAGTGTCAACAAAGATTTAGAGACGGGAAATCCTCAAATCCCTCTAT
Organism: Chrysogorgia sp. JL179-B06; assembly: GCA_035772405.1. Lineage (NCBI taxonomy): Eukaryota > Metazoa > Cnidaria > Anthozoa > Scleralcyonacea > Chrysogorgiidae > Chrysogorgia > Chrysogorgia sp. JL179-B06. The sequence goes on from JAYKKM010000315.1 coordinate 1,350,792, forward strand.
CCTTCCTTAATCAGGTCATCTCTCTCAGAGGTCAATCCAGTGGCAGTCATTCCTCTCTCATATGACAGATATTTATTCATGATTCATGACTTTGATCGAAAGATTCGACGTAGACGTTCGTTAGACGTAAGTTGGTACTTGTTGCTCGTGTGGAAGTCCTTGGATATTTGTTTGCGATCTAACAGAAATTAAAAGTGAATGTTTTAAACCACTGAAAGCCAAGACTACGCGGAAGTCCAAATTATCACTGTCAAATGCGGTTGAATTTAATATATAGTCGAAGGAAATAGTGAGACAAGTTGGCCAAATACCCAAGAATATTCTTCCGCAGAGGGAAAGGAGACGTAAATAATTGTGTTGGACAAGTTTAAGAGATGCAGACGTCTAGCATATTGAAAGAAAGAAGGGAAAACGTCACCGAATTCGTTAGTAATTATACCTCCAACGAAGTTTGTATACAAAGGACAATCACAACAAAGACCGCTGACGCATTATTACTTCAGTCTGGCAAAACCAAAAGGCCTTTGAACAATTCTGTTAGACAGAACTGCACTTCTGGACCAATATCCATACAGATTTGTCACTCGAAAGCTTTCAAGAAAGCAGATGAAAGCACACGAACCCTTTCATATGGAAATCATGTGAAAAGATCAACATATTCGCTCGAAGAGGCTTCTCGGTCTCTCGACGAAGTGATGGCTTCTGGAAAAGCTATGATAGAGTCGCTTTCTTTGGTGTTATATTCGAGAAATCTCCATGTCAATCAAGTAGCTGATGTTCCTGTCTCCGCTGAAGAAGTGAAACTGAGAAGTTCGTCCACTTTGACGAAGAGAGGTACGTATGACCTTAGTGAAGTGGCAGACATGGTCGACGAAGGTTTTCGCGAAGGCAGTTCTTTGGAAGACAGTTTGGAGGGTATTTCTCGAGAATCGAGTGGAAGTATCCTGGAAAATGGTACGTACCCTACACGGATTAAACGTGATACGTATGATTTGAGTGATGTGTCTGTGAAGTTAGATGAAAGTCGACAAACTGGGACCTCACTTGAACTTGAAGATCTGTTGAGGGAACTTGGTTGTGATGAGAACGGTTTGAGCGACGCTACATCATGTTCAAGAAACAAGAGAGGAACGTATGATCTCGATCATGTTTCTGAGAAACTAGACAACACTGTAAGTTCCGGGAAATGCCTCGAAGACTCACTAGAACAGATGTCTCTAGTTGACAATAACCAATCTATAGACCAATATGATCAGGGCAAGCGTAGAACCTATGATCTGAGTGATGTATCCAATAAACTCGATCAAAGTGCGAACTCTCCATCACACTTGGACGACTCTTTGGAGCAGAGTACTTCAGAGCAGACTGTTTACGAGAACCGAAGGACTTACAATCTCACTGATGTTTCAAATGAGCTTGACAAGAGCCTGAATTCTGGCCAATCTTTGGACGACTCCTTGAGACTCATTTCATCAACATGTCCTGAAGACTCCAACTCTAAAGAGCTAAAGCGGAGAACATATGATATTAATGATGTAGACTTAAATCTCCAGCCATCAAACCAAGATCTGTTGGAAAAACTCGTATGCAACAATAATACCATAGAATGTAATGGGCCAGTCCAGCAGAACTCTGGTGAGACATTGTCGACTTCTCAGAAACTTGCAGAAGATACAACTGTTTCTAAGAGTGGGGGTGTTTCTGAGAAGAGAAAGACATATACGCTGGACGATGTGGCATCGACAACGGATGACGGCTTGTCTAATGGTACTGATGTCCAAAACTCATATTCAGCTCTTTCTACGAATTTGACATGTCAAAATGGTATCCGCAGTAACAGTCACCAGAAACCTGAAGAAACTACTCTGTCAGGTGGGGTTTGCTCTGATAAGAACAAGAAAAAACAGCTGACTCCTGAGCAGTGGATAATGCAAATGAAAGTGGTGAATAATTCCCCTTCCAACGTTTCCCCAGAAAAGACCCAACATCGAAGTTCCTCAAGGAAGAAAAACAAAGAATTGGATTCGGGTATGAAAAACGCTGAACAGAAAAAATCATCTGTCAGAAGTCCCAAGTCAATTTCCGAAAGACGCTCTCAGTCTGCCACTGTTTTGAAATCAAAGTCAACTCCAAGATCCAAGTCGTCATCCTCATCATCGCCAACCTCAGATTTGAGTTCAAGGTCATCTTCTGAGTTGAGATCAAAATCCGTTTCTTCAAGTCCACGCTCAGAACTAAAGTCGAATTCTACTCCTGAATTTTCATCAACTTCACAATCAAAGAATGGTGTTCTTCTAGCAAACTTAAAAGAAGTGTCACCTGGTGTGCGTAACTACCTTACCAACAAGCTTGGCCTTTCTGAAGAGCAGTGTGTTGCTGTGCACAGGCGTCTGAGCAGTGGATCAGAGGAGCCTTTCGAGCCACCAACCATTGAACATCGCAAGACATACAGCTTAGATGATGTTGCCCAATCCTTGGACATTGCTACAAGTCAAGGACTGCCGATGACTAAGGTTTTGGATTATCTTGAGTCGGACACAGAAAAGCATTCCAGTGACGAAGGAAAAGAAAGTCATGAAAAGAACAGGGAAAAGCACAATGGTAAAGAAGAACAACACCATAGTAATTCCTCCACCAAGGAAGACCAAGATAATGCTTTGATTGAGCAAAGTGGTTTTGAAAAGAGTGGATCACTGAGACCTGTTAAGTTACAGTCAACTGCCATTCAGTCCAAGTTTTCATTGAACCAAGGAACGTACACATTAACTAATGCTTCTGCTGACAGCAGAACATTTGGTAAAGACACAGCACCTTCACTTGACAAGCTTTGTCAATTTAAACTCAACAGCAAAAAAGCTGTATACAAGCCATCTGCAAAACTACACAGTTTCTCACATCTTCTGGGTGGGAGGAATTCTCAAAGCAGACTAAGAAGTTCAAAAGGAGGGATTAATGAAACAAAGAGGAACACTTATACTTTGGAAAGCGTCGCAGAAACTTTAGAAAAAGCCCAAGATTCTGGTGAGCCGATGATCGAGGCCCTAAAGAGATTATCTGGATCCCATGCAGAAGCACAATTGGAAACATCAGCTGAAAAAAGAAAGACATACAGCTTGGAAGATGTTTCAAATACTTTAGAAGGTGCAACAGCATCTGGAGTTTCCATCGCAGACGCCCTTCAGAAAATTGCCGATCCAGATGGAACCGAGAATGGAAAAATTATTGATAGGAGAACGCCATTACGGTCATCAAAAAAGAAAGCACCACCTAAACCAAAGCGAACCTTCCAAAAGACAGAAATCAAATTTGAGTCTGACTCCTTTGTCATTGAGTACTACACTTTGCCAAAGAAGCCACAGTCCACAAGCTCAGAATCGGATGTTAGTGACTCTGGTGTTAAAGAGAGTGTAAATGAAATTGATTTAGATGGCATTGGAAAAGTTGATGGCAAGGAAACGATTGAGGGTGCCAAGGTGTCAGGTGTCACTCGTGTTGGTCATGGAAATGCAGAGTCCTCAGTGGTTGCCAAGGGATCCTTGAGTCATAACAAGGTGGAAGTCTTAGTCAAGCATGGTACATGCAAAGTTGTTGATGATTTAGATGATTTACTGATTAAACTTGCAGCAGAGGTTGACAAAACCAAAGATGTGAATTCAAGTGGCTCTGAAAGGAATTCCATTGATCAAGATTTTACAAGTTCATCTACGAATTTGGTTGAGGAATCTACTGAAGGTCTACCACAAGTTGTTGAACCTGTGACTGATGACAGTTCTCCTGAAGGATGTGAATTGAGTGCGGACTACAAAGGATCATCACCAGAACTTTCTCAGAAACCAGATGTAACAGGCCTCTGTGAGAACGGCACATGCATTTCACTTGGCAAAACTGACCGAGAATCTAGTGAGGAATCGACTGATGTTGTGAAATCTGACTTTCCTGCAGAGGTTGGGGAAATTACGGATGATATTTCAAAAGACGAGGAAGCTGTGGTTGAAGTGGCCAATGACTCTATAAACCATAAGACTGATGATAATGATGTAAAAGATATTGAGGAAGTTGATTGCTTATGTTTACAACAACCTGAAGAATCTGAATCTAAGAACGAAGCAGATAGTGTTACAAAAGAACAACCACAGTCAAGCGACTTAGAAAAGATTTTGAACTTGGATGATTTGGAGAAAACTGCTGATGAAGAACCATTTGATGTGTCGGATTTAGGTGAAAGGCATCCTCCAGATGGTGATGCCAATGGTAGTGCTGTGGAAGGTGTTACTCAGTTGGTGGATGCCTCAGAAGGTGATGTTTTTATCAAGAGAATAGGTTTTTAGTAAGCTCCGCAGCTAGGTAAATTACAATAGAATCACTAGCTGTTTTAAGTCCCCAGATATAGGGATGCACGAGAACAAAATTTTGAACTGATCTGGCTGGAACTCATAATCTTGTTTGAACTACATAGCCAGGTGATCTAGTTTATAAGTCTATAAAATAAAAATCCTGATTTTTTATTATGGATGCCTAAAATTGTCTATACATACCAAAAACCAATCTAGTAGTTGTGGATGTTTTCCATATATATTCTGGTATATATGTTATTGACCAAGTGTGATGTCCAGATAGAAGGATTATTATTGGTTGAGCTCTTTTGTATGGACCAAGCTGAAGGTGAGATCCATACAAGCGAAAAAAGAATGAGACAACTCGACTGAACAAGCTCGGTCAATAAGTTATTTATTATATGGCTCAAACCCATATGGCACCTTAGTTTTCATTGGCTAAACAAGAACACAAGAACAAAACAGCTTTCTATTTATATAAAGAACTTTCAGAGATAGTTTCACTCGTCTTCATTTTGAAATTACTAATAAAGACCGCTTGTGGCTGATTTTACTTTGTGAGTGGGCCCATACTGTTGGTTGCCAGGGATATAATATAATATATACAGGTACTTGTCCAATTCTTTTTTAACTAATTATGAGTTCAAATGAGAGTACAACAACAATTTCATTTTAAAAGAAAAACTAGAGAAAATTTCTGGTTGCGGCCAAATATTTTTCATGAGTTCCAGCCAGAACAGGCACTCCGAAGAATCTGAGATCCAGATGTGACTACTGTGTGGGGGTTTGCTATAACCCGGGCGATATGATCGAGGATGAGCATGAAATCTTGTTGGTCAGCAGTCACATTAACTGGATAACAGGTTAACCTTTCATGTTACTCCATAACGAAATGAATCGAGGTATATAATCGTCATGAAATAACCGCTAAGCCCAAAACAACTTAGACCCTAACCCCCCACCTAATGAGTTTTCTAACCCTAACCCCCGCCTTAAGTGTCTTCCTAACCCTCCCACCTCGATTCCCTTGATGTTATCCGGTGATGTTTATATTGGTGATGGAGTAACATGAAAGGTTATCCGATAAATCAAGGGAATCGAGGTTGGAGGTTTGATGTGGGGGTTAGGGTTAGAAAACTCATTAGGTGGGGGTTAGGGTTAGGATCTAAGTAATGTTTTGGGGTTACATGTAGCTGTTATTTCATGGTTAAGTGACAAAATTCTGACGATTATATACCTCGATTCTCTTGATGTTATCCAGTTAATGTGACTGCTGACCAACAAGATTTCATGCTCATCCTCGATCATTGCCCGGGTTATAGCAAACCCCTACTATGTGTGGTCAGAACCAAGTTCCAGTGCATCCCTACCTTGTCCTACTTCCATCCTCTTACCATACAGTAACCCATCACCTCTCTGGGCATATGAACTGTACACAAGTCCTAAATGCCAGATAATATTCAAAAGAGCTATAAAATAATTACAACATGGCAAAAATACTAATTCTTAATAGTGGTAAATTTAAATTAATTAGTCGTTTTAAACCAAATAATTTAAATTTGAATAATTACCACTGCTAACTGACTAAAGATTATAATTTGTAATATTTAATAAGTACTAGTAACCACAATAAAAACAATGTTAAAATATATGTACTGTACTGGTGATAATTATTACAGAAATGAACTTGTCAATTTTTAAAATGCAGCGATAATTTAACTTGCTGTTGTTTGCCAATCTCACGTTTAGGGATTTTACGTATTCGTAATATTTGGATCTTTTTGAGCAAAATTATAATATATCTTGTCAGCCGAAAATTTCATCTTCATGGACTTTTTTGCTGTTAAAGTTATCCGTAGGCGTATTTTAAATGGGGGGTTGAGCTCCCCCAAAAATCAGGACAAGCATTGCTAAATTTAATGGGTTTTTTCCCAATTGTATTAGTACGACTTTAGTCTATAGAGGCTATTAGGAGAGAAGCTACTTATTAGTAATGTACCTATGGCTTCACCCACACGAGATTTTACATGGTGTAGCCTGAAATGTTAGCCAACCCCTAAACCCTTGCCACATGAGTGTTAGATTGGTTTCCATACTTCTGTCAGTACTAGGTGCACGAAATGGCATCACCTGGTAAGAGATAGCAGGCAAATCTTGGATTCATTTTAACTATGCTCGCTTTAGAATTAGATGAAAAAGTTTGCTCAAATCGCTGAAAATTGCCTTTTCGAGCTTCTAGATTTCAAATTTTTCAGGGGGAGGACCCCCGCACCCCCATGAAAATGGGGTCACTGATTACCTGCTTGTCGACTTCAGACCAGCCCCCCCCCCCCCCCCCCCCCACCCAACTTACCGCATCTTATCAGATGTGATTGTCACAAGAGGCATTTTTGTGGCAAGTAACAAAAGAAAACTGGTTTGGAATGCCTCTTGTGACATCACATCTGGTAACTTTGACAGCGAAAAACTCTATGAAGATGAAATTTTCGGCTGACAAGATATATTCTGATTTTGCTCAGGAAGACCCAAATATTACGGATATGTAAAATCCCCAAACGTGAGATAGCCACTTTAAATTCTCTAAGGTACTATTTAACCCTCCGGAGTGATCAGAATCTAATTTCTCCTCACTCCTAATACTTCAAATCGTGAAAATGAAAGAAAACAACTTCTCTCAACTAGTTCTCCAAGTGCTGTCATACTGATGCTTACCTTGTTGATATGTTGTACTTATTAAATTTTAATGAAGATGCATGTATAAAATATTTAAACCTTTTAAATTTATTGACTTTTTAAAATTTAATATAATAACAATTTAGTCATGGTGGCAAACTTAACTATTGCTTTGGAAAACGCGTTTACAATGGTGAATGACAATGATGGATAGTTCTTACAAGAAATGTTCGAAACTTAAGCCCGGCACACACTAGGCGATTTTTGTCGCTTGCGACAATATATGACAACATTGCCTAGTGTACATTACGTGTCCTTGCGATGGCGAAAGTCGGTCGCAAACGACGGTCGTAAAATATCAAACATGTTTGATATTGTGTGACAAAAATCGCAGTTTCTTGCGACAAATGTCGCTTGCAACAAAAATCGCCTAGTGTGCGAGAAGCAGAGTAAAAATATGTAAACTAAAAATATGCATTTCGGAAGACAACTTATCGGATGAAAAACAGAATAGTCTGGGTGATGTCATTCAACATTTATAATAATAAAGACGTTTTAGGAGTATTATACAATAGTCTCAATGCTCTTCCAACAATACATTCTTACTGAAGTTACTTACTAATTACGTTTCTTTATAAAATCAAAACTACTACATCAGGCCTTAGAATATCGGTCGGTCACGGACATTGTCCAACGTAAGGAGGAAACCGCCGGACATTCTGTCCGACCCAAGTGAAATTGAGGTCAGTAGTTTGTATAGACGTCTGTATCCAAAAAATGTTGTCCAAAAGTTGCAGTACATAAAAAATAGCCGGCGGTAAGAGGGAAAACAGGAACCGCCAGACGTAGCACTTGATAAGTTGTCACTTGTCTGTCGTATAAATGCATTGTTCTTCTTTTTAGTTTACATATTTTTACTTCTTTCTTAACTCTACTCTGCTATTTTTGAACAGTTCTTGTAAGAATTATCCAACATTTCCATTCAACATGGTAAATGCGTTTTACAAAGCAATTTTTAAAATTAAAAAATTCGCTTAATGACTCGCTGCCGAAATTAATGCAAATGAACGTGTTTGAAAGTGGCCTAATTTATTTTTTCCACTACTACCTCGTTTCATCTCAGTAGATATAGTATAGATGGTTTGTATACGACGTCACGGCCGCAATGTTTGGTTGAACTTTAACAAAATAATCTCATTAACTTATTTTGTTCGTGACACCAACACGGCCGCCAAATCTTTGTCTTTTGAATCTCAAAGGATTAATTGCAAACATCAATTAGTGTAGATGATGTTCTTGGTCTTTTCGCACAGACCTCGCTCCTTCGCTCGAGCTGTACCAGTAAGCTGTACTGAAAGACCGCTGGCAGGAGCGCTCGGTCAAGTTGTTTTTTTTGTATTCACACAGCGCCTCGCAACGCAGTGATCCGCTGTGGCGTGGTACGCGCGAAAACCATATACCACGCGCGAAAACCAAAACGAGGCTCTCAACAATAGAAGAACAAGAAAACGTTTCAAGACGGTATTTCAAGATTGTTTCGGTATAATATATAATTTATTGACCCTCCGCTCGGGGATATTACCCCTTGGGATGATATATCCCTCGGTTTTCACCCTCGGGGTATATCATCTCTCGGGGTATATCATCCCTCGGGGTATATCATCCCTCGGGGTAATATTTCGTCGAATTCCCCTCGCTCCTGTCTTTATATGATAAGTATTGTGCTGCGTAGACAGTGTTAAAATGCGAATAAACAACTCTAGAAACGTCGATATGCTGCCGAAATCATAATGAATAGGAGGTCTAACGATTCGAGCGAAGGTGAACTGGTTTTCAGGTCTGCACATAAGATAACGCACGCTGATTGGTTGCTGAGAGCCAATACGCTGCGAGGGAACGGATCAGTAGGTTTTGGCGGGGAAATATCTGAGTTGATTTGAATGAAAATAATAGAGAGCTGTTGGTAAATACCGAACAATAAAATACACTGGATCATTAGTATTGCTTTTCGTTGAAGTTATTTATCTAAAAGAACGACAAACAAATGCCTAAATGGGGTAAAAATGAAGATAAACGTACTAGTGAAGAGGTAAGGTAAACTGCAGCATCTGAAGACGAAAACAGCGTTGAAAACAGAGATGAAAATGAACCAAAAGTCTTATTAATAATGAATTCCTTATTAACCTTCTCATTCAGGCGGTCTGTACGGAAAAGTATTTGCTTTCGGCTTTATCGCGCAGGCCTCGCTCCTTCGTCACTCGGTCTGTACAAAATCTCGCTTGTTTTATAAGTCTTTGTTATTGATCTCGCTTGTTCAGTCTGCATCAGTGAAATCTTCACTTAAAGTGTCTATTTCGCGTTTGGGATCTTTTGTAAATTTATAATCTTCGGCACTTTCATATAAAACGTACTTATCATTCACAATTTAACGTACTAAAATCGATTAATTATTTACAGGAAATGGCGTAAACCCAGAGACACACACAAATACATTGCACAGTGATTTAACAGTGAAATGGGAAAAGAGTTTTGGAATTGAGTTAATTTTTTCTAAACAGGACTTTTAAAAGTCAGAGGAAATGAAGATGAAAGTTTAGCTGGTGATAGTGCCAGTGAATCAAAAATTAAGTTTGTCTTATTTGAAAGAACTCTTAAAATAATGAAGAACATCAATTTTGTCAACCGTCGTGCGTTGCGCGTTTGTGTTTATCTTTTTATACGATAACGAAGTGTTTTGAAGTGCTTCGTCGCCAACTTGATGTGGTATAAATACTTCAGAAATTCGCCGTCTTCTCAGAAAACCCTATAGAGGCTTTCTTATTCATCCACAATCCAAATACGTTCACTCAAAACCTGATTTTTGTGTTTGATTCTCGTCACTTGGTCTTCCACGCTTCGCGTCAGTCAAGGCTGACATAATTTGAAACGAAAGTCAAGAAAACGTCTAGTTTTGTGAAAAATACAGAAATAATTACTTTCTAAGGTATATCTTCTTTCAATTGAAAGACAAAATGAATAATTTATATCAAGGATTGACAAGATTTTTATGGATGCAGTTCACCAAGGGAATTTCGTGCTTCAAAAAATGGCCGACCGAGCGTGCAATGCGTCACGCTTGACACTCACTCTGTAAGATATGGCTAAAATGGATGACTCAAAAGGACCTTTTTGTCTGGTTTTTCGTTAGGCTAGGTTTAGGATCAAGGTTACGGTTAGCCTGCGGTAACGAAACGCGCGCACCGCAAACATAGTTTTACTGTAACGATATCGCGTTACCCAGAAGGAAATATCGTTACCCAAGAACCAAAAAATGTGAAATATTAAAACAAACGTTTTTTGTTATGTCTTTCCTCCAGACATTCTTGTAATTATTTCAATGGTTCTTATTTCGCCAGAACGTTCTAATTTCTTTTTTACGCGCTATCAAGTAAGCTTTGGACAGGGGATATATAAATCCAACGTTAATAATATGTATTGTTTCTGTCGCGTTGAGTTTGTTTTGCATTTGAAATGTTGGGACGTTGGTTGTGCGTTGTCTTATTAAAAACCAATAAGATTTTACTAAGCCAACTGGAAATAGCAGTATTCGACGCAATATATTTACAATTTAATTCAAAGTTTCGTGTCTACTCTTGCAGCTGCGTGTTTTCAAAAATATTTGGCATTAAAGTAGAGCATATTAAAGAGGGATAATCATATTCATAAATAATGCACTCAATGTAAGTGCTATTGAGTTTATCGGACGGTTAAATTAGTTAAATTGTTGCTTTTCATTTTACTTTGACTAAAAGTTTAAAAAAATAATAAATCATACAAATTATTCACGATCAATTAAGTTGTTGAAGAATGTTATATTACATTAAATAGACCTAAGCCTTAATCTTGGCCTTTAGAACTCTTGTAGTGTCACCCAGTGTTTTAAATCATATCAGTATGTGTGATTGTCTGCGGTAACACTTGCGGTAACGGTGGCGTAAACGCGTTTCCCACAAACAGATCTGCGTAAACGAGATTTCGTTTCCGCCAACTAAATATGGCGGTAACACAATTACGTTACCGTCCCAATCAGCGCCGTAGGAAGATGTTTAGGGGGGCCGAGCACCGAAGGCGTGAGAATCCTGTAGGGGGGTCCGGGGAGAAAATGTTTGATTTCTAACTCTCTGAAACGCGATATCCTGCATTTTGGGGTCAGTTTTACAACAAAATATTATGATCATAAGCAACATCATTTTAGTTTATAACCTTTACTTCCTTTGTCAATATCATACTAAGTAGATTAGCTGCACATGGTCATGGTGCCTGGTCTGTGTGTGAAACTTATGTACGGGAGAGTGCCACCAGCCCTGCATTTTTTTAAAAATCTATAAGCTCCGACGTTAATTCTGGTGCAATCTTGAGACATGATCAGGCAGCTGTAGTATTGCAGTAATTACAGAATATTTTATTTTCTACCTTGAATTTTAGCGAAACAAATACCAAAATTATTGCCTGGCTAATAATTTTGAAATTATAATGATATAATTATGTTAATTATTTATTATAATACGTTATGAGACACAGAAATTGTACAATCACAGTTGACAAACATTAACTAACGTTTATATTACTTGATTGAAAAATCATCAAAATAATTAGTATCGCAACTAGAAAGTAGAAACAATGCTTACATTGCTACAAAGTAGATATGAAAGAATAAAGATGAAATAATCATAATTTATAATACGTTATGAGACACAGAAATTGTACAATCACAGTTGACAAACATTAACTAACGTTTATATTACTATTTCAAAATCATCAAAATAATTAGTATCGCAACTAGAAAGTAGAAACAATGCTTACACTGCTACAAAGTAGATATGAAAGAATAAAGATGAAATAATCATAATTTATAATACGTTATGAGACACAGAAATTGTACAATCACAGTTGACAAACATTAACTAACGTTTATATTATTATTACAAAATCATCAAAATAATTAGTATCGCAACTAGAAAGTAGAAACAATGCTTACACTGCTACAAAGTAGATATGAAAGAATAAAGATGAAATAATCATAATTTATAATACGTTATGAGACACAGAAATTGTACAATCACAGTTGACCAACATTAACTAAAGCTTATATTACTATTGCAAAATCATCAAAATAATTAGTATCGCAACTAGAAAGTAGAAACAATGCTTACACTGCTACAAAGTAGATATGAAAGAATAAAGATGAAATAATCATAATTTATAATACGTTATGAGACACAGAAATTGTACAATCACAGTTGACAAACATTAACTAAAGCTTATATTACTATTGCAAAATCATCAAAATAATTAGTATCACAACTAGAAAGTAGAAACAATGCTTACACTGCTACAAAGTAGATATGAAAGAATAAAGATGAAATAATCATAATTTATAATACGTTATGAGACACAGAAATTGTACAATCACAGTTGACAAACATTAACTAACGTTTATATTATTATTACAAAATCATCAAAATAATTAGTATCACAACTAGAAAGTAGAAACAATGCTTACACTGCTACAAAGTAGATATGAAAGAATAAAGATGAAATAATCATAATTTATAATACGTTATGAGACACAGAAATTGTACAATCACAGTTGACAAACATTAACTAACGTTTATATTATTATTACAAAATCATCAAAATAATTAGTATCGCAACTAGAAAGTAGAAACAATGCTTACACTGCTACAAAGTAGATATGAAAGAATAAAGATGAAATAATCATAATTTATAATACGTTATGAGACACAGAAATTGTACAATCACAGTTGACCAACATTAACTAATGTTTATATTACTATTGCAAAATCATCAAAATAATTAGTATCGCAACTAGAAAGTAGAAACAATGCTTACACTGCTACAAAGTAGATATGAAAGAATAAAGATGAAATAATCATAATTTATAATACGTTATGAGACACAGAAATTGTACAATCACAGTCGACCAACATTAACTAATGTTTATATTACTATTTCAAAATCATCAAAATAATTAGTATCACAACTAGAAAGTAGAAACAATGCTTACACTGCTACAAAGTAGATATGAAAGAATAAAGATGAAATAATCATAATTTATCATACGTTATGAGACACAGAAATTGTACAATCACAGTTGACCAACATTAACTAATGTTTATATTACTATTTCAAAATCATCAAAATAATTAGTATCACAACTAGAAAGTAGAAACAATGCTTACACTGCTACAAAGTAGATATGAAAGAATAAAGATGAAATGATCACACACAAAAACTCGTGCTTTCACGTCTAATTTTTAGGGAGGCTCAGCCTCCTGCTTCTGGCGACTAGGGGGGCGCTGGCCCCCCTTGCCCCCCTGGTTCCTACGGCCATGTCTCCCAATTAGTTTTTGGATAGCCTGGATTAGAATAAGAATAGTTCTTGAAAGTCCTTAAGATATTTAGACTTATGTGATATTCAAATGAGATGACTTATGACGATTTGCACAACATTTTAACATATTGGGAAATTGTGTATCTTTAAGATTATTGAGTGTCTGTAATATTTAGTTTTGTGAACTGAAGCAATATCCAAAGTTTCAAGTGATTTCGTAGAATAATCTTAAAGATATACACGAATTTCCAATATGTTAAAATGTTGTGTAAACCTTTTGACGTTATAAGTTATCTCATTTGAATATCGCATATGTCTAAACATCTCAAGATCTAAATGAAATATGGAAGCGTTCTTTCAAATAAGACAAACTTAATTTTCGATTCATTGGCACTTCAAGGCAGTTTTACCAGAAAGTACCAAAGATTATAAATATCTAAAAACCCAAACATGAGACAGGCCACTTTAAAACAATAAATAAATAAATTTACAGAATTGTAACAAACTTAATTTCATATCTTCTCTAGGTTCTGTTGAGTCTACGAACAAAGTGGACCCTGTCACCCGTGAGCTGAATCTTCTTCGCCTGAAACTGGCGGAGAAACAGCGCCATATTGAAGCACAGAAACAGCGCACGAAGGAACAGCAGGAAGAGGAGAGGAAACGGTTTGGACAGAACGTCTTTTGGTTTGCTGTGGGGAAGGAAAAAGAGCGGAAGGATTCAAATGGGGTAAGTTTTAAGGCTCATCTACACGACAGCACAACATTGTTCACAGTTTTGGCAGCACAACATTGTTCACAGTTGGCAGCACAACATTGTTCACAGTTGGCAGCACAACATTGTTCACAGTTGGCAGCACAACATTGTTCACAGTTGGCAGCACAACATTGTTCACAGTTGGCAGCACAACATTGTTCACAGTTTTGGCAGCACAACATTGTTCACAGTTGGCAGTACAACATTGTTCACAGTTGGCAGCACAACATTGTTCACAGTTGGCAGTACAACATTGTTCACAGTTGGCAGTACAACATTGTTCACAGTTGGCAGCACAACATTGTTCACAGTTCATGACAGTACAATATTGTTCACAGTTGGCAACACAACATTGTTCACAGTTGGCAACACAACATTGTTCACATTTGGCAACACAACATTGTTCACAGTTGGCAGTACAACATTGTTCACAGTTGGCAGTACAACATTGTTCACAGTTGGCAGTACAACATTGTTCACAGTTGGCAGCACAACACTGTTCACACTTGGCAGTACAACATTGTTCACAGTTGGCAACACAACATTGTTCACATTTGGCAACACAACATTGTTCACACTTGGCAGTACAACATTGTTCACAGTTGGCAACACAACATTGTTCACATTTGGCAACACAACATTGTTCACACTTGGCAGCACAACATTGTTCACAGTTGGCAGTACAACATTGTTCACAGTTGGCAGTACAACATTGTTCACAGTTGGCAGCACAACACTGTTCACACTTGGCAGTACAACATTGTTCACAGTTGGCAACACAACATTGTTCACATTTGGCAACACAACATTGTTCACACTTGGCAGTACAACATTGTTCACAGTTGGCAACACAACATTGTTCACATTTGGCAACACAACATTGTTCACAGTTGGCAGCACAACATTGTTCACAGTTGGCAGCACAACATTGTTCACAGTTGACAGTACAACATTGTTCACAGAAGGTTTGTTCTAAATCACGCCCTCCCGTTTTAGTTAAACTCCCCAAAAGAAGCTGGTCTCCAAACGAAATTTGAGCAGCCATTACCGAACATATCTAAGAAGACCTTCAACTCTTCAGATGTCGAACCGTCTTCGAATGATACGTTTGCCATCTTGACTAAACAGTCGTCACTAGACGAACTACCACCGTCTATGGGCAAACTACAAGATAGAACGTGCAGCTCACAAGCATTAGGCGGTCTAACAGGAAACAACGGTGATCTTGCTAGCTCTGCGGAGCCATCCGGGGGATCACCTAAGCAAGCTACTATAAAACATAAAGAAACCTTCATAGTTCCGTCCAAGCAGTCGCTGAGCAATGGTAACCTGTCGGAACAGGTCGTACATGAGTTCCGGTTATCCCGTCAAGCGTCGGGGTCTCAAGATCTCTTATCGAATATCAAACAAACTACTTCCAGACATGAAGCTCTCGGAAACTCCGGCGATCTTCCGACGCACTCCGGACGTGTGCCGGTGATGAATTACACGAGTAGAATATCAGTGCCTCTTACTTACACAGCGGTGAAACCCGTTTCACCGAATTTATCCGACGGCGATGGTTCTGAGAATTCTGCGTGGAATCTCGCAGATGTACCTGCTGGTGTTGCAGACGGAGTATCGAACCATCCCTCCTCGCCTACACGGAAATGTTGGACTAGCGAGGCAGCGAGTGAAGTTGAGCTGGCGGTTTCGAAGTCGAACTATCACATTTTTGAAAATGGCAGCACCAGTGAAAGTAGGATTGATAATTCTGAGAACAGTGGGGGCAGTTCCGGGAACCACCATGGCGCTCCGAGGACCGTTAATGCAGGAGGTACGATTGATATTTGCGAGCAGAGACAAGGAACGTCTGGGAACCACCAGGACGTGCGATGGATCAATGAGGGTACGTCTGATAACAGACAAGAGATGTTTGATAGCAGGAACGCTGGATTGATCAACGAACAGACTTACGCCACCAGAGGAGAAAATAGTGGTCTCAGAAAGGATATGCCAACTGAGATTTCACGAGGTGTTGATGATCAAAGTGACTTCAAGAAAGTTCTCGATTCAGAGAAAATGTCTATGCATGAGAATAGAGGTACCCCCGAAGGTCAACGTACGAGTCCAAGAGACTTCGAGTCAAATGGCAACTCGCCTCTTTCTGAAACCGATAATGACACCCCCAAGAAAGGGTTGGCGCTGTTCATCGGAGACCAAAGCTCTGTCGGCGAAGACGTGAGTACTTAGGACATTGACAACAAAAAATAAGTATGTGACTTAAAGTGCTACTGCGATGAAAATACATGAAAACTTGAAGAGTTGTAACGGGTACTTACATACTCAAAATATTTTTCCCAATTCGAATCGAAAGTACTATATTTTTGCAATTCTTTCTACGTTTGCCATTAGCGCTCATCGCCAGCTAGTACTCGGAAAGTAATGGATCGAGTGTGACGTCATCCAATCAACAGCGATAATTCTAGATACGGTTTTACATATTGTAGATATTATCACTGTCACTTGTTGCATTTATAAGTCTTGCAGTGTACAAATGTCAAGAAAGCGAAGCAAATGGCGTTTATACTACTACTCCAAATTGTGAATCTTACGAATACAATTTTCAGCATTTGGAGAAACAATTCAATAGTTTTGAATTTTCGGGATCCACAGGAATTACGGATTTAAGTTTTTCCGACAACTGAAGAATAACTTCTACATCTACACACAGTTGATCTACAGCCTCGGCCATATTTTCTGATTTTAATTGAGGCTTCGCAACAAGCGCGCAAATCGCTTCTGCGTAGAGGAGGGGTGAAGTACAAAGTCCTCTAGGTGAAGGAGCCGGTCCAAACGGCTCCGGTTATGGCAGGCAACTCCTCCGTTTTTTCTCCTCCCCCTCCTTTCGTTTTCTCCTCCCCCCTCCCTCCCCAGACTTGCTCACTTATTCAACTCGTCCCGTTGTTGCTCACTTTTTCAACTCGTCCCCATTCCCCAGAGTTTCCTCAACTATATTATCACTACGACTTGTCCCATGGCACGATGGAATTTTAGCAGGTTTTCATAAAAACAATTTTGCTTGGACATACGAAAAATATAGCCGGCGATTTGCTATACAGTACCCACTGGAGCTCCGGAGGGAGCTGGGTCTTAGCGAAAGTCCTGCCGAGGTTGTATAAATGCTCGTAATACGTATTAAAGGTGTTTTAGGGTTCTTCTGTTAAACGACCTCTGAAATGTCCAGTAATAATGATGCTAATGCTGCAATCTGATCGTGTTTTTAGGGTTTAACACCAGAGCAGCTAAAGAAAAAAGATAGATTTTTGAAAAATAGGCAAACGAAAATTGAAGAAGACAAAATGAAAAAGGAAGCTATTTTAGAGAAAAAACGAAGGTTTGATTAATGGAATTCATTTCATCCATTCCTGCATTAATTCGTTCGTTCGTTCATCTCTCATTGATTCATAATAATAGTAATAAATACATCTTTAACCAATGTATAGCCTTTGGGAGCGTCACACATGCATGAGTTATCAGAGAATGTTATATATCTTTGCGTTCATCAAAGAAACACCAAGTGTGAATAACACGTGTGCGTGTTTCTCCCGCAACACTAAACGTCTCGATTTTAAAGGATTTCGTTCGAGAATGAAAGAGATACACATATTTCTCCAATAAGTCATTGTGCATGTGTGACGTAAATTCCGGACATTTACATATCAAACAAACTGATAAATCTCTAAAAGAAAGCGAAGAAACGAAAATCTTCAAAAGAAGTTACTTAATCATTTTAAAGGTTCTTCCAAATAAGACAATAAAAAATTTTGAGGTTAGGGGCACTTTAAGTATGTGTAATGCGGGCGGAGGCTATTGGGGGAGGGGGGGGGGGGGGGGATAAAGCAAAATCATTTCTCCTAGCAGTACAGGGGGTTAAGACCAATTTTATAAAAAAGCGAAGGGGCTTGAAACTAAAATACATATATATAGTTTATTAACCCATTAGGGGGTAAGGGTACATCTTAGTACTTCACTCTCCCAAATAAAATTATCTGGCATTGTCCAGAATAAGATGTTATTAAAGTGCACCCTTACTCGTTAAAGGGTTAAATATGAATGTTGATGTCTAACACACATAAAGCAGTTTCATTCAGCTTCTTTAAGTTTATTAATGTACATACTACAGTATTAAAAAGTAAATTATTTGGATCACAACAGAAACAGTACATGTACTGATGTACAGTATGTATCTTTTCTATACCCCTCTTGACATTAAAATATCAAGGAGCGGCATGAAATTTTTAAAAATTATTTGAGCAGGTATCAAGTAATTTCATGAATGGATGGATAGACGGGGTACGAAACATGCCTCCGCCCCCCATTACACTTAATGACCGCTCCCTTAATAATAATAATAATAATAATAATAAATAATAATAATAATAATAATAATAATAATAATAATAATAATAATAATAATAATAATAATAATAATGGTTTAATACGACATATCCAAAAATTACATTGGCTCTTCGTCCGCAATCCTAATTAAAGCTATATATATATATATATATATATATATATATATATATAAATGAATAAATAAATACATATGATAATAAAATAAAATAAATTATAAATTGATTCTGATTATACTAAAATTACAACTACAACTTAATTGCGGATGTCATTAGACTGACTCGTTCACTAGCCTACTCTCCGCCAAAGATGTCATTTCAGTTTTGAGATGACTCAGAAAAAGACTAGTTTCAGTAATATTTCGGATTGTACTAGGTAGGCTATTAAAGCGTATTGCACAAGAGTGCTGGAAAGTTCCGGTCTCGAAAGGTATTTTCAGTTGTACCTCTTCAGAAGACCTCAGCGACCTGGATGGTATATATCGCTCCAGAGGCAAACGCTGGCGAAACTGCACTATAAAGAGCCTTGCGAGCAAGCTTCAAAATATTGTATTCTCTACGTTCTGGGATTGGTAGCCATCCCAGTGATATAATGATGACCGCTCCCTTAGTGAAGCTGTTATCAATGATCCATTCAGGACCACAGATTTATATTTTATAGTTTCTTATACTGTGTTTTGTACTGTATAACTGATATTATTCACTCATTTATTTCACTTTTCTGACTATTTCTTCACTCTCTTGTTGGACAAACAGAAAAGAAGATAAAATGAAAGAAATTCAAATCCGTCGTGAAAAGGAAGAGCACAGCAGACAAACAAGATTACAGGAAAAGAAACAACAAGCGGAGATTGCTAAATACGAAAGACAAAAATACGAACTGCAGAGAAAAGAAAACTTGAAGACTAGGACAAATGTCATGGATGGGGTACCTAGTGGATATCATGGATTCTCGCTAATCGAAACGGTTCCTTACGGCCACTCGCCTGTTATGAGCGGAGTGGTTCCTTCTGGAATGAATAACGGGGGGTCCATATTCACCCCATCTCCCTCAGCGTTCTCTGGTTTCACAGGTAAATTTGTGATATGTGTTGTATATATAATTTGTGATATATATATATATATATATATTTATATATAGTAAACTTAAAATATATATATATTTATATATAGTAAACTTAAAAACTTTATTGTCGCTACTCGGAGTTTCACGCTTTACACGATCATCAGGCAACTATATATATATATATATAGTAAATGTGGGACCTTGATGTAGACAGACGATATATGATATATATTGATATACTGCTTATATGCGGCAGTCACTATATATATATATCAGTAATGCTTGGGTGTGTTAATATACACACTGCTGTAGTGAATCTGGAAGAGCTTGGAGTAGACAGACGATACACTGGATGATCATCAAGCTCATATCCTCAGAAAATGATTCTGAGTCTCGGACAGGAATCGAACCTGTAACCTTCTGATTGCCAGTGAGACGCTCTAACCATTGAGCTACAGAGACTGAGATGGAGAGCGAAGGTTACAATGATGTACTGGTTCTATTGATATATGTACTGCCTATGCGGCAGTCACTATATATCAGTAAACATTTTCTGAGGATTTGAGCTTGACGATCTTCTGTCCAAGCTCCTAAATTCACTACATTAGTGTATATTTAACAATTAGACAACGAGCCCGCGTTTTCTATGAGCAGATAGTCAACGAGGCGGAGCCGAGTTGACTATCGCTCATAGAAAACAAGGGCGAGTTGTCTAATTGTTTTAGTATAAATTTACAACTTTCTAACCCAAGAAATAACTTTTATTTCGCATTTTTCATGGGAAAAAAGTAAATATTCTTTCGAAATCACGCGACTTTTACCCCAGAGGCTTATATCAGCGGATAGTAACTCCTGCGATAGCCAATGAAAATTGAGGATTTGTGATATAAACTTGTCAATTTATACTAAATACAAGTATAACACACCCAAGCATTACTGATATTTATAATAACAGGGCTTTCGCTTAGTTCTGAAGTAGGTGGGCTATCCCAATGAAGTACCCATTGGTGTCAGAGTTGGACGCCGAATAGACATTCTAATTCATAGAGAGCCAGAGAGTGCGATCTATACTACTTCTGCAATTTTCAGCATTTGGAGAAATAATTCATATGTAGCAAATTCCACTATATTATCAATGTATGAATAACACTGATGATGGAATTTTAACAGCATTTCATAAAAAACAAACCTGCAGAAACGATTTTGCTTGGACATGGGGGACATATAGCCGGCGATTTAGTACTCGCCGGTGCTCCGACGGGAGCCGTGTATTCACGAAAGCCCTGTAGACATCCGCCATATTATGATGAGCTATTTTGTAATCTGATTGGTTCTTACACTAGCAAGCTATCACCTCATATATCATTAGTAATAAAAAAACAAAATGGCTGAATGTTTTTCTAAAGTGAATGAACAAGAAATCAGGTGTTTGCTTGATAAAACAACACGAAAAATATCTAAAAATGAGGTATATTAAAAAACGAGTGAGTATATTAAAAAAATTATACCATTCGCTCTTGTCACATTGAAGATACATTTTTCGCAACTTGTCCGGTTGGATCTCAAAGTATATGATTCGATACTCATGACTTACCATGACTTTTCTTACATCTGATTCAGCGAGTGTACCAAGCATAAGAGTGTATATACCTTTATGTCATACTTATCTTGAGAATAACTGCGTATTCTTGCTATTCCATTCCTTCAGGGGTTCAATCTTATGTGAAACCAAGTGGAAAAACGAATCGTAAACTTATAATCAACGCTATATCTCACGTTTGTTTACCTGGTGCTGTTAATAAAGAGACAAAAGATAAATGCCTTCAGGTAAACGGCAGTCTAATTTGTTCTGTAGACGTAGTATATAGTTTCTTCAGTGACGTTATATCAGTATAAACATATATGTATGTATGTATGTATATATACTTCATTATGGTATAATTGTTAAATATTGTCCTTGTTTCAGATGATGACGGAATCCAGCGCCCAACACTTCGTTATTCTGTTTCGCGAAGGATTGAAATTCCGGGGACTTTATTCTCTTGATCTAGAAAACAACCAGGTAAACCGCTGTAAACCGCTTTAGAGTGTGGCAAGATGGAGAGACGCACCTGTTGCATTATGAAACACTGGAGCAATACCGAATCAAACGTCGCTTCATGTAAACCATTTATTTGCATTAAAAGCAATGCATTAAGTTCGACTTGCTACCGCAATGTTCACAAACCTTACTCGTTGCGAGTGAGCACCTTGCAACGCAACATTGTTGTGAGATAAGTTGTGGCAATTTGTCACCCCCATTACGTCACGCTTACCAGTTCATGACGTGTATTTCATGACTTGTTATGTGTTTTCAACAGGTCCTGAAAGTTCATGGTGTTGGTCCTCGTTCTATCACAGAGAAAATGATCCAGCGGTTGTACAAGTAAGAAACTTTATAAAATAACATGTATGATACGCAAGCTTTGATTGGTCAATACCCGTGTTTGGATCAGGCCATCCAAACACGGAAATTTCCCGCCAGTAGTATTAAAAGTAGTATTAAAGAAATACCTAATGGTTTTTCCGTGTTTGGATGGCCTGCACCAAACACTTGGGATGTTGCTCGACTTTCGAAAAGCTAAAAACACTCGTCTAGCGGCTCGTGTTTCTTTACGCTTTTCTCAAGTCTCGCAACATCCCGCGTGTTTGGATCAGGCCATCCAAACACGGAAACCATTAGGTATTTCTTTAATACTACTTTTATGCTGAGACGCCACGTGCCACCCTAGCTCCTCACTCAGCGGGAGGCAGCGGCCCGCGCGCCTGAGAGGGGGTCTAATCTTCTCAGGCTCCATGGCATGTGGAGTCTCTCAGGAGTTAATTCCGATAATAGAGAGCTTAAAGTGCTTACCCGGGGTTTGGGGATTTTACATATTCGTAATCTTTGGGTTCTACCAAGACGAAATGTATAACATATCTTGTCGTTCGAAAATTTCATCTTCATGCCTTTTCCCTGCTAAAGTCGATTTACCATTCACAGGAAATTACTTTTTTAAGAGTACTATTAGAAAAAGAGATCTAATTGGATCTGAATAATGTAGTAATTGTCCTTTATGTAATAATTAGTTATTAAGTAGTGTAAGTAGTGTAATCTAACATTAATAGTATTTTATATTGTAATTATTAATATTTTAGTGTAAGTATTAGTTTTCATTACCACTTAGTGTCCCGAATTAGTAGACTACTTGTAGTTGGCTAGAAGATTGACACATTAATAAAGTTTAATAATAATAATAATAATAATTGCACACTGATTCAACAGTGGAACACAAAGAAAGTTTGGCTCTGAACTTTAAGCACACCTGTTTAGACAAAATTCGCTCAATTCCCAACTTTCATTGTATATTTCACTGCTGAATCAACGTGCAATGTTTTTGCATGTCCCTGCTTTGACATCATTTCTGGGGATTAGTAAATCACTTTAGCAGGGGTAAAAGGTATGAAGATGAAATTTTCGCACGACAAGATGTTTTACAATTCTTCTCAAGAGATTCCAAAGATCACAAATACGTAAAATCCTCAAACCCCGGATAGCCACTTTAACCAAGTTAAATGGTTTTATGGCGTTCTTCGTATTTTCAAAATTGTCACCAAAAGTGCTGTCACCTAAAGTGGTAAAAAGTACTTTTTTCTAGTTCTTATAAAAGCTGCAAAGTTTCTGCAAAACCCATCTAATCAGTGAATCAACGTTCAACTTTACTAACTGGCTTTACTGATGCTGGCGTTCTAGCAGTTGACCAACGTTGTCTTCAGAACGCGAAGACCCCCTCAGTACATGCAACGTTCGTTGACTTTCCTTTGAGAGGCTTTTCAAGGCCAATTAACCATTAGGTTAAACTAATAACAACACTAATAACAATAATCATCCATAAATATGTCTTTAAGAATTCCAGAGTTCCTGAGAAGCTTGTTTTTAAGATGGCGCTTAAAAACAGTTATAGACTTACAAGTTTTTAGAGAGCAATCTAATAAATTCCATATATTTATACTGTTCTATGATAAAATGTTTCCTGGCCACTAACGGTCTTACAATAGTGTTATACGACCGTTAATCTCTACACGTTTAACAAATTTGGAAGATAAGTATTTCTCAGTGACGTCTGTGTACAACCATGGATAGTAAATAAACTGGATAGGAAACTAAGATCACGTGCGACGTTTCCAGCATGCTGATTGGTTTAGACACCAGTTGATGGCGTTTGGTCGCGTGAAAACCTAGTTGCAAATCGTGACGTAACAAAAACACCATAAATCGCAACGTTTAGCGATAATACAGCTAAAAATTACAGTCAAACTGCCAAAAAATATCACAATGCCACTTTACGATGGAATATCCGACTACCATTACTCATTTTAGGCGAAAAGATCCAACTTTAGACGGTGAAAAACGCGTCCCAAATTTCAACTAAAACAACGGTAGTTTTGCGACGCCAGTTTCTTCACCACAAAACGAAAACAGCTGAAACAAAGACGAACAACATTTACCTCGATCATTTGGTCGTGGCTTAGGCAGGTTTGTAAGACGATGAAACATTTTGGAATCTCAATATAGCTACTATGAATGCGAAAATATGGAGACGTCGAAGAGAAACTCAGTAAAATCTGTGTATTCGTGACATCTTCGTGACATCACGAATTGCAACTAGGTTTCCACGCTGACGTCAGCCAGTTTCCTATCCAGTCTATTTACTATCCATGGTACAACGAAGACAACGTCAAGTTTACTTTTGGGACTTTACGTTATTAATTTTCTTTGTTTTGCATGAAACATTTTATTGAAATAATACGACGTCCGTGATTCTAGAACGCGAGATTTGCTAATAAGTTTGTCTAATATGAAAGAACTCGTAAAATGATAGAGTAACACCTTTTACAACTTCCCCGTATTTTACTTCGTTTTTGAAATATTTCAGTTTGTTTGATATGTAAATGAGATGGTCTCTGACGTCAGGGTAGAGAATTTTCACAAATTTACTTGAAAATGTGCGTATAATAATAACTCTTCGTGATAATGAACGTTGTAAACTTAGCAATCACTGAGATATAAGACTTTTTTAATGTGTGAAAATTCTCTACCCTGACGTCAGAGACCATCTCATTTACATATCAAACAAACTGAAATATTTCAAAAACGAAGTAAAATACGGAAAAGTTGTAAAAGGTGTTACTCGATCATTTTACGAGTTCTTTTCATATTAGACAAACTTAATTTTTGTTGCCAATGTCCCTTACCCTCCCACACTTGAAAAAACCATCTCAAGCGCTTTCCATCTTGTTTAGATACAACAGCGGGGGCAAAGAATTCTCCGAAATTCCTGCCAAAAGTTTCTCTCTTTCGGTCGATGGGTTCACCCTTCAAAAAAGTTGCTGGCAGTCTAGTAAACCGTCAGTCGCGTCGAAAACCGTGTCGAACTACAAGTCCTCCTCTTATAGGCCGACAAGGTGATCCGGCGGATGGAGGAAGTGCAGTGCAGGGAACACTAAACTTCGTGTATTGATATTATATGATATTGATATTATTATTTAGACAATATGTTTGCAGATGTCATATATATATACATATATATTTATTTATTTTTCTCACATCGCGTTGAGAAATGGACCGGGCTATTTTTCAATCAGTTGATGTGATGATATCATGATTTAGATATAATTTGGTGATTTTATTGCCACCCCGAAACCACTTCACCCTGCCTCCTGCGTGGGCCCTCGCAGCATCATGGGAAGATTGCTCGCACTTGGCGAGTGTCGTGGCTTCTAGATGGAATACTCGGGTCTGAGTCGTCTTCTGGTCGATCTTTTTATTAGTATTAGTATTAAGGTTACTATTAGAAAAGCATTAGGCGGGGGTTAGGGATCTAAGTTGTTTTGGGGTTAGCAGTTCCGATCGTATGATAGCAGTACAATCTCTCATTTCGTCCAACCTCTCGCGAATACTAAAAAAGATCGTCCAGAAGACGACTCAGTCTACAATCTTGGACAAAACTGTTGACACATAGAACCAAAATATCACCTCAGTCATATAAAAGTGCACGTTAATGGTTGAAATCCCCCCTTCCCCCGTCCAATGTTGTTGTTTTTTCCCACCAAACTCAAGCCAAATGGTTTGTCTTCTCATAAGAACAACATTGTGTTAGGGGGAGGGGGGATTTATTTTAAGGTAAATTAACACTCTAAATGTGGATATTTATTGACTTTGAGGATTTGTGTCAACAGCTTTTGTCCTGCCAGATCCACTGATATCCTCACATAGCTTGACTGCGGGCTCCCATTACCAATCATGACTCACAAAAAGTTGTCAAATCAAACTTTCAAAACCTTCGGATGTAGACTTGTCCATTTCGTTAATTGTGCAAATTTATTCTGTGTTTTCCAAGTTTTTTTCTACAAGATTTGGCAGATCCTTTCGCAAGTACAACCTTGACTGCGGAGGCAAGGAGGCAGCAATGACCTTCAACAGATCAACTGAGTGGAGAATAGCTTTCCCGCTGAAAAATATCGCCGGTGTCAGAGGAATAACGGATTTGCTATCTGTGGTGAACATACAATCAGCATGGTCAGTGGTCAGCTTTTTCATACGAGCGTTGTGTTTTTGTAGGGGAGTGGATGGTTAGGAAGACACTTAAGGCGGGGGGGGGGGGGTAGAAAACTCATTACTCGGGGGGTTAGGCTTAAGCGATATTAATGCAATCAGCCAACCGCTGACCATGCTGTTTGCATATTCATTCTCGATCCAGCCTACAGCCTGAATATACACAGCTTGTCGACACCCCGCTGAGCTACTCAGATCTGAGTGGTAAAAGTCGTAATATATTCCGTCAAGATAGTAGATTTTGAGTGGTTTAATACTCATATGATTCATAATTGTTTATTTGATTGGATTATTTGATCTCACAAGAATTCCCAGAGAACCAATGGAATAAGTCAAGGGTTGTGATTTGAACAATCAAAATCTACTACTCAGATCTGAGTAGTTCAGTGCGGGATCGACAAGCTATCGTGCGAGTTTTCACAGACTATTACAGGTGTATATTCAGGCTGTACACAGGCTACATTCTTCGGGTGTTGCTAACCCACTGTGACGATGACCTCGGGGATGAAGACCCCAGGAGATGAGGATCCAGTATATTAGGACCCCAAGGGAAGTGGTCACTGATGTCAAGGAAGACATGACCCCGGTTACTCATGATGTCTAAGAAGGAGTGACCACTGGTCATGGTTAGACGATCTTCGGGAATTATCGACCCCTTGACTTATTTCGTGTGCAGGAGAAAGAAGGTTTATATTAGGACTATGAAATGTAAGAGACTTCGGCTGGTGACGTTGCAATGACGTTCCGTTTAAGCCTTAGGCTTTTTTGTGATCTCTGAGAGATCGAAATATAATATGTATTGTAGAAATAGAAATTGATATTTAAGTTATGAATAATGAGGGTAGAGATATCTTTTTTTCGCTGGTGTTTTTTTTTACCCGCGGATTGTTCTCGGTAACAAGGACGAATTACATAGCCTGTGTCGCAGCCCTGACTTGAAACGATAATACAGTCAAAACAAAAAGACCTTTCCACTTCCCGCTTCAGTGGTCTGTTTACGTTTTTAAACACAAGTCCAGTAGCTGCTGCAGTTTTCCGTTTCGTAAACGGTCGTTGCCAACAGAAATGGTCGTTGCCAACAATTCAAGAGAAAAACCTGGCACCGAATCTTTTGAGTTTCTATTTTCCTTCGAAAGAGATATCGTCTAACTTTGTAAAAGTGAAGAAAAAAATTAATTTCGTGGTATATCGCAGGATTTATTGAGCAGTATTTCTTTGGATCTCTTGTTGCACGACCGCGTTTTGAGAAGAATGGCACTATTACCGGTATGACGTCATTCTGGTAATAGGTTTATTGAACTTATCACTCACCCAAGACTAAACACTATTTCAAACTTACTAAAATTAAACCAAAATATACGTACAGTATTTTCACGCCGTATGACATCATCATGACATCACATACCGGTAGTACCAGGCTTTCTTCCGACGCGGTCGTTGTTCAAAGACTGAAAACCACTGGGAAACAGAAGTCTTATTTAAAAACTAAAATCTTAATTTCTTTTTTTCTTCTTAAAGAGTAAGATGATTTAAACCTCTGCACCTACGCACTGCAGTAAACATTTTTTTGATAAAGGAGAAATAAACAAATTTTGTTTTACAAATGAAAGGGGTCTGGCACCAAGTGGTCTCCATGACAACAACATTACTGACAGTGCAAAGTTTCAACACTTGCTATCTGTTATTTGCAGAAATATGCATCATTTTGTGAATTTTATTTACTCATGTATAGAGGCTAAAAGGCATCCCTTTTAAGAAAAGTCATCACTAAAAAGTCCACTCAAAAGTCATCACTCAAAAGGACCTTTGAGTTTCTGTTTTTGTTTGGTCTTTATTTTTGTTTAGATTAGGGTTAGCTACGGTTAGGATTAGGATTAAGGTTAGGACTATTAGGATTATTATTGGGATTAGGGTTAGAGTAATTCTTGAAAATGAGAAGGTCCTTTTAGCCTTCACCGAACAATAGTTGCTCGATCCAGTCTTTATTTCACATCTACTCTTCGCGTCCCAGCTTGTTGGGGTTTGGAGTTTACTTAGTATTTATATTTATATATACTCCTATACATGTGTTGTTGTTGATACACCTAGTGAAAAAGTCGAAAATTAGGGGAACATTCAAGGGGAAGCCTTGTAAAAGGTGGGGAGTTCAGGGAAAAAATCGAAAATTACGTGAGGAAATCCAAATGGCCTAGGTAAAAATTGGCATCTCCTTCGTGTACTGGACACACAATGGACACAGACTACGTCATAGACACATCAAGGTTATTTTCTCGGGATTCCGAAGCTTTACAAGAACAAAAACCCTAACCATAACCCAAATAAAAACTCTAGTCCTAACCCTGAAATAAAGGAATGCTAACCCTACTTTTAAACTAAATATTTCAATGATGTAATATACGAGTTAAATTTACGAGTTAGCGTTTACCATTTATTTATTTGTTAATATAAATTAAATATTCGTTACCTAACTAACATAAAATTGCTTTGTTAAAATTAATTATTAAACTTTCACATTAATTCCAAAGGTAAGTATTAAAAGTTTTGCACCACTAAATCTAAACGTGTTTTTCCTTATCGAAGTTGCGTTTAACTCTATAATTTCTCGATTTTTTCTCTAGGGTTATCTCGATTTTTTCCTAGGGTTCTTATCGAATTTTTTTTCCGCCCGACCCCGAAACGCTTGCTTTGCAGGCTTCCTTATCAAGCCGATTACATCGAATTTTCTCCTAGGCTCCCCCATTATCCCCCTAACTAATTTTCAAATTTTTTTATCGCGTCTAATTTTCAAATTTTTTTATTGCATCCCAGCTCCTTACCTAATTTTCGAATTTTATACTATAGTGTATGGATAGTACAATGTTTGTAGTAATACTTTTACTTATAGTACTTATAATTAACCGCCATATAAATGGGAGGAGTATGACCCGGGTAGAAGTGAAGACTCCTCCCATTTTATGTGGCATGTAATATTTCTCATTTTATGATCTTGGGTGCCGGTGAAATTCGCAGAAATTTATCAAAATTATTTGAAATTGGTACCGAAAAGCAACAAAGACAACAACTACTCTTCATGTAAGTTTTTTTATTTCATTTTAATAGTTACAGTGTATTTAAAACAGATTTTGTCGTAACTTCACGTCATAGATTTATACAATGGTTGTAAATCCAAACAAAGGGCGGAGTCTGGGTAACAGATGGAAAATATTTAGGGAAAACTGCTACAAGTATTGTTTACACTAACACAAGTACTATAAATAATATATAATAAAATAAATATAATATCAGACCTGCCAACCCATCCAAAGATCCAATTTTATTCTCCCCAAAAATAGTGAGAAAAGTACAAAAATAGTGAGATATCAACGTAACGATATATTTTGTATTTTTCCCATGTAACAGCAAGGTTTTAACAAATAGTATAATACAAGATAAGATTTTTTGTTGTTTTTGAGGTTTTTGACCATAATCCAACCCTTAATCCTAACCCTAACCCCCCCCCGCCATAAGTGTTTTCCTAACCCCCGCCCGCACTGGAGCATAACTGTAGTGTAACTGTAGTGCAGAATAATATGTAATTTACGTCCATATTTATAAATATTTTGTCGTTAAGTTAACTCGTTAAATATTAAAATCACACTAATAAAGGATGGGGATTTAATATTTAAAATTGTGAGATTTTTAACCTTTTAGTTTCTTGCTTTTACCGTGAGAATCGAGTAGAAAATCGTGAGACCGTGAGCTTGTGGTCAAAACCGTGAGTCTCGGGTCTGCATCAGGTCTGCTGTGGTATAGTAATCTGCCAAAAAATACTGGTTTGAGCTCGATTTGCCGACGGTGGTTTTGCGGACGGCTACAGGCCCCTTCTTTAATACTCTGGGTGCCAAAGCCCCTTCTCCACTCGACATGTAATTCACATATGTACGGACAGTATTTTTCGAGTTCTTTAATATTGCATGAAAACGTCGCATGATATTAAATGTGCAGCTGTTGACATTTTTAACATTTTTAAAAAGTGACGTATACAATACCAGTAAGCTAGACATTTCACTCTCAAAAAAAGTGTTATATTTAATACTTGAAAAACGTTTTAGTAATTAAAAGGGGAAAAAGCTTCTCAATCGTAGTCTTGGGCTCTCTTTTTCAACTTTTAAGGATCTTGATCAGATATAAATAATGAGAAAACCATCAGCGCTTTTAGGGGAGGAGCGAGTGGGCCCGGTAACGATAACAGTTTCACTCAGTTGGAAAAATATGGGAATTAGAAATACTTGGTGTGCGTCTTGAATTCACGACTATTAATATCACATTATTTGGAGCCGTTTTTAACCTTTGTAGCATTTGCTACTCAGTACCTTCATTTAACGGTCGTTAACAATATCTGTGCAGCGTAATTGGGTTAATTTTGGATAGTACGTGACTGGCTAATCTGCCTACAACATACTGTAATACTGCAGGAGACGACACTCGACAGTCTGAACAACTACCGGTTCAATTTGGCCATCTATACCTAAATATTTCTACCTGTTATTCTTCACAGACGCGATTTTGTCGGTTTAAAACGCGACCATGGAGCGACGTGAAGCTAGTTTTGTAGTACGAACTATTGAAAGAACCCATTCTGACAAGTTGGTCTTGCAAACCGCTATCGTGCACCTTTTTAGTTCCGTCGCCTGTATTATCATCGGGGTCTTCTCTCTGGCAGTAATTAAAAGTGAAACAATTGAGCGTGTTTATGGACTTCCTCTATGGATCGGCCTTTTGGTAAGCACAGTTCTAAGTTTTCTACTGTAGAGTGTAGTATTTGTATATCAAAGTCAAACACTGGACTGTGTTTACTGATCTTTAGCCGTCGTTGTGATCGGCTGTTAATATTTATATATATAATAAACATGTTTCAGACGTTTTTTATGAAATATTAACTCTCATAAAACTGATATATCAACGGAGTCATCCTCACACTTTGTCTTGAAATTCATTCCAGCAGACATAAATCGGCAATTTGTGCAACATGTTTTGACAGTTTAATATAAATGACTTGCGAGTTCTTGTTATTATGGTTTCCGGGCTTTTTATCAAAGAGCAGAGACAAATACAAAATAATATTTTTATAGCAGTATAGACTGACATGAACAAATATTTATGTATATAGCTGTAATGATTAATATATATAATGCCATAGTCCACACTTTGACTATTGTAGTCTTGTAATGTTTGGGAGAACTGTACGTGCTAATTATCTTAAAAAAAATCGTAGAAAATGCAAAATAGGGCTGCAAGGGTTACTACGGGAAGATTGTATCATTGATGTACCATCGGTAGAAGTGCTGAATGAGCTAAGAATCATTTGAATGAACTTTTGGCAATTATTGAATGACCAGAGAAAATATAATAACTATAATATGACTGGCAGCCGGTCACAGTTTATGAAAAACTAAATAACCAGCAGTTAGTAATCGTAAAAATAACTCTAAAATATACCCTAATCTGGTTACCAATATTTGTCAATATTTTGTCAACACTTGAATTTGCTGCAAAACAATATAGCAAAACATAACATTGTATATTGTTTGGCAAAGATAATGTGGTCATTAACCATCAGCAAGACGGAATTTAAGTTGAAATATGAAAAATCAAGTACAATTGACAAAAGTCGGACAGTCGAAAGCTCGTAACTCGAATAAATATTACAAACCAGAGAACGTTGTCAACATTAATATGAATAATCCTGGTTTCGCATCCAACATCTTTAAAAATTGTTTCACCAAACAAGAAATATGACGTGTTACACATGATGCACGTACTTATCAAAATAATTAAATTTGACAGTTTCTTTGTGGAATCACCAGAACTTAGCGTTTTTCTTACAAAAGAAAATGAACTTCACAAGTATAACACTCTGAATAGTATTTATTGGACTGCCGATATATGTTGATGTGATTGGCCGATAACCGATTGCCTGAAATTTGCTGATTATCGGCTTCTACTGATTAATTACCGATATATATATAGGTGTAGATTTCCATATTTTTCTTAACCCGTTGAAGGCTGTAGTCTGACAGCCGAAAGCTCGTACCAATAAAAACTTATATCAATGAACACTCATTTTATATCATTATGTTTAAACCTGATATTGGCTCGTATATTTTTTCTGTAAAGGTTACCGTTTTTAAATAAGTTTAAATAAAATAAGTAAAATATCAATGCGAGGGTCAGGATAATATTATATTGGCTGAAACAAAATCTATATATATGATGAACAGTTTGACATGTCAATGGTAACTAGACCATTTGAATGATACAATTGCCTTTATAAGATAATTGCCAAACTGGGATGTACCTTCTTTTTTATACTATACTTAACATTTTTGCTTGATTACTTCTTGAATTAACCACTTCTTGAATTAATCACTTCTTGAATTTATCACTTGTAAGAAGTAGTCAACTCGAAAGCTTATGCTACTTTGGCTGGCTACATCCCACTTATTTCGTATTTTTCTCTTGTTTAAAATTAATGTAAATTAAATTTTCTAAATTCGGTATAATTCTAATCTCGTGTACTAATTACACAGTGTGAAATAAAGTTATTGTTACTGAGTTGATGGAAAATTGTTGACTCAAGCAGATGATGATTCTGAAATAGAATCGAAACACTACACCCTACAAGTCAGGTTTGCGTTCTATATGTCTAGTTTCAAGAGGGCCGGTTTGGTTTGGGGATGTCATGCCTACCAGCCCCAATTCTCATGCTGGTATGCGGCTGGTATGCCGTAAGGTCTGCCACCACAACGTGCAAAACAGAAAAAGGTATTAGGCCACACAAAGGTATGTGGCCTAATATACCCCTGTGTGAGAAACATGTTTCTCGCTTCTTGCATAAATTCAACCAGTGAGAAACTATTATTTCTTCAAACCAACTATTATCTCAAAACTTTGAGCAAGGTCTACCTAATAACTATTTATGTTTCAGCCTTAGAAATCTTAGATGTCTTGCTCTTTTGCATTTAGTTACTTTCAACTGGCTTCTCTGGAATTCTCTGTTACGTTAAGAAAACAAAGCCTTATGTAAGTTTATACTTCTTGCTTTTATGTCTGTAGCAGTTGTGATCAATAGATATATTGAACTGAGTATTTACATGAGAATAATTAGGTAGCTGCTGTGCATTAGTATTAAGGCTCAAAAAATTTCTGAGGCCTATGCACGGAATAAAACATGTAAACTTATGATCGATGGACTGATGGAGATGCTCAGTAACCTGATTTATCTAGATTGGATGGTATTTTGGTTTTTCGTACCTTTATTTGCATACAAATAAATCTCAAGCGTACAAGCTAAAGGGAGACTCTTAAAATGCTGCTTCTGATTGGCTGTTGTGCATGATCTATTTAACAAATAGATTCCATTTTGCCACTGTCTGTTCAGTTATAGATGCACAGATGACGTCAGAAAGGACAAAAAAGTGGTAAGGAAAAAAAAAAGTGACCCACAAGACGATAGTCGTTGGGTCACTGATGTTCTTACCATGTTCTGACGTCCTCTGTGCATCTATAACTGAACAGACATTGGCAAAATGGAATCTATTTGTTTTATATAAGAAAAATTGAAACAAACCATTCAAAAGGCTTATTAGCTCTTTGTCGATTTCTGGGGCATGGAAAAAGATGTCATGTCATCTGACATGATTTGACGTGATTTGTGCATCTGTCCTCTAATAGATCATGTCCAACAACCAATGAGAATATGCATATAGTAAACAGGTTATTGTATAATTCTCAAATCCAGCACAGGAATTTTATTAATTATACCAATTTCTGGTATATTGGTATTACCAACTATCCCTTACTTGCACAATATTTTACTTTTTATATGGGGCCATTCATAAAAAAATGTGATTCACTGATTTTTGACACCCCCTCCCCTTGTGACACTTTTCATTTCATCCCCCCTCTTACTTATGATGCTAGGACTAACACCCCAATCCACAAAAGTGTCACATATTTTGTGAAGGGCTCCTATTGTATTTCTAAATGATTAATAATGTTATCTGTTAAGGCCGCAGCCTATGTCATATTGTCCTTCCTGGCCATGTTCTTCGACCTTATTGGAATTGCCTGGATGCTGAGTGCACTGAAAAGATCTGAAGCAGCCGTCATCAGCCTGGTTTGTGTCTGCACCTTTGATATGGGTATTTCATGTCTTTCAACTGCTTTGGGATGCAACATATTATTCACAGACTGTAAAATGTGTAAGGTTAGTCAAGTGCACAGTTTGACATTAACAATCTTATTAATATCAATATTACTATATTGTTATTAAAATAATAAAAATATATTAACAATATTAATATATTATAATATATATTATTAAAGGGGCTATGTCACGATTTGCCTGGTTACTCAGCTAAGCGTACTTGTTGATTTTTTGTTCAAGATAGTATACGGCAATCGTGGCCTTCCAGCTCCTTCTCGTTCCCCACCACTAGATTAGACATTAAATTGCCATTACGCTTTACTTATAACTCGTCCAAAAATAACCCACAAACATGAAAATAACAAATACTAATCGATTAAATCGAATAAATCGTTGAGCTTTCGCTTCGCTTTGATTTTGGATTCCGAATCAAAAATCAAAAAGTACGCTTAGCTGAGTAACCAGGCAGATCGTGACATAGCCCCTTTAATATTAATCATGTGAGTAGGTTGTTGTTTCTCTCCTTTGCTTCAATTGGTTTCCCCCCTCTGCAAATCAACACTTAAAATTTTTGCTGTTCTCCATGGTCAGACATTTGGTTGTAGGCTGCGTGGAGTACCTTCAATATGCCTTTGACTCGGCCACATTTACTCTGCGTCCTTTGCAATTCAGCCACCGGCTGCACTTTTAAACTTTTCTTTGTGCATTTTGTAGAACCGGAGAAGACAAGACTCTCTTTATATATCACCAGAAGATAGTTGTACAGCAACTACTAGTCAACTTACTGGATCATCACATGAGGTTAACATGTAATTTTAAATGTGAATTTTGACATAGGATTACTGGGATTATTATAATGCATGACAAAATTTCTGCATTCGATATGCTATTACTTATAATAATTGTACTCAACTTGGCATTGAGGTTGATTAGTGATTAAATGTACCCGAAAGCCGAGGGAGGTTTAGTCGCCCGAGGGACTATTACTAAACCTCCCGAGGCACTATTACTAAACCTCCCGAGGCTTGAGGGACATTTAATCACTAATCAACCATAATGCCATGCTATCACTTTATATTATGGCTACCAAGACAATAGGAACGCTTTTAGCCGATTCAACAAGTTCAAATGGAATAAAACTTTGTGAGTTGCTATTAATGGCAGGTTATTGGGAATTCGATAATGGTTCACTTCATGTCTTCGTTAGTTTAGTTATTCTATTGAAATGTTTTAGAGTAGTTTAGCATATAATATATAAGCTGGATGAGTAGCGTGTTTCGCAGCGCAATTTGAGTAAAACAAAACAGGCCTTTTGCATAAACATTAGCTATGATTCGTTACTAATCGTACCTAATGCATAAACATTAGGTAAGATTATTTACTAATCGTACCTAATGTTTTATGCAGGTGATTGATCAGGTTATTTAGAGATTAATCGTCCCTCATGAAACAAAGGGTTTCGAGGTAGCCATGATATTATTTTATTAATTGTACTGCAGCAGTACAATAAATGACTTTCCCAAAACAAACAAAATGGCAGATCAAATTTTGTCGTGCATATAATAAACGAGTAATGACATGATATTGTTCATAGAAATTAAGGATTTACACTACTTGTGATATGTGAAGATTGTGCAAAATTTCATGAGCCGTTAGGTGAGTAATACTACTCAAATTTTATAGGATTAAAGTTGCTATTTTGTAACTTATTTTTGAAGTTGAAAATGTTTGAAAAATCATCAAAAAGAGAAACTTAACCCCTTTACTTTTGGGGGATTTTGATTGAAATTTGGATGAAGAGCCGCTATGTAAAATTCAGAGGTATTCTAAAAATGGTTGAAAAATTGCCAAAAAGTAAGGATTTTGGCAAAATTTTCAATGGGAAAATTTGACTGAAATTTGGACATAGATAAGAATCGCTGGTGTAAATGCTACTGTATAAGCATTGTATAGGCTTTAAATTGCTATTTTTAACCTTAGGATTTTCAATGTTTAAAAATGGTAGAGATACGTACTGCATTAATTTTATTCCTCATTATTGTATGGCTTTTTCTCTTTTAATTTCTTGTAGGAATCTGGCAGTCGAGGCCTAAGAGAAAGTGTCCATTTATCTACTGTTTCTACGGGTCAAGCCAGGTATATTCGGCAATACCCACCAAGACCAGGTGACGAGCCACCTTCTTATTCAGAGTCCATTGGCCCACCACCCCCTTACACGCAGACCGATGGGTAATTTTTAGTAAATCAAATTAGTGATTTCGTGGTTTGAAAATGGATGGTATGATGTACGAGTATAATTTATAATGCTGACATTATTCAGTATTATATTACAGTACCATAAAGTATTGTCACATGCTTAGGGTATCTGTGCCCTCAGGAAAATGTGTCGATTAAATTGTTTATTCATTGTGGTGAGATTTTAGATAATGGGATTGATTAGTTATTTAGTCTTCTAGTTTGATAAAGTTTGACTGGTTAAGAGACGATTGACAACACAGGTAACCTAAGACTGTAAAAGAGCTGAACTGAATTGCCCAGGATCATAAAATGCGAAATATTACATTTTTTAGGGTACTGTGTAGCCTCCTCCGCAGGCAACAATGTGGTTCTTCTTTTTCCCGAGTCAAATAGCTTCCAACACTTTTTTAGCCATTTTTGGCCGAGCCATGGAAAAAAGAAGCCACAGAGTTGCCTGCGGAAGAGGCTAGGAACTGTGCCCTCGGGAAAATATTTTAATGTGTCGATTAAATTGTTGTGGTGATAGTGTATCTGATAATATTGAAAAAGAATGGGTTAATGTCTTCTATAGTTTGGTGAAATGTTACTTGTTTAAGCAATGACAAAACAGTAACCTAAGACTGTAAAAAGAACTACTGAAACTCCAACAGACTGCATGTGAGAAAAATAATACTCTGAAAGTCAATTGGTGTTGTGCTGCCAAAATAATGTGTAAGAGTAGTAATAGTGTGTAGGTCTATGTTTCGAGCGAAGGCCTTTCATCTGTGTTAAGTTCTTTATTGTGCAACGTACTAAAGCAATATGAATATGAACAGAACTATCACCCGAGAGTATTGTCATTACACATGAGTTAATACATCATGTGACATCCTCTTTCTCTAGTTATAAATATTACTCTAGAAATTATTAAAACATATATGAATTGTCCCCCAAAAATGTTTTTGTTATTGACTAAATCTTGAAGTGTGTCAGTTTACCGGTACTACTAATAAAACAAATTATTGTTCCTAATATCTGATATAGTCTTTGAGGTATGTCGGTTCCCTCCTTGTTCACTCCGATCATCTGCAGTGAAGCATTTCAATCTCAGACAAAGAGCGACACACACCCTGTTATTTCGGCAGTATGCAACTCAATTCTAATTATGAAGTTCTTGAGCAAATTATGTTCTTTTCTTTCTGTGGACAAAATTTCTATATCCTATTTGTAAAGTGTAGGCTTTGCTTTCATCACGTATTTTCACGAGTAATGGTTACATTAATGATTACAATTAGAATATGGTGTCAGACATTTGTTTTTTTGAAAATAATTAAGTCAATTTTAAATAACAATTTATTACACACAAATACTTAATTGTTTCAGTGTATGCTACCTAGCTCTACGCTCTCCCTTTTGTGTCCGTTTTTTCTCTTTATCCTTCCGTATCTCAACCTTTTCTTTTTGCTTCTCACGATCTTGTTTCGCTTTCACTTTCTTCTCGTCGTTTTCCACTTTTTGCTTTTCTCGTTTCTCTTTTTCCTTTTCTGCAACTGACAATGTGTTTGTGTTTTGGAACACTCCTATAAAACCATGACAGAGGTAATCATTTTAAGAATGATTTGTAGGGGTGCACCGGATACTGCTCTTTACTAGCTGACCGGATTTGCCAGATAGTTGAAAAAATCCGGCCGGATACCGGATATTTTAAGAAGATATTTTAAGTAGTTTACATTGATATTAATTGTTAAGTCAGCACTTAAGACTTTTTGTACGAATTTTTTACTTTGAGTAAAAAGGACTGAGAAGTTGGTGCATGCATTCATAACATCAAAACTTGACAGCTGTAATAACATCCTATATGGCTTACCAGAAGCTGACTTGAGCAAAATACAGCTGCTAGACTTGTTGCAGGGGTTAAAAAATCGGAGCATATCTCCCCTGTGCTTTGTAATCTTCACTGGTTGCCGGTGAGATCAAGGATTGTATTTAAGATACTAATAATTACTTTAAAGGCTTTGCATGGCCAAGCACCTGTTTATACTACTGATTGGCTAACTAAATATAAACCTACTCGTGCTTTGAGATCATCTGACCGAAATCTGCTACTTGAGCCAAAATCCAAAACGGTGACTCGTGGAGATACAGAACATTCTCGGTTGCGGCACCAAAACTGTGGAATTCATTACCACAGGAAATTAGAAGCTTTGATATGTTAAGTAGTTTTTGTCAGCACTTAAGACTTTTCTTTTTTTAAATTAATAGTTTTTTGTTCATAGTGGTAATATATGTAGTAGGCTTTATCTTATGAAACTGTAATTAGTTTTATAAGTAACATTAAGAATATATTGTTGTAAGAGCATTGAGACAATTGTATAATGCTCCTAATATGTCATTATTATTATTATTTTCGTATACTAGACTCAGTCTTCTTTTCAGGTATAGAATAGTTAAATTGTCATATTTTGACCAGTTTCTGGGCTATAACCTGCATTGTGACCGAGATTTGATTCAATGCATTGAAAATCACTAACATTAAGCTTCGTATGAAATAGGATTAATAGATCTTATTTATAAATGTAAACAAACTGAAGCGGTATTATGGAAAATATGTGTTAAGTGTTAACTGTTATGAGCGACTTTGTGTGTGAGCTATATTGTTACAAAATTTTATTCTTTGCAAGTTGATATTTTTTATATCTTAATATCTTATATTGCTGTTTTGTAATAATAATAGAAAATATCCGGCCGGATACCAGATAGTGAGAATGCCCACTATCCGGCTGGATTATCTGGTCGGATACTAAATCTGGTGCACCCCTAATCATTTGCATATTGAAGTCAACAAACAACAACAAATTAATGCTTGAATTTCCTTTCATTTAATCCATTTTGCCACAGGGTATGTGATTACTGTAGCACCTAACTTCAATCTGTGGGAGCTTGGAGTATAGAGTATAGACAGACAATATTATATGGACGATCCTCGGATTGCCAGTGCGATACTCTAATGCACCTGTCAATGTTAAGCCACAAAGGGGTGGCATCGCATCGGGCATATGTGGGGCATTTGATTTTTTATGCAAATTTTCCATCAAATGCCCCACTGTCGGGCAAAAATATCTGTCAAATGTAATCAAATATGCCCACGTAGCGATTACCTTAAAGTAGCCTGCGTGGCAGGCGTTACATTTGGGGGCGGGTGGAATTGGTGGCGGGGCGGAAAATGGGGAGGCGAAACGCCCAAAGGTAACGCCTGCCATGCAGGCTAACCTTAAAGAGGCAAAATAGGCCTTTCATGATTCCTTTTAAAACAAATGTTCAATATAAATATAAACGAACTACATTTTAGACGCCACTTTTCTGCCGATAAAAACTGCATAATCGCTAACAAACGCACTCCTTAGTGTGTCCAAAATTAACACAAGACAGTTGGAATAAAAACAAGCTTCAAACAAATATTCAAGAGTCAAAAGGAGTTATTATTGTTCAAAAAATAATTATCCATCCTATTGCACGATCCTTTGGTGAGATGAAATCGCCCCACCCTCGGGGACGAGAAAACATGGTCAAATGCCCCACACATGCCCGATACTACCCCACTGGGGCTTAACATTGACAGGTGCATAACCATTGAGCTAGTGAGACATGGAAGGAGGAGAGCAAGGGTTTACAACGATGTACTGGACTCATAACCATCACTCAGACATCTGTCCAATGATTTGATCTTGATGATCATCCATATATCTTCTGTCTATTCCAAGCTCCCACATTAGTAATATACTGCTGCACAGGCAGTACATATATCAATCAAATCATTATAAACTTTACTCTCCATCTGAGTCTTGGTAGCTCAATGATTAGAGCATCTGATTGGCAATCAGAAGGTTACAGGTTCAATCCCAGTCAGGGACTAAGAAACATTTTCTGGATCAGAGGCTTTAGGCAAGCATACATAAACCAGAGTCGGACTGGCCTCATTTGGGGCGGTGCCATTGAGCGAGTGGGAGGAGGGGGGGGCAGTAAAACAATCACTAACATGGACTCAACTACCCATGAACTCACAAACTTTTGGCACAGTGGCATTAATTAGAAAACTACTTCATGTCAGGCTATCAACCTGGCACAGCATACTAAAATGGCAATTAATTAATCGTACAAAACTATTAGCAAACTAGCAGTATCATACTTAAAGCAATCATATCATATGTAAAATAAACAGCAGAATCAATCAATCAAATATATTATTATTGTTAATTATGAAGGATAGGGGCACAGCTACAGCATCCCAATTGGGCGCATGTGCCAATGCACATAGGGCCGGTCCAAGACTGACATAAACTGTTGTAACATATACCTTTATCCTTTTCCAATTGTTGGGGTTTATCCAATTTACAAGACTCCTCCTCACTGTCTGATGTAATATTTAAATTAAGGAATTTCATCTGTGTGAAAGTGAAAGTGAAGCTAATAAAAAGGAGGCTTAGCCTTATTGGGCAATAATATTTGTCACCAGACCAGCTGTTGTGGTCTACTGGTTACCGGGTCTTAAAATTAATTGGGGAGAAAGTGCTGCCTTTGCAATAATATAAGCAAATGGTAAGACTTTCGGGTCTTCTCGGATAACAACCTTAAATCGTAGGCCCTCGGAAGCCCTATAATTGGGCTTCTAGCCTGTTGGGGTATTCCGTTCACCTAAGAGTGATAAATCTAATAAACTAAACGTATTTTACATATGATAGGTGAAGGATATTCCTCATTGTCATCATCAGACTGTTGTTGGTACTGTGCAATCACATGTTTCTTAATGTCGACATCAACTCTCTGCAAAGCTGGTTTCTGGTTCTCCACTTTTTTAACCTTTGCTTGTTTCTCCATGACCGCAGCTAGTGCATCCGGTTTTTGAGATTCTAATAATATGTCGAAGAGTAAGAAAGAGGAATTAAACTTAAAATGCATACCAGTATATGCAGAGCAAAATTCAGTTAAGAATAAACTCTTTTTTAAAATAATTATTGAAATTATATAATATTATAATTATAATATATTATTAAGATTTGTTTGATATGTAAATTATCATAATTATTGTCACATTACAAAATCCTGCAACCACATTAAATCACTCAAGACCTCAATTAGGTGTATCATGTATCATGTATTATGTATATAACTTTAAAAACTCATTAACAATTCATGAGGAAAACACAAAGGAAATCAGTACCATGTCCATGGTTTTAAATGTGATAAAATTTCATCCTAATTTACATCATAAACTTTAGCTTTGATTTTCTCGGCTTAGAAAACATCGATTTTCAAAATTACTACGCCAATGAACTTTTAAGCCGTAAGTACCATATGGGTTGTATTTTGTTACATATAAAACAATACAATCCATGGATGAGCAAATGTTGAACATGATATTCATTTATATAATATCAAACAAATCTTAGTATCTCAAGAACAAGTTTTTATATGGAAAAATTGTATAAATTACTAAATGTTAATTAAGTGTGAGATACTTATTATTTTAAACACGGAGTGCTTGCATATATTGGCGGTGAGATGCTCACCGATGCTCACCGTGCCAATCATAATTAGTTCAATTGCTGTGATTGGTCAGGAAACAGAGAGAAGTAATCAAAACAACAAAATCTCCATTGTTTCGAGACTCCATTGTTTGAATTGATTTTTAAAATTTCAAAGACTCCATTGTTTCGAGGGGGATGGGCTTCCCCTTTTATGCGAACACTCCGTTTTAAGAGTTCTTTCAATTGAGTTTTATTTCCAACTGAGTTTTTCACTGCAAATGCACGTTCATACTTGCAATTAATCCAGACCATTCATTTTCAACCTGGCTCTTTTAGATTGCTAGTTGACATATTAGGATTTTAAGATCTAGACGCGACAACCTTGACAACGCGGCCTTCAAACAAAGAGAATGAATAATTTGTGCCAAGAGTATTCTCAACACCGTCCTTGTTCTGTTTACAACACAACTCTGAGCATTACGATGTGAACTTGCAGAAAGATGAGAGCTGTTCTTAATAATATTGACTTCAACTGAAACACTACAATCATTTCAGCAGAACTGGAGAGTTTTGAAAGTAATTATAAAACAAGCTTTAAACATCAAATATGGTAGTTAATTTACTATGACTTTTTTCAAATGCTTAAATTTGTTTTAACATATTGAACGCTGCGTCGTCAAGCTTAAAAAGTTGAGCTGATTAAAAACCCAAAACCAATCAAATGCGAAGCGTAAGTTGTTCAAGGAACTTCATCAAACCATGAACAAACCAATTTGTCAAATATGCGAAGAAATTCATTTCTTTAACTTTTTCCTCTACTATTTTCACAATAGTAAAATATCCAAATTTGGACATGAACATTGCTCTTCTTTGAAGAGCAAAATTTACACAATAACATAATTTAGACAGTCTGTGGTCAACTGTCCAAAGCAACCACAAAAACTTTGAATGCTTCATATCTTTTCAATTGAAAGTTAAATCTCCAATGTTCTATAAAACTGTAACTACTTGACAATGTACAACCTGGGCTCACAAGCAATCTTTCTATTACTAGATTATCAAAATGTTGTTTTGAGCTAACTAGGAAAACTAAGGTCACATGTTCTTAGGAAAAAAACAGAAAATGTTCTCAAAAATGTTCTTTCAAAGTCTTATCTCTATTCATTCATTCATTCATATTTTATTTGATTAGGCAGGTTAAAAGATCCGTCAACTAAATAGCTGATGTGGACCTGCCATTTAGCTATAGTGTAAAATTTACAATAATTATATCCTAATTATAAAATCCATAATTAAAATTTGTATCTAAAAGTATATAAAATCATTTTTTTTGTTGTTATTAACAGCTGCTTCTTTCAAGAAGCTTATTTTGTTAAGACTTTCTACATCTTTCCTAAGTTTTAATTTAAAAGTATCTTTGTTTGTTGTTGTTTTAACATCTTCACTTAGCTGGTTCCATGCTATAGGACCTCTATATCGCAAAGAGGTTCGTCCTTTTTCGGTTTTACACCTAACAACATCAAAATTTTGGTTCCTTCTCCCTGTTCTTCCGATCCGTTTGGTGAAAAGTTCTTGCAGTTCTTGTGGAGCTTTCATATAATATATGTCGTGCATTAGAGTTAGGATTCGTCTTTTATAAATAATGTTTAGTGGTTTCCATTTAACCTTTTGTAAAATTTGTTCATCTGTAAGTCCTTCTTGCGTAATATTAAATATCATCTTTGCTGCTCTTACATGGTAATGTTCCAAGTTCACACTGAAGGTATTAAAGTTTCTCCTCTAACTAATGTTTCCCTTATTGTGGATATGACATGTCAATCAGTAAATCACTGTCATCATCACTGAAGAAATCGCTGCTGTCATCGTCACTGTCGTTATCTGCACTAGCTTCTTCATCAGGAAAGCCCCCAACTAGTTGCTTTGCAATTTTTGTTCGGAAATCTACTTGCCGTCGCCTTTTTGAAACACCAAGAATTTCTTCTTGCAAAACCTGAGCATTATAAATTGCAAGATCAACAG
This sequence comes from Chrysogorgia sp. JL179-B06, assembly GCA_035772405.1. Lineage (NCBI taxonomy): Eukaryota > Metazoa > Cnidaria > Anthozoa > Scleralcyonacea > Chrysogorgiidae > Chrysogorgia > Chrysogorgia sp. JL179-B06. The sequence goes on from JAYKKM010000315.1 coordinate 1,394,996, forward strand.
CGAACCAGAAAATGTACCGATACCATGTTCGTGATGGACGTGCAGTTGGATAATATGAGCGCACTTTCTCCAAAGGATCAGGTATGATGTTGTTGTTGTACAAAGTGACAACAGCAGGCTCTGGCGTGTATTTATATCCACCCTTGCGCAACTTTGGCTGGACTAGAGTATGCGGCGCAAATGGGCTACAATTTGTTGACAACATGATGGCATTGCCGTGGATATGCCACTTAGTGAAAATCAAATTTCCACGCTGACGTTTGACAATCTGCCCATTCTTCTTCAGCTTCGTCTTTGCACATGCTGGCAGGTTCTTTTGGTTTAGACTTACTGCTCCACATGCATAGGTTCTCTGCTGCAGAAGATGGTCGAGAAGAGCTGGTGTTGTAAAAGCATCATCAAAATAAAGATGGTGATACTTTCCTAAGTATGGTCTAGCCATCGAGGTGACAATGTCAAAGCCTCGACTGTGTCTTTGTTCATCAATGTCCTCAAGTTCATCAAGATCGACATCGAAGTTCAGCACATAGCCATTTGAAGTGTCGGCAGCTGCCAGGATTTTGATACCATTTTTTGACATTCTTCGGGGCGACTCAGGACAGAAAGACTCGCTGCTCTGAAATGGCAACATTCTTGTGTCAATCGAAATATTCGTGGTTGGATAATACATGCTCTGGAATTTCTCAAGGAGGTATTCTATGACAGGTCTCACCTTGTGAAGGCGGTCATGATCTGGGTGCCCTGGGGGTGGCTTCACTGTCGAATCATTGAAATGCAGGTATCGCGTGATCTCTACAAAGCGACCCCACTTCATGATTTTAGGTACCATCTTTGTGATGTTGCCGTAGAATGTATTCCCGACCAATACTCCTTGAAATTTGGTAAATGGACTATACCCATTACAATGCGTAACCCTACGTATACTTTCACTTCGCACAAGGTGACATCCTGCCATTGCGTCAAACCAGGAGTGCCTGCAAGTTTTTGCCTCGCGTATCTGTTAGTCTCCACGGCTATCATTTGGTATAAATCATCTCCAAAGAGTAGACCGAAGTAATCTAAGGCCTTCCCGTTCTCGGGCGCCTCGAAAGTAGGACCGGATTTGGCCGTGAAGGGCTCGACGTTCGAAAAATTCCCAAGGACGTCAGTCCAATGACAAGATTGTACGTTGTTTTCATCACCATCTTCTTCCTCCGACTCCTCCTCTTCACTTTCAAATTCCTCCATGCGTCGAGCATCGAACTCACACCTGTCTATGAAATCCTCGAAAAAGACATCGGAATCATCGCCATCAGAAAATCCATAAATTGCGTTCGCGTCGTCTTCACAGACCTCGTGTGTTAAAGTTGCCATCTTTAATCGTTTCTATTCTACTTCATGTACGCCCACTTTAATACGTAATATAAGGGGGCGTTGTTGGGGGGTGGGTGGGCTGTATAAAAAAACTGAACCGGCATAAAATTAATTAGTATTGGCTCAGAGGTGTCTTGTTTGAAAGGAATGTTAATAAAATATTTATAAATTATGTATACCAGTACTCATTTTCATTTATAAAACCATTATTCGTCTCACCGGACTTTATTTTTTGTTGTTGTTTGTACAATTCTTAACAGAGCAACAAGTGTTCATCTTCAGTTTGTAATGTTATTATAATTGACTATTTTGTTTACAGACGATACATGGGCGATCGTCAAGCTCCTATCCTCAGAAAATGATTCTGAGTCCCAGACAGGAATCGAACCTGTAACCTTGTGATTGCCGGTGAGACTCTCTAACCATCGAGCCACCGAGACTCAGATTCATGTATCGTCTGTCTACTCCAAGCTCTCCCACATTCACAGCAGTGTATATATATCAACACATCCAAACATTACCGATATATAGTGACTGCCGCATAGGCAGTACATATATCAATTGAACCAGTACATCATTGTAACCTTCACTCTCCATCTGAGTCTCGGTGGCTCAATGGTTAGAGCGTCTCACCGGCAATCAGAAGGTTACAGTCCGAGACTCAGAATCATTTTCTGAGGATACGAGCTTGACGATCGTCCATGTATCGTCTGTCTACTCCAAGCTCTCCCACATTCACCACAGCAGTGTATGTATATATTAACATATTTTGTTTACTTTGCTCAATTGCCTGCATAATCTATAATATAATAATCTATGATATGAACCTCATGTTTTTTCTGGATCAGTAAGTTTTGGCAGGAACATTGCTGAATTTATTTGAATGAAAATAAAAGAGAGCTAGGCATCTTCATTGATAATACCGAGCAATAAAATGTGCTGGAACATCATTATTGCTTTTCTTTAAAGTATGGCAAATTAATAAATGTCTAACTGATGAAGAATAAAGCAAAACATTTATTAGCATATGAAGATGAAAACAGCATTAGAAACAGAAAAGAAAATTCACTAAAAACCTTATAATAAATATCTTAAGTTATTAACCTTGTTTGCTCAGTCTGTACGGAACGTATTTGCCTTTGGCTTTACCATGACACAAACCTCGCTCCTTTGTTGCTCGGTCTGGATGAAAACCTCAGGCAAATACTATCCCATACAGACCTGACACTTGTTTAATAATTATGTCAATTTGTACATACACAAATATATTAATATTTTTAATTTTATTTTCACGTCTATCTGACCTTCCTCCTTTTTCTTTCGCGTCTTCTCAGCCTCGGATTCTTTCCATTTCACAAAAATACCCGAACAGATGTCAATGACAGGTGCATCCTAATTGAGAAAAATTAGACTACAGGTATATAATCAAACTATCATCATAGGTAAAATCCAGAAACGCACTCAAATTACATTGCAAATCGCAGCCCCATAGTAACAGCAGCTTTGCCAGAGCAATCACAGAATACCTGCCACATCTGGCTACAGTTTCAGTCGGCAGAAGTTATATTTTAGACGTGTTCGATTTATTACGGAGAAGTAGAATCATTAACTTTTGGCACTTATCAGTTTAAAATTAATTTCAAACTACCAAATTTAGAACTCACAAATCTAATGTTAATGTTATTAATGTTTTGTTTTTTGTAAATGTAATCAATGAGAGAACACCAAAGATAAATTTATTAAAATGTCATAAATTTTCATTCCGTACTGAGTGTGCATTATTAACGTAGGACTAATTAACCATTTCACCAGCTGACCAGAGTCATGTTAGTACCATTTTTATTTTAGTACTATTTCTAAGTGGTGGGCAAATTTTATGCAATTTGACACCATTGAACACTATCTTCCCTTTGGCAAAACCCATTTCCCCAGTTTCTTGTGAAACCTATTTAACTTATTTTTGAAACTGTAAAAAAAATTTTGCTAACTCATTTAACACGCACCGTCCTATAACGCACAGCGACTTTAAAAAAAGAAATGTCAATAGATAACGCACGTGTAATCGCCCGGAAAATACAGTATACATCCAATGGAAAGACAATATTTTGTCAAGCTTCGATTGGTAGGATGTAGTCGGTCCAAGCTTGTGCATTAATCGGTTGAAGTGAGTTCCCCTGGTCAAAATTTTCCAGGGGAAGAAATTTTGGAAATAATAAGGCATAAAATTGTATAATGGTATATATAAAATGGTATAATGCCATAATGGTATATATAAAATGGTATAAACTTGAAACATGGGCAAATCTTGGGTTTCCTCCTCAATCCTTTGTGACAGTGTCTAATGACCATCGACATTACCATAGGTAGCCCAGACACAAATTTCGAGTATGAATAGATATACATAGTTATATTATTATTTTTTTTATAATTCATTTATTTACTGCATAAAAATGCATACTGTTGGCCTGTAATTGTTCATATCTTCTTTCATAACATCAATATATTCTATATGACTTGTTTATAGATCATAAAGCTTAGCAGTGTTTCAAAATATTCATCAAATACACTGCTACTCTATATTACCCCCTGCGGTGTTCATCTCGCTTTACCGTCAGATAAACATTGTTATATTACTATTTTTACCGTAAAATATACAGGAAAATCAAATTTACTGGTAGGACTAACTGCCTACTTAATATACCATGCAAGAGGGAAAATTTACACATATACTTACGATTAGACGGCTTTAAATCACATTTGAAGTCGACCAGGTTTTGCAGGCGACGCGGCGGAAGAGGTCCATCTTCCACCGCGTCGCCCGCAAAACCTGGTCGACTTCAAACGTGATTTAAAGACGTCTAATCGTAAGTATATGTGTAAATTTTCCCTCTTGCATGGTATAGTCCCTCTTCCGCCGCGTCGCCCGCAAAACCTGGTCGACTTCAAATGTGATTTAAAGCCATCTAATCGTAAGTATATGTGTAAATTTTCCCTCTTGCATGGTATATTAAGTAGGCAGTTAGTCCTACCAGTAAATTTGATTTTCCTGTATATTTTACGGTAAAAATAGTAATATAACAATGTTTATCTGACGGTAAAGCGAGATGAACACCGCAGGGGGTAATATAGAGTAGCAGTGTATTTGATGAATATTTTGAAACACTGCTAAGCTTTATGATCTATAAACAAGTCATATAGAATATATTGATGTTATGAAAGAAGATATGAACAATTACAGGCCAACAGTATGCATTTTTATGCAGTAAATAAATGAATTATAAAAAAAATAATAATATAACTATGTATATCTATTCATACTCGAAATTTGTGTCTGGGCTACCTATGACATTACCAGACATTTATAGCGCGATCTACTGTCTGATAGTGTTTTGAATATTTTCTTACCATCATTCCTCCCAAAATATCAACTAAAACGTCGACTTTTTCTTCTTCGTTTGAATCATCACTATCTAATATACCTCCAATATATTCCCCAAGAACTTCTTCGTCGAGATTAAGACTTTTCAAGCGTTCACATAACCACACGTGGAAATCCTTCGTGTCGGCAGACATCTTGGTTTAACCAACGAATACGAAATAATAAGAAATATTACAAGTTTAGGGTACCTGTGCCTTTAACTTTTCGAAATTAATATGAGCAGAAACTAGCGTAAATTTAGTCGACATTTAGCCTAAAATATGAAAATATATCATAAATAATGCTGTAGAAATTAATATACCCAGAAACTAGGATAAATTTTGGCATACAAAACTGCCCAAAAAGTAAAGGGTTAAATAATCAACCTCGTTCCCAGGGCATTTTGCCTCCGGTGGAAGGTCGGGGAAAATGGCCCTGGGATCGGCTGATGATAATTTTTGTGGTCTTTGTTCCATTGCCTTTGTCTACTTCGTTGACCTGAATAATTGAGAAATATTCAATGCTCTTCAGAGTTGTTCATGTCAGCATTCGTCGGCACAAAAGCATCTATGGTTATCTCTTACAAAAGGTATGAAGAAGCATATATCCAATTTAGCGAAAGCTATCACTTCTAATTTGCTGTAAAATTTGAAGAAAGCATTCAGATTTAGATGAATAAATTATGCTTGGCTAAATTAATTGAGTTTTATGACAAGCCAATCGGATTATAGAATGGACCAGTGGAGGCAAAATGCCCTGGGAACGAGGTTGCTTAAATAATATATTAAATGTGACTTGCAGCTTGGTTATTTTAATATGGTAAATTGTAAATATGAGCATAAACTAGCGTAAATTTAGTCATTTTTGACATCCAAAAATTTCGCAAAAATGGCCAAATTTGGACAAAAAGTAAAGGGGTTAACCTTAACTTTTTGACGATTTTTGACCATTTTTAACTTGTCAAAATAAGCTAAAAATATGAAAATATAGCCTAAATAATGCCTTAGATATTAATATGAGCAGAAACTAGCGTAAATTTAGTCATTTTTTGACATCGAAAAATTAGGCAAAAATGGCCAAAAAGTAAAGGGGTTAACCTTAACGTTTTGACGATTTTCGACCATTTTTAACTTGTCAAAATGAGCTTAAAATATGAAAATATAGCCTAAATAATGCCTTAGATATTAATATGAGCAGAAACTAGCGTAAATTTAGTCATTTTTTGACATCCAAAAATTAGGCAAAAATGGCCAAATTTGGCCAAAAAGTAAAGGGGTTAACCTTAACTTTTTGACGATTTTTGACCATTTTTAACTTGTCAAAATAATCTTAAAATATGAAAATATAGCCTAAATAATGCCTTAGATATTAATATGAGCAGAAACTAGCGTTAATTTAGTCATTTTTTGACATCCAAAAATTAGGCAAAAATGGCAAAATTTGGCCAAAAAATAAAGGGGTTAACCTTAACTTTTTGACGATTTTTGACCATTTTTAACTTGTCAAAATAAGCTTAAAATATGAAAATATAGCCTAAATAATGCCTTAGATATTAATATGAGCAGAAACTAGCGTAAATTTAGTCATTTTTTGACATCCAAAAATTAGGCAAAAATGGCAAAATTTGGCCAAAAAGTAAAGGGGTTAACCTTAACTTTTTGACGATTTTCGACCATTTTTAACTTGTCAAAATAAGCTTAAATATGAAAATATAGCCTAAATAATGCCTTAGATATTAATATGAGCAGAAACTAGCGTAAATTTAGTCATTTTTTGACATCGAAAAATTAGGCAAAAATGGCCAAATTTGGCCAAAAATAAAGGGGTTAACCTTAACTTTTTGACGATTTTTGACCATTTTTAACTTGTCAAAATAAGCTTAAAATATGAAAATATAGCCTAAATAATGCCTTAGATATTAATATGAGCAGAAACTAGCGTAAATTTAGTCATTTTTTGACATCAAAAAATTAGGCAAAAATGGCCAAATTTGGCCAAAAAGTAAAGGGGTTAACCTTAACTTTTTGACGATTTTCGACCATTTTTAACTTGTCAAAATGAGATTAAAATATGAAAATATAGCCTAAATAATGCCTTAGATATTAATAGGAGCACAAACTAGCGTAAATTTAGTCATTTTTTGACATCCAAAAATAAGGTAAAAATGGCCAAATTTGGCCAAAAAGTAAAGGGGTTAACCTTAACTTTTTGACGATTTTTGACCATTTTTAACTTGTCAAAATCAGCTTAAAATATGAAAATATAGCCTAAATAATGCCTTAGATATTAATATGAGCAGAAACTAGCGTAAATTTAGTCATTTTTTGACATCGAAAAATTAGGCAAAAATGGCCAAATTTGGCCAAAAAGTAAAGGGGTTAACCTTAACTTTTTGACGATTTTCGACCATTTTTAACTTGTCAAAATAAGCTTAAAATATGAAAATATAGCCTAAATAACGCCTTAGATATTAATATGAGCAGAAACTAGCGTAAATTTTGTCATTTTTTGACATCGAAAATTTAGGCAAAAATGGCCAAATTTGGCCAAAAAGTAAAGGGGTTAACCTTAACTTTTTGACGATTTTCGACCATTTTTAACTTGTCAAAATAAGCTTAAAATATGAAAATATAGCCTAAATAACGCCTTAGATATTAATATGAGCAGAAACTAGCGTAAATTTGTCATTTTTTGACATCGAAAATTAGGCAAAAATGGCCAAATTTGGCCAAAAAGTAAAGGGGTTAACCTTAACTTTTTGACGATTTTTCGACCATTTTTAACTTGTCAAAATAAGCTTAAAATATGAAAATATAGCCTAAATAACGCCTTAGATATTAATATGAGCAGAAACTAGCGTAAATTTAGTCATTTTTTGACATCCAAAAATTAGGCAAAAATGGCCAAATTTGGCCAAAAAGTAAAGGGGTTAACCTTAACTTTTTGACGATTTTTGACCATTTTTAACTTGTCAAAATAAGCTGAAAATATGAAAATATAGCCTAAATAATGCCTTAGATATTAATATGAGCAGAAACTAGCGTAAATTTAGTCATTTTGTGACATCCAACAATTAGGCAAAAATGGCCAAATTTGGCCAGTAAAGGGGTTAACACCTTAACTTTTTGACGATTTTCGACCATTTTTAACGTGTCAAAATAAGCTTAAAATATGAAAATATAGCCTAAATAATGCCTTAGATATTAATATGAGCAGAAACTAGCGTAAATTTAGTCATTTTTTGACATCGAAAAATTAGGCAAAAATGGCCAAATTTGGCCAAAAAGTAAAGGGGTTAACCTTAACTTTTTGACGATTTTCGACCATTTTTAACTTGTCAAAATAAGCTTAAAATATGAAAATATAGCCTAAATAATGCCTTAGATATTAATATGAGCAGAAACTAGCGTAAATTTAGTCATTTTTTGACATCGAAAATTTAGTCAAAAATGGCCAAATTTGGCCAAAAAGTAAAGGGGTTAACCTTAACTTTTTGACGATTTTCGACCATTTTTAACTTGTCAAAATGAGATTAAAATATGAAAATATAGCCTAAATAATGCCTTAGATATTAATATGAGCAGAAACTAGCGTAAATTTAGTCATTTTTTGACATCCAAAAATTAGACAAAAAAGGGCAAATTTGGCCAAAAAGTAAAGGGGTTAACCTTAACTTTTTGACGATTTTTGACCATTTTTAACTTGTCAAAATAAGCTTAAAATATGAAAATATAGCCTAAATAATGCCTTAGATATTAATATGAGCAGAAACTAGCGTAAATTTAGGCATTTTTTGACATCGAAAAATTAGGCAAAAATGGCCAAATTTGGCCAAAAAGTAAAGGGGTTAACCTTAACTTTTTGACGATTTTCGACCATTTTTAACTTGTCAAAATAAGCTTAAAATATGAAAATATAGCCTAAATAATGCCTTAGATATTAATATGAGCAGAAACTAGCGTAAATTTAGTCATTTTTTGACATCGAAAAATTAGGCAAAAAATGGCCAAATTTGGCCAAAAAGTAAAGGGGTTAACCTTAACTTTTTGACGATTTTCGACCATTTTTAACTTGTCAAAATAAGCTTAAAATATGAAAATATAGCCTAAATAACGCCTTAGATATTAATATGAGCAGAAACTAGCGTAAATTTTGTCATTTTTTGACATCGAAAAATTAGGCAAAAATGGCCAAATTTGGCCAAAAAGTAAAGGGGTTAACCTTAACTTTTTGACGATTTTTCGACCATTTTTAACTTGTCAAAATAAGCTTAAAATATGAAAATATAGCCTAAATAACGCCTTAGATATTAATATGAGCAGAAACTAGCGTAAATTTTGTCATTTTTTGACATCGAAAATTTAGGCAAAAATGGCCAAATTTGGCCAAAAAGTAAAGGGGTTAACCTTAACTTTTTGACGATTTTCGACCATTTTTAACTTGTCAAAATAAGCTTAAAATATGAAAATATAGCCTAAATAACGCCTTAGATATTAATATGAGCAGAAACTAGCGTAAATTTAGTCATTTGTTCACATCGAAAAATTAGGCAAAAATGGCCAAATTTGGCCAAAAAGTAAAGGGGTTAACCTTAACTTTTTGACGATTTTTGACCATTTTTAACTTGTCAAAATAAGCTGAAAATATGAAAATATAGCCTAAATAATGCCTTAGATATTAATATGAGCAGAAACTAGCGTAAATTTAGTCATTTTTTGACATCCAACAATTAGGCAAAAATGGCCAAATTTGGCCAGTAAAGGGGTTAACACCTTAACTTTTTGACGATTTTCGACCATTTTTAACGTGTCAAAATAAGCTTAAAATATGAAAATATAGCCTAAATAATGCCTTAGATATTAATATGAGCAGAAACTAGCGTAAATTTAGTCATTTTTTGACATCGAAAAATTAGGCAAAAATGGCCAAATTTGGCCAAAAAGTAAAGGGGTTAACCTTAACTTTTTGACGATTTTCGACATTTTTTAACTTGTCAAAATAAGCTTAAAATATGAAAATATAGCCTAAATAACGCCTTAGATATTAATATGAGCAGAAACTAGCGTAAATTTTGTCATTTTTTGACATCGAAAATTTAGGCAAAAATGGCCAAATTTGGCCAAAAAGTAAAGGGGTTAACCTTAACTTTTTGACGATTTTCGACCATTTTTAACTTGTCAAAATAAGCTTAAAATATGAAAATATAGCCTAAATAACGCCTTAGATATTAATATGAGCAGAAACTAGCGTAAATTTAGTCATTTTTTGACATCGAAAAATTAGGCAAAAATGGCCAAATTTGGCCAAAAAGTAAAGGGGTTAACGTTAACTTTTTGACGATTTTCGACCATTTTTAACTTGTCAAAATAAGCTTAAAATATGAAAATATAGCCTAAATAACGCCTTAGATATTAATATGAGCAGAAACTAGCGTAAATTTAGTCATTTTTTGACATCGAAAAATTAGGCAAAAATGGCCAAATTTGGCCAAAAAGTAAAGGGGTTAACCTTAACTTTTTGACGATTTTCGACCATTTTTAACTTGTCAAAATAAGCTTAAAATATGAAAATATAGCCTAAATAATGCCTTAGATATTAATAGGAGCAGAAACTAGCGTAAATTTAGTTATTTTTTGACATTCAAAAATTAGGCAAAAATGGCCAAATTTGGCCAAAAAGTAAAGGGGTTAACCTTAACTTTTTGACGATTTTCGAGCATTTTTAACTTGTCAAAATAAGATTAAAATATGAAAATATAGCCTAAATAATGCCTAAGATATTAATGAGCAGAAACTAGCGTAAATATAGTCATTTTTTGACATCCAAAAATTAGGCAAAAATGGCCAAATTTGGCCAAAAAGTAAAGGGGTTAACCTTAACTTTTTGACGATTTTTGACCATTTTTAACTTGTCAAAATAAGCTTAAAATATGAAAATATAGCCTAAATAATGCCTTAGATATTAATATAAGCAGAAACTAGCGTAAATTTAGTCATTTTTTGACATCCAAAAATTAGGCAAAAATGGCCAAATTTGGCCAAAAAGTAAAGGGGTTAACCTTAACTTTTTGACGATTTTTGACCATTTTTAACTTCTCAAAATAAGCTTAAAATATGAAAATATAGCCTAAATAATGCCTTAGATATTAATATGAGCAGAAACTAGCGTAAATTTAGTCATTTTTTGACATCGAAAAATTAGGCAAAAATGGCCAAATTTGGCCAAAAAGTAAAGGGGTTAACCTTAACTTTTTGACGATTTTCGACCATTTTTAACTTGTCAAAATGAGATTAAAATATGAAAATATAGCCTAAATAATGCCTTAGATATTAATATGAGCAGAAACTAGCGTAAATTTAGTCATTTTTTGACATCCAAAAATTAGACAAAAAAGGGCAAATTTGGCCAAAAAGTAAAGGGGTTAACCTTAACTTTTTGACGATTGTTGACCATTTTTAACTTGTCAAAATCAGCTTAAAATATGAAAATATAGCCTAAATAATGCCTTAGATATTAATATGAGCAGAAACTAGCGTAAATTTAGTCATTTTTTGACATCCAAAAATTAGGCAAAAATGGCCAAATTTGGCCAAAAAGTAAAGGGGTTAACCTTAACTTTTTGACGATTTTCGACCATTTTTAACTTGTCAAAATAAGCTTAAAATATGAAAATATAGCCTAAATAATGCCTTAGATATTAATATGAGCAGAAACTAGCGTAAATTTAGTCATTTTTTGACATCCAAAAATTAGGCAAAAATGGTCAAATTTGGCCAAAAAGTAAAGGGGTTAACCTTAACTTTTTGACGATTTTCGACCATTTTTAACTTGTCAAAATAAGCTTAAAATATGAAAATATAGCCTAAATAATGCCTTAGATATTAATATGAGCAGAAACTAGCGTAAATTTAGTCATTTTTTGACATCCAAAAATTAGGCAAAAATGGCAAATTTGGCCAAAAAGTAAAGGGGTTAACACCTTAACTTTTTGACGATTTTCGACCATTTTTAACTTGTCAAAATAAGCTTAAAATATGAAAATATAGCCTAAATAACGCCTTAGATATTAATATGAGCAGAAACTAGCGTAAATTTAGTCATTTTTTGACATCGAAAAATTAGGCAAAAATGGCCAAATTTGGCCAAAAAGTAAAGGGGTTAACCTTAACTTTTTGACGATTTTCGACCATTTTTAACTTGTCAAAATAAGCTTAAAATATGAAAATATAGCCTAAATAATGCCTTAGATATTAATATGAGCATAAACTAGCGTAAATTTAGTCATTTTTTGACATCGAAAAATTAGGCAAAAATGGCCAAATTTGGCCAAAAAGTAAAGGGGTTAACCTTAACTTTTTGACGATTTTCGACCATTTTTAACTTGTCAAAATAAGCTTAAAATATGAAAATATAGCCTAAATAATGCCTTAGATATTAATAGGAGCAGAAACTAGCGTAAATTTAGTTATTTTTTGACATTCAAAAATTAGGCAAAAATGGCCAAATTTGGCCAAAAAGTAAAGGGGTTAACCTTAACTTTTTGACGATTTTCGACCATTTTTAACTTGTCAAAATAAGCTTAAAATATGAAAATATAGCCTAAATAATGCCTTAGATATTAATATGAGCAGAAACTAGCGTAAATTTAGTTATTTTTTGACATTCAAAAATTAGGCAAAAATGGCCAAATTTGGCCAAAAAGTAAAGGGGTTAACCTTAACTTTTTGACGATTTTCGACCATTTTTAACTTGTCAAAAATAAGCTTAAAATATGAAAATATAGCCTAAATAATGCCTTAAGATATTAATGAGCAGAAACTAGCGTAAATATAGTCATTTTTTGACATCCAAAAATTAGGCAAAAATGGCCAAATTTGGCCAAAAAGTAAAGGGGTTAACCTTAACTTTTTGACGATTTTTGACCATTTTTAACTTGTCAAAATAAGCTTAAAATATGAAAATATAGCCTAAATAATGCCTTAGATATTAATATGAGCAGAAACTAGCGTAAATTTAGTCATTTTTTGACATCCAAAAATTAGGCAAAAATGGCCAAATTTGGCCAAAAAGTAAAGGGGTTAACCTTAACTTTTTGACGATTTTTGACCATTTTTAACTTGTCAAAATAAGCTTAAAATATGAAAATATAGCCTAAATAATGCCTTAGATATTAATATGAGCAGAAACTAGCGTAAATTTAGTCATTTTTTGACATCGAAAAATTAGGCAAAAATGGCCAAATTTGGCCAAAAAGTAAAGGGGTTAACCTTAACTTTTTGACGATTTTTGACCATTTTTAACTTGTCAAAATAAGATTAAAATATGAAAATATAGCCTAAATAATGCCTTAGATATTAATATGAGCAGAAACTAGCGTAAATTTAGTCATTTTTTGACATCCAAAAATTAGGCCAAAAAAGGGCAAATTTGGCCAAAAAGTAAAGGGGTTAACCTTAACTTTTTGACGATTTTGACCATTTTTAACTTGTCAAAATAAGCTTAAAATATGAAAATATAGCCTAAATAATGCCTTAGATATTAATATGAGCAGAAACTAGCGTAAATTTAGTCATTTTTTTGACATCCAAAAATTAGGCAAAAATGGCCAAATTTGGCCAAAAAGTAAAGGGGTTAACCTTAACTTTTTGACGATTTTCGACCATTTTTAACTTGTCAAAATAAGCTTAAAATATGAAAATATAGCCTAAATAATGCCTTAGATATTAATATGAGCAGAAACTAGCGTAAATTTAGTCATTTTTTGACATCCAAAAATTAGGCAAAAATGGTCAAATTTGGCCAAAAAGTAAAGGGGTTAACCTTAACTTTTTGACGATTTTCGACCATTTTTAACTTGTCAAAATAAGCTTAAAATATGAAAATATAGCCTAAATAATGCCTAAGATATTAATATGAGCAGAAACTAGCGTAAATTTAGTCATTTTTTGACATCCAAAAATTAGGCAAAAATGGCAAAATTTGGCCAAAAAGTAAAGGGGTTAACACCTTAACTTTTTGACGATTTTCGACCATTTTTAACTTGTCAAAATAAGCTTAAAATATGAAAATATAGCCTAAATAACGCCTTAGATATTAATATGAGCAGAAACTAGCGTAAATTTAGTCATTTTTTGACATCGAAAAATTAGGCAAAAATGGCCAAATTTGGCCAAAAAGTAAAGGGGTTAACGTTAACTTTTTGACGATTTTCGACCATTTTTAACTTGTCAAAATAAGCTTAAAATATGAAAATATAGCCTAAATAACGCCTTAGATATTAATATGAGCAGAAACTAGCGTAAATTTAGTCATTTTTTGACATCGAAAAATTAGGCAAAAATGGCCAAATTTGGCCAAAAAGTAAAGGGGTTAACCTTAACTTTTTGACGATTTTCGACCATTTTTAACTTGTCAAAATAAGCTTAAAATATGAAAATATAGCCTAAATAATGCCTTAGATATTAATAGGAGCAGAAACTAGCGTAAATTTAGTTATTTTTGACATCGAAAAATTAGGCAAAAATGGCCAAATTTGGCCAAAAAGTAAAGGGGTTAACCTTAACTTTTTGACGATTTTTCGACCATTTTTAACTTGTCAAAATAAGCTTAAAATATGAAAATATAGCCTAAATAATGCCTTAGATATTAATATGAGCAGAAACTAGCGTAAATATAGTCATTTTTTGACATCCAAAAATTAGGCAAAAATGGCCAAATTTGGCCAAAAAGTGAAGGGGTTAACCTTAACTTTTTGACCATTTTTGACCATTTTTAACTTGTCAAAATAAGCTTAAAATATGAAAATATAGCCTAAATAATGCCTTAGATATTAATATAAGCAGAAACTAGCGTAAATTTAGTCATTTTTTGACATCCAAAAATTAGGCAAAAATGGCCAAATTTGGCCAAAAAGTAAAGGGGTTAACCTTAACTTTTTGACGATTTTTGACCATTTTTAACTTGTCAAAATAAGCTTAAAATATGAAAATATAGCCTAAATAATGCCTTAGATATTAATATGAGCAGAAACTAGCGTAAATTTAGTCATTTTTTGACATCGAAAAATTAGGCAAAAATGGCCAAATTTGGCCAAAAAGTAAAGGGGTTAACCTTAACTTTTTGACGATTTTCGACCATTTTTAACTTGTCAAAATGAGATTAAAATATGAAAATATAGCCTAAATAATGCCTTAGATATTAATATGAGCAGAAACTAGCGTAAATTTAGTCATTTTTTGACATCCAAAATTAGACAAAAAAGGGCAAATTTGGCCAAAAAGTAAAGGGGTTAACCTTAACTTTTTGACGATTGTTGACCATTTTTAACTTGTCAAAATCAGCTTAAAATATGAAAATATAGCCTAAATAATGCCTTAGATATTAATATGAGCAGAAACTAGCGTAAATTTAGTCATTTTTTGACATCCAAAAATTAGGCAAAAATGGCCAAATTTGGCCAAAAAGTAAAGGGGTTAACCTTAACTTTTTGACGATTTTCGACCATTTTTAACTTGTCAAAATAAGCTTAAAATATGAAAATATAACCTAAATAACGCCTTAGATATTAATATGAGCAGAAACTAGCGTAAATTTAGTCATTTTTTGACATCGAAAAATTAGGCAAAAATGGCCAAATTTGGCCAAAAAGTAAAGGGGTTAACCTTAACTTTTTGACGATTTTTGACCATTTTTAACTTGTCAAAATAAGCTTAAAATATGAAAATATAGCCTAAATAATGCCTTAGATATTAATATGAGCAGAAACTAGCGTTAATTTAGTCATTTTTTGACATCCAAAAATTAGGCAAAAATGGCCAAATTTGGCCAAAAAGTAAAGGGGTTAACCTTAACTTTTTGACGATTTTTGACCATTTTTAACTTGTCAAAATAAGCTTAAAATATGAAAATATAGCCTAAATAATGCCTTAGATATTAATAGGAGCACAAACTAGCGTAAATTTAGTCATTTTTTGACATCCAAAAATAAGGTAAAAATGGCCAAATTTGGCCAAAAAGTAAAGGGGTTAACCTTAACTTTTTGACGATTTTTGACCATTTTTAACTTGTCAAAATCAGCTTAAAATATGAAAATATAGCCTAAATAATGCCTTAGATATTAATATGAGCAGAAACTAGCGTAAATTTAGTCATTTTTTGACATCCAAAAATTAGACAAAAAAGGGCAAATTTGGCCAAAAAGTAAAGGGGTTAACCTTAACTTTTTGACGATTTTTAACCATTTTTAACTTGTCAAAATAAGCTTAAAATATGAAAATATAGCCTAAATAATGCCTTAGATATTAATATGAGCAGAAACTAGCGTAAATTTAGTCATTTTTTGACATCGAAAAATTAGGCAAAAATGGCCAAATTTGGCCAAAAAGTAAAGGGGTTAACCTTAACTTTTTGACGATTTTCGACCATTTTTAACTTGTCAAAATAAGCTTAAAATATGAAAATATAGCCTAAATAACGCCTTAGATATTAATATGAGCAGAAACTAGCGTAAATTTTGTCATTTTTTGACATCGAAAATTTAGGCAAAAATGGCCAAATTTGGCCAAAAAGTAAAGGGGTTAACCTTAACTTTTTGACGATTTTCGACCATTTTTAACTTGTCAACATAAGCTTAAAATATGAAAATATAGCCTAAATAACGCCTTAGATATTAATATGAGCAGAAACTAGCGTAAATTTAGTCATTTGTTCACATCGAAAAATTAGGCAAAAATGGCCAAATTTGGCCAAAAAGTAAAGGGGTTAACCTTAACTTTTTGACCATTTTTGACCATTTTTAACTTGTCAAAATAAGCTGAAAATATGAAAATATAGCCTAAATAATGCCTTAGATATTAATATGAGCAGAAACTAGCGTAAATTTAGTCATTTTGTGACATCCAACAATTAGGCAAAAATGGCCAAATTTGGCCAGTAAAGGGGTTAACACCTTAACTTTTTGACGATTTTCGACCATTTTTAACGTGTCAAAATAAGCTTAAAATATGAAAATATAGCGTAAATAATGCCTTAGATATTAATATGAGCAGAAACTAGCGTAAATTTAGTCATTTTTTGACATCGAAAAATTAGGCAAAAATGGCCAAATTTGGCCAAAAAGTAAAGGGGTTAACCTTAACTTTTTGACGATTTTCGACCATTTTTAACTTGTCAAAATAAGCTTAAAATATGAAAATATAGCCTAAATAATGCCTTAGATATTAATATGAGCAGAAACTAGCGTAAATTTTGTCATTTTTTGACATCGAAAATTTAGGCAAAAATGGCCAAATTTGGCCAAAAAGTAAAGGGGTTAACCTTAACTTTTTGACGATTTTCGACCATTTTTAACTTGTCAAAATAAGCTTAAAATATGAAAATATAGCCTAAATAATGCCTTAGATATTAATATGAGCAGAAACTAGCGTAAATTTAGTCATTTTTTGACATCCAAAAATTAGGCAAAAATGGCCAAATTTGGCCAAAAAGTAAAGGGGTTAACCTTAACTTTTTGACGATTTTCGACCATTTTTAACTTGTCAAAATAAGCTTAAAATATGAAAATATAGCCTAAATAATGCCTTAGATATTAATAGGAGCAGAAACTAGCGTAAATTTAGTTATTTTTTGACATTCAAAAATTAGGCAAAAATGGCCAAATTTGGCCAAAAAGTAAAGGGGTTAACCTTAACTTTTTGACGATTTTCGACCATTTTTAACTTGTCAAAATAAGCTTAAAATATGAAAATATAGCCTAAATAACGCCTTAGATATTAATATGAGCAGAAACTAGCGTAAATTTAGTCATTTTTTGACATCGAAAAATTAGGCAAAAATGGCCAAATTTGGCCAAAAAGTAAAGGGGTTAACCTTAACTTTTTGACGATTTTCGACCATTTTTAACTTGTCAAAATAAGCTTAAAATATGAAAATATAGCCTAAATAATGCCTTAGATATTGATATGAGCAGAAACTAGCGTAAATTTAGTCATTTTTTGACATCCAAAAATTAGGCAAAAATGGCCAAATTTGGCCAAAAAGTAAAGGGGTTAACCTTAACTTTTTGACGATTTTCGACCATTTTTAACTTGTCAAAATAAGCTTAAAATATGAAAATATAGCCTAAATAATGCCTAAGATATTAATATGAGCAGAAACTAGCGTAAATTTAGTCATTTTTTGACATCCAAAAATTAGGCAAAAATGCCAAATTTGGCCAAAAAGTAAAGGGGTTAACCTTAACTTTTTGACGATTTTTCGACCATTTTTAACTTGTCAAAATAAGCTTAAAATATGAAAATATAGCCTAAAATAACGCCTTAGATATTAATATGAGCAGAAACTAGCGTAAATTTAGTCATTTTTTGACATCGAAAATTAGGCAAAAATGGCCAAATTTGGCCAAAAGTAAAGGGGTTAACCTTAACTTTTTGACGATTTTCGACCATTTTTAACTTGTCAAAATGCTTAAAATATGAAAATATAGCCTAAATAATGCCTTAGATATTAATATGAGCAGAAACTAGCGTAAATTTAGTCATTTTTTGACATCCAAAAATTAGGCAAAAAAGGGCAAATTTGGCCAAAAAGTAAAGGGGTTAACCTTAACTTTTTGACGATTTTGACCATTTTTTAACTTGTCAAAATAAGCTTAAAATATGAAAATATAGCCTAAATAATGCCTTAGATATTAATATGAGCAGAAACTAGCGTAAATTTAGTCATTTTTTGACATCCAAAAATTAGGCAAAAATGGCCAAATTTGGCCAAAAAGTAAAGGGGTTAACCTTAACTTTTTGACGATTTTCGACCATTTTTAACTTGTCAAAATAAGCTTAAAATATGAAAATATAGCCTAAATAACGCCTTAGATATTAATATGAGCAGAAACTAGCGTAAATTTAGTCATTTTTTGACATCGAAAAATTAGGCAAAAATGGCCAAATTTGGCCAAAAAGTAAAGGGGTTAACCTTAACTTTTTGACGATTTTTGACCATTTTTAACTTGTCAAAATAAGCTTAAAATATGAAAATATAGCCTAAATAATGCTTAGATATTAATATGAGCAGAAACTAGCGTTAATTTAGTCATTTTTTGACATCCAAAAAATTAGGCAAAAATGGCCAAATTTGGCCAAAAAGTAAAGGGGTTAACCTTAACTTTTTGACGATTTTTGAACCATTTTTAACTTGTCAAAATAAGCTTAAAATATGAAAATATAGCCTAAATAATGCCTTAGATATTAATATGAGCAGAAACTAGCGTAAATTTAGTCATTTTTTGACATCCAAAAATTAAGGCAAAAATGGCCAAATTTGGCCAAAAAGTAAAGGGGTTAACCTTAACTTTTTGACGATTTTTGACCATTTTTAACTTGTCAAAATCAGCTTAAAATATGAAAATATAGCCTAAATAATGCCTTAGATATTAATATGAGCAGAAACTAGCGTAAATTTAGTCATTTTTTGACATCCAAAAATTAGGCAAAAAGGGCCAAATTTGGCCAAAAAGTAAAGGGGTTAACCTTAACTTTTTGACGATTTTTAACCATTTTTAACTTGTCAAAATAAGCTTAAAATATGAAAATATAGCCTAAATAATGCCTTAGATATTAATATGAGCAGAAACTAGCGTAAATTTAGGCATTTTTTGACATCGAAAAATTAGGCAAAAATGGCCAAATTTGGCCAAAAAGTAAAGGGGTTAACCTTAACTTTTTGACGATTTTCGACCATTTTTAACTTGTCAAAATAAGCTTAAAATATGAAAATAATAGCCTAAATAACGCCTTAGATATTAATATGAGCAGAAACTAGCGTAAATTTAGTCATTTTTTGACATCGAAAAATTTAGGCAAAAATGGCCAAATTTGGCCAAAAAGTAAAGGGGTTAACCTTAACTTTTTGACGATTTTCGACCATTTTTATAACTTGTCAAAATAAGCTTAAAATATGAAAATATAGCCTAAATAATGCCTTAGATATTAATATGAGCAGAAACTAGCGTAAATTTAGTCATTTGTTCACATCGAAAAATTAGGCAAAAATGGCCAAATTTGGCCAAAAAGTAAAGGGGTTAACCTTAACTTTTTGACGATTTTTGACCATTTTTAACTTGTCAAAATAAGCTGAAAATATGAAAATATAGCCTAAATAATGCCTTAGATATTAATATGAGCAGAAACTAGCGTAAATTTAGTCATTTTGTGACATCCAACAATTAGGCAAAAATGGCCAAATTTGGCCAAAAAGTAAAGGGGTTAACCTTAACTTTTTGACGATTTTCGACCATTTTTAACGTGTCAAAATAAGCTTAAAATATGAAAATATAGCCTAAATAATGCCTTAGATATTAATATGAGCAGAAACTAGCGTAAATTTAGTCATTTTTTGACATCGAAAAATTAGGCAAAAATGGCCAAATTTGGCCAAAAAGTAAAGGGGTTAACCTTAACTTTTTGACGATTTTCGACCATTTTTAACTTGTCAAAATAAGCTTAAAATATGAAAATATAGCCTAAATAACGCCTTAGATATTAATATGAGCAGAAACTAGCGTAAATTTAGTCATTTTTTGACATCGAAAAATTAGGCAAAAATGGCCAAATTTGGCCAAAAAGTAAAGGGGTTAACCTTAACTTTTTGACGATTTTTCGACCATTTTTAACTTGTCAAAATAAGCTTAAAATATGAAAATATAGCCTAAATAATGCCTTAGATATTAATATGAGCAGAAACTAGCGTAAATTTAGTCATTTTTTGACATCCAAAAATTAGGCAAAAATGGCCAAATTTGGCCAAAAAGTAAAGGGGTTAACCTTAACTTTTTGACGATTTTTGACCATTTTTAACTTGTCAAAATAAGCTTAAAATATGAAAATATAGCCTAAATAATGCCTTAGTTATTAATATGAGCAGAAACTAGCGTAAATTTAGTCATTTTTGACATCCAAAAATTAGGCAAAAGTGGCCAAATTTGGCCAAAAAGTAAAGGGGTTAACCTTAACTTTTTGACGATTTTCGACCATTTTTAACTTGTCAAAATAAGCTTAAAATATGAAAATATAGCCTAAATAATGCCTTAGGTATTAATATGAGCAGAAACTAGCGTAAATTTAGTCATTTTTTGACATCCAAAAATTAGGCAAAAATGGCCAAATTTGGCCAAAAAGTAAAGGGGTTAACCTTAACTTTTTGACGATTTTCGACCATTTTTAACTTGTCAAAATAAGCTTTAAATATGAAAATATAGCCTAAATAATGCCTTAGATATTAATGAGCAGAAACTAGCGTAAATTTAGTCATTTTTTGACATCGAAAAATTAGGCAAAAATGGCCAAATTTGGCCAAAAAGTAAAGGGGTTAACCTTAACTTTTTGACGATTTTCGACCATTTTTAACTTGTCAAAATAAGCTTAAAATATGAAAATATAGCCTAAATAATGCCTTAGATATTAATATGAGCAGAAACTAGCGTAAATTTAGTCATTTTTTGACATCCGAAAAATTAGGCAAAAATGGCCAAATTTGGACAAAAAGTAAAGGGGTTAACCTTAACTTTTTGACGATTTTCGACCATTTTTAACTTGTCAAAATAAGCTTAAAATAGGAAAATATAGCCTAAATAATGCCTTAGATATTAATATGAGCAGAAACTAGCGTACATTTTGTCATTTTTTGACATCGAAAATTAGGCAAAAATGGCCAAATTTGGACAAAAAGTAAAGGGGTTAACCTTAACTTTTTGACGATTTTCGACCATTTTTAACTGTCAAAATAAGCTTAAAATATGAAAATATAGCCTAAATAATGCCTTAGATATTAATATGAGCAGAAACTAGCGTAAATTTAGTCATTTTTTTGACATCGAAAAATTAGGCAAAAATGGCCAAATTTGGCCAAAAAGTAAAGGGGTTAACCTTAACTTTTTGACGATTTTCGACCATTTTTAACTTGTCAAAATAAGCTTAAAATATGAAAATATAGCCTAAATAATGCCTTAGATATTAATATGAGCAGAAACTAGCGTAAATTTAGTCATTTTTTGACATCAAAAATTAGGCAAAAATGGCCAAATTTGGCCAAAAAGTAAAGGGGTTAACCTTAACTTTTTGACGATTTTTGACCATTTTTAACTTGTCAAAATAAGCTTAAAATATGAAAATATAGCCTAAATAACGCCTTAGATATTAATATGAGCAGAAACTAGCGTAAATTTAGTCATTTTTTGACATCCAAAAATTAGGCAAAAATGGCCAAATTTGGCCAAAAAGTAAAGGGGTTAACCTTAACTTTTTGACGATTTTCGACCATTTTTAACTTGTCAAAATAAGCTTAAAATATGAAAATATAGCCTAAATAATGCCTTAGATATTAATATGAGCAGAAACTAGCGTAAATTTAGTCATTTTTTGACATCCAAAAATTAGGCAAAAATGGCCAAATTTGGCCAAAAAGTAAAGGGGTTAACCTTAACTTTTTGACGATTTTCGACCATTTTTTAACTTGTCAAAATAAGCTTAAAATATGAAAATATAGCCTAAATAATGCCTTAGATATTAATATGAGCAGAAACTAGCGTAAATTTAGTCATTTTTTGACATCCAAAAATTAGGCAAAAATGGCCAAATTTGGCCAAAAAGTAAAGGGGTTAACCTTAACTTTTTGACGATTTTTGACCATTTTTAACTTGTCAAAATAAGCTTAAAATATGAAAATATAGCCTAAATAATGCCTTAGATATTAATATGAGCAGAAACTAGCGTAAATTTAGTCATTTTTTGACATCCAAAAATTAGGCAAAAATGGCCAAATTTGGCCAAAAAGTAAAGGGGTTAACCTTAACTTTTTGACGATTTTCGACCATTTTTAACTTGTCAAAATAAGCTTAAAATATGAAAATATAGCCTAAATAATGCCTTAGATATTAATATGAGCAGAAACTAGCGTAAATTTAGTCATTTTTTGACATCCAAAATTAGGCAAAAATGGCCAAATTTGGCCAAAAAGTAAAGGGGTTAACCTTAACTTTTTGACGATTTTGACCATTTTTAACTTGTCAAAATAAGCTTAAAATATGAAAATATAGCCTAAATAATGCCTTAGATATTAATATGAGCAGAAACTAGCGTAAATTTAGTCATTTTTTGACATCGAAAAATTAGGCAAAAATGGCCAAATTTGGCCAAAAAGTAAAGGGGTTAACCTTAACTTTTTGACGATTTTCGACCATTTTTAACTTGTCAAAATAAGCTTAAAATATGAAAATATAGCCTAAATAATGCCTTAGATATTAATATGAGCAGAAACTAGCGTAAATTTAGTCATTTTTTGACATCGAAAAATTAGGCAAAAATGGCCAAATTTGGCCAAAAAGTAAAGGGGTTAACACCTTAACTTTTTGACGATTTTCGACCATTTTTAACTTGTCAAAATAAGCTTAAAATATGAAAATATAGCCTAAATAATGCCTTAGATATTAATATGAGCAGAAACTAGCGTAAATTTAGTCATTTTTTGACATCCAAAAATTTGGCAAAAATGGCCAAATTTGGCCAAAAAGTAAAGGGGTTAACCTTAACTTTTTGACGATTTTAGACCATTTTTAACTCGTCAAAATAAGCTGAAAATATGAAAATATTGCCTAAATAATGCCTTAGATATTAATATGAGCAAAAACTAGCGTAAATTTAGTCATTTTTTTACATCAAAAAATTTGGCAAAAATGGCCAAATTTGGACAAAAAGTAAAGGGGTTAACCTTAACTTTTTGACGATTTTAGACCATTTTTTAACTTGTCAAAAATAAGCTTAAAATATGAAAATATAGCCTAAATAACGCCTTAGATATTAATATGAGCAGAAACTAGCGTAAATTTAGTCATTTTTTGACATCGAAAAATTAGGCAAAAATGGCCAAATTTGGCCAAAAAGTAAAGGGGTTAACCTTAACATTTTGACGATTTTCGACCATTTTTAACTTGTCAAAATAAGCTTAAAATATGAAAATATAGCCTAAATAACGCCTTAGATATTAATATGAGCAGAAACTAGCGTAAATTTAGTCATTTTTTGACATCGAAAAATTAGGCAAAAATGGCCAAATTTGGCCAAAAAGTAAAGGGGTTAACCTTAACTTTTTGACGATTTTTGACCATTTTTAACTTGTCAAAATAAGCTTAAAATATGAAAATATAGCCTAAATAATGCCTTAGATATTAATATGAGCAGAAACTAGCGTAAATTTAGTCATTTTTTGACATCCAAAAATTAGGCAAAAAATGGCCAAATTTGGCCAAAAAGTAAAGGGGTTAACCTTAACTTTTTGACGATTTTTCGACCATTTTTAACTTGTCAAAATAAGCTTAAAATATGAAAATATAGCCTAAATAATGCCTTAGATATTAATATGAGCAGAAACTAGCGTAAATTTAGTCATTTTTTGACATCGAAAAATTAGGCAAAAATGGCCAAATTTGGCCAAAAAGTAAAGGGGTTAACCTTAACTTTTTGACGATTTTCGACCATATTAACTTGTTCAAAATAAGCTTAAAATATGAAAATATAGCCTAAATAATGCCTTAGATATTAATATGAGCAGAAACTAGCGTAAATTTAGTCATTTTTTGACATCCAAAAATTAGGCAAAAATGGCCAAATTTGGCCAAAAAGTAAAGGGGTTAACCTTAACTTTTTTGACGATTTTTGACCATTTTTAACTTGTCAAAATAAGCTTAAAATATGAAAATATAGCCTAAATAATGCCTTAGATATTAATATGAGCAGAAACTAGCGTAAATTTAGTCATTTTTTGACATCGAAAAATTAGGCAAAAATGGCCAAATTTGGCCAAAAAGTAAAGGGGTTAACCTTAACTTTTTGACGATTTTCGACCATTTTTAAACTTGTCAAAATAAGCTTAAAATATGAAAATATAGCCTAAATAATGCCTTAGATATTAATATGAGCAGAAACTAGCGTAAATTTAGTCATTTTTTGACATCGAAAAATTAGGCAAAAATGGCCAAATTTGGCCAAAAAGTAAAGGGGTTAACCTTAACTTTTTGACGATTTTCGACCATTTTTAACTTGTCAAAATAAGCTTAAAATATGAAAATATAGCCTAAATAATGCCTTAGATATTAATATGAGCAGAAACTAGCGTAAATTTAGTCATTTTTTGACATCGAAAAATTAGGCAAAAATGGCCAAATTTGGCCAAAAAGTAAAGGGGTTAACCTTAACTTTTTGACGATTTTTCGACCATTTTTAACTTGTCAAAATAAGCTTAAAATATGAAAATATAGCCTAAATAATGCCTTAGATATTAATATGAGCAGAAACTAGCGTAAATTTAGTTATTTTTTGACATCAAAAATTAGGCAAAAATGGCCAAATTTGGCCAAAAAGTAAAGGGGTTAACCTTAACTTTTTGACGATTTTCGACCATTTTTTAACTTGTCAAAATAAGCTTAAAATATGAAAATATAGCCTAAATAACGCCTTAGATATTAATATGAGCAGAAACTAGCGTAAATTTAGTCATTTTTTGACATCGAAAAATTAGGCAAAAATGGCCAAATTTGGCCAAAAAGTAAAGGGGTTAACCTTAACTTTTTGACGATTTTCGACCATTTTTAACTTGTCAAAATAAGCTTAAAATATGAAAATATAGCCTAAATAATGCCTAAGATATTAATATGAGCAGAAACTAGCGTAAATTTAGTCATTTTTTGACATCCAAAAATTAGGCAAAAATGGCCAAATTTGGCCAAAAAGTAAAGGGGTTAACACCTTAACTTTTTGACGATTTTCGACCATTTTTAACTTGTCAAAATAAGCTTAAAATATGAAAATATAGCCTAAATAACGCCTTAGATATTAATATGAGCAGAAACTAGCGTAAATTTAGTCATTTTTTGACATCGAAAAATTAGGCAAAAATGGCCAAATTTGGCCAAAAAGTAAAGGGGTTAACCTTAACTTTTTGACGATTTTCGACCATTTTTAACTTGTCAAAATAAGCTTAAAATATGAAAATATAGCCTAAATAATGCCTTAGATATTAATATGAGCAGAAACTAGCGTAAATTTAGTCATTTTTTGACATCGAAAAATTAGGCAAAAATGGCCAAATTTGGCCAAAAAGTAAAGGGGTTAACCTTAACTTTTTGACGATTTTTCGACCATTTTTAACTTGTCAAAATAAGCTTAAAATATGAAAATATAGCCTAAATAACGCCTTAGATATTAATATGAGCAGAAACTAGCGTAAATTTAGTCATTTTTTGACATCGAAAAATTAGGCAAAAAATGGCCAAATTTGGCCAAAAAGTAAAGGGGTTAACCATAACTTTTTGACGATTTTTCGACCATTTTTAACTTGTCAAAATAAGCTTAAAATATGAAAATATAGCCTAAATAATGCCTTAGATATTAATATGAGCAGAAACTAGCGTAAATTTAGTCATTTTTTGACATCGAAAAATTAGGCAAAAATGGCCAAATTTGGCCAAAAAGTAAAGGGGTTAACCTTAAACTTTTTGACGATTTTTCGACCATTTTTAACTTGTCAAAATAAGCTTAAAATATGAAAATATAGCCTAAATAATGCCTTAGATATTAATATGAGCAGAAACTAGCGTAAATTTAGTCATTTTTTGACATCGAAAAATTAGGCAAAAATGGCCAAATTTGGCCAAAAAGTAAAGGGGTTAACCTTAACTTTTTGACGATTTTCGACCATTTTTAACTTGTCAAAATAAGCTTAAAATATGAAAATATAGCCTAAATAATGCCTTAGATATTAATATGAGCAGAAAACTAGCGTAAATTTTAGTCATTTTTTGACATCCAAAAATTAGGCAAAAATGGCCAAATTTGGCCAAAAAGTAAAGGGGTTTAACCTTAACTTTTTGACGATTTTCGACCATTTTTAACTTGTCAAAATAAGCTTAAAATATGAAAATATAGCCTAAATAATGCCTTAGATATTAATATGAGCAGAAACTAGCGTAAATTTAGTCATTTTTTGACATCCAAAAAATTAGGCAAAAATGGCCAAATTTGGCCAAAAAGTAAAGGGGTTAACCTTAACTTTTTGACGATTTTTGACCATTTAATCACTTGTCAAAATAAGCTGAAAATATGAAAATATAGCCTAAATTTTTAACTTGTCAAAATAAGCTTAAAATATGAAAATATAGCCTAAATAATGCCTTAGATATTAATATGAGCAGAAACTAGCGTAAATTTAGTCATTTTTTGACATCGAAAAATTAGGCAAAAATGGCCAAATTTGGCCAAAAAGTAAAGGGGTTAACCTTAAACTTTTTGACGATTTTCGACCATTTTTAACTTGTCAAAATAAGCTTAAAATATGAAAATATAGCCTAAATAATGCCTTAGATATTAATATGAGCAGAAACTAGCGTAAATTTAGTCATTTTTTGACATCGAAAAATTAGGCAAAAATGGCCAAATTTGGCCAAAAAGTAAAGGGGTTAACCTTAACTTTTTGACGATTTTCGACCATTTTTAACTTGTCAAAATAAGCTTAAAATATGAAAATATAGCCTAAATAATGCCTTAGATATTAATATGAGCAGAAACTAGCGTAAATTTAGTCATTTTTTGACATCCAAAAATTAGGCAAAAATGGCCAAATTTGGCCAAAAAGTAAAGGGGTTAACCTTAACTTTTTGACGATTTTCGACCATTTTTAACTTGTCAAAATAAGCTTAAAATATGAAAATATAGCCTAAATAATGCCTTAGATATTAATATGAGCAGAAACTAGCGTAAATTTAAGTCATTTTTTGACATCCAAAAATTAGGCAAAAATGGCCAAATTTGGCCAAAAAGTAAAGGGGTTAACCTTAACTTTTTGACGATTTTCGACCATTTTTAACTTGTCAAAATAAGCTTAAAATATGAAAATATAGCCTAAATAATGCCTTAGAATATTAATATGAGCAGAAACTAGCGTAAATTTAGTCATTTTTTGACATCCAAAAATTAGGCAAAAATGGCCAAATTTGGCCAAAAAGTAAAGGGGTTAACCTTAACTTTTTGACGATTTTCGACCATTTTTAACTTGTCAAAATAAGCTTAAAATATGAAAATATAGCCTAAATAATGCCTTAGATATTAATATGAGCAGAAACTAGCGTAAATTTAGTCATTTTTTTGACATCCGAAAAATTAGGCAAAAATGGCCAAATTTGGCCAAAAAGTAAAGGGGTTAACCTTAACTTTTTGACGATTTTCGACCATTTTTAACTTGTCAAAATAAGCTTAAAATATGAAAATATAGCCTAAATAATGCCTTAGATATTAATATGAGCAGAAACTAGCGTAAATTTAGTCATTTTTTGACATCGAAAAATTAGGCAAAAATGGCCAAATTTGGCCAAAAAGTAAAGGGGTTAACCTTAACTTTTTGACGATTTTCGACCATTTTTAACTTGTCAAAATAAGCTTAAAATATGAAAATATAGCCTAAATAATGCCTTAGATATTAATATGAGCAGAAAACTAGCGTAAATTTAGTCATTTTTTGACATCGAAAAATTAGGCAAAAATGGCCAAATTTGGCCAAAAAGTAAAGGGGTTAACCTTAACTTTTTGACGATTTTTTGACCATTTTTAACTTGTCAAAATAAGCTTAAAATATGAAAATATAGCCTAAATAATGCCTTAGATATTAATATGAGCAGAAACTAGCGTAAATTTAGTCATTTTTTGACATCGAAAAATTAGGCAAAAATGGCCAAATTTGGCCAAAAAGTAAAGGGGTTAACCTTAACTTTTTGACGATTTTTGACCATTTTTAACTTGTCAAAATAAGCTTAAAATATGAAAAATATAGCCTAAATAATGCCTTAGATATTAATATGAGCAGAAACTAGCGTAAATTTAGTCATTTTTTGACATCGAAAAATTAGGCAAAAATGGCCAAATTTGGCCAAAAAGTAAAGGGGTTAACCTTAACTTTTTGACGATTTTTGACCATTTTTAACTTGTCAAAATAAGCTTAAAATATGAAAATATAGCCTAAATAATGCCTTAGATATTAATATGAGCAGAAACTAGCGTAAATTTAGTCATTTTTTGACATCGAAAAATTAGGCAAAAATGGCCAAATTTGGCCAAAAAGTAAAGGGGTTAACCTTAACTTTTTGACGATTTTCGACCATTTTTAACTTGTCAAAATAAGCTTAAAATATGAAAATATAGCCTAAATAATGCCTTAGATATTAATATGAGCAGAAACTAGCGTAAATTTAGTCATTTTTTGACATCGAAAAATTAGGCAAAAATGGCCAAATTTGGCCAAAAAGTAAAGGGGTTAACCTTAACTTTTTGACGATTTTTGACCATTTTTTAACTTGTCAAAATAAGCTTAAAATATGAAAATATAGCCTAAATAACGCCTTAGATATTAATATGAGCAGAAACTAGCGTAAATTTAGTCATTTTTTGACATCGAAAAATTAGGCAAAAATGGCCAAATTTGGCCAAAAAGTAAAGGGGTTAACCTTAACTTTTTGACGATTTTTGACCATTTTTAACTTGTCAAAATAAGCTTAAAATATGAAAATATAGCCTAAATAATGCCTTAGATATTAATATGAGCAGAAACTAGCGTAAATTTAGTCATTTTTTGACATCCAAAAATTAGGCAAAAATGGCCAAAAAGTAAAGGGGTTAACCTTAACTTTTTGACGATTTTCGACCATTTTTAACTTGTCAAAATAAGCTTAAAATATGAAAATATAGCCTAAATAATGCCTTAGATATTAATATGAGCAGAAACTAGCGTAAATTTAGTCATTTTTTGACATCCAAAAAATTAGGCAAAAATGGCCAAATTTGGCCAAAAAGTAAAGGGGTTAACCTTAACTTTTTGACGATTTTTGACCATTTTTAAACTTGTCAAAATAAGCTTAAAATATGAAAATATAGCCTAAATAATGCCTTAGATATTAATATGAGCAGAAACTAGCGTAAATTTAGTCATTTTTTGACATCGAAAAAATTAGGCAAAAATGGCCAAATTTGGCCAAAAAGTAAAGGGGTTAACCTTAACTTTTTGACGATTTTCGACCATTTTTAACTTGTCAAAATAAGCTTAAAATATGAAAATATAGCCTAAATAATGCCTTAGATATTAATATGAGCAGAAACTAGCGTAAATTTAGTCATTTTTTGACATCGAAAAATTAGGCAAAAATGGCCAAATTTGGCCAAAAAGTAAAGGGGTTAACCTTAACTTTTTGACGATTTTTGACCATTTTTAACTTGTCAAAATAAGCTTAAAATATGAAAATATAGCCTAAATAATGCCTTAGATATTAATATGAGCAGAAACTAGCGTAAATTTAGTCATTTTTTGACATCCAAAAATTAGGCAAAAATGGCCAAATTTGGCCAAAAAGTAAAGGGGTTAACCTTAACTTTTTGACGATTTTCGACCATTTTTAACTTGTCAAAATAAGCTTTAAAATATGAAAATATAGCCTAAATAATGCCTTAGATATTAATATGAGCAGAAACTAGCGTAAATTTAGTCATTTTTTGACATCGAAAAATTAGGCAAAAATGGCCAAATTTGGCCAAAAAGTAAAGGGGTTAACCTTAACTTTTTGACGATTTTCGACGCATTTTTAACTTGTCAAAATAAGCTTAAAATATGAAAATATAGCCTAAATAATGCCTTAGATATTAATATGAGCAGAAACTAGCGTAAATTTAGTCATTTTTTGACATCGAAAAATTAGGCAAAAATGGCCAAATTTGGCCAAAAAGTAAAGGGGTTAACCTTAAACTTTTTGACGATTTTCGACCATTTTTTAACTTGTCAAAATAAGCTTAAAATATGAAAATATAGCCTAAATAATGCCTTAGATATTAATATGAGCAGAAACTAGCGTAAATTTAGTCATTTTTTGACATCCAAAAATTTAGGCAAAAATGGCCAAAAAAGTAAAGGGGTTAACCTTAACTTTTTGACGATTTTTGACCATTTTTAACTTGTCAAAATAAGCTTAAAATATGAAAATATAGCCTAAATAATGCCTTAGATATTAATATGAGCAGAAACTAGCGTAAATTTAGTCATTTTTTGACATCCAAAAATTAGGCAAAAATGGCCAAAAAGTAAAGGGGTTAACCTTAACTTTTTGACGATTTTCGACCATTTTTAACTTGTCCAAAATAAGCTTAAAATATGAAAATATAGCCTAAATAATGCCTTAGATATTAATATGAGCAGAAACTAGCGTAAATTTAGTCATTTTTTGACATCCAAAAAATTAGGCAAAAATGGCCAAATTTGGCCAAAAAGTAAAGGGGTTAACCTTAACTTTTTGACGATTTTCGACCATTTTTAACTTGTCAAAATAAGCTTAAAATATGAAAATATAGCCTAAATAATGCCTTAGATATTAATATGAGCAGAAACTAGCGTAAATTTAGTCATTTTTTGACATCGAAAAAATTAGGCAAAAATGGCCAAATTTGGCCAAAAAGTAACCTTAACTTTTTGACGATTTTTCGACCATTTTTAACTTGTCAAAATAAGCTTAAAATATGAAAATATAGCCTAAATAATGCCTTAGATATTAATATGAGCAGAAACTAGCGTAAATTTAGTCATTTTTTGACATCGAAAAATTAGGCAAAAATTTGGACAAAAATTAAAGGGGTTAACCTTAACTTTTTGACGATTTTTGACGATTTTTAACTTGTCAAAATAAGCTTAAAATATGAAAATATAGCCTAAATAATGCCTTAGATATTAATATGAGCAAAAACTAGCGCAAAATTTAGTCATTTTTTGACATCGAAAAATTTGGCAAAAATGGCCAAATTTGGACAAAAAGTAAAGGGGTTAACCTTAACTTTTTAACGATTTTCGACCATTATTAACTTGTCAAAAAAGCTTAAAATATGAAAATATAGCCTAAATAATGCCTTAGATATTAATATGAGCAAAAACTAGCGTAAATTTAGTCATTTTTTGACATCCAAAAATTTGGCAAAAATGGCCAAATTTGGACAAAAAGTAAAGGGGTTAACCTTAACTTTTTTGACGATTTTCGACCATTTTTAACTTGTCAAAATAAGCTTAAAATATGAAAATATAGCCTAAATAATGCCTTAGATATTAATATGAGCAGAAACTAGCGTAAATTTAGTCATTTTTTGACATCCAAAAATTAGGCAAAAATGGCCAAATTTGGCCAAAAAGTAAAGGGGTTAACCTTAACTTTTTGACGATTTTCGACCATTTTTAACTTGTCAAAATAAGCTTAAAATATGAAAATATAGCCTAAATAACGCCTTAGATATTAATATGAGCAGAAACTAGCGTAAATTTAGTCATTTTTTGACATCCAAAAATTAGGCAAAAATGGCCAAATTTGGCCAAAAAGTAAAGGGGTTAACCTTAACTTTTTGACGATTTTTGACCATTTTTAACTTGTCAAAATAAGCTTAAAATATGAAAATATAGCCTAAATAACGCCTTAGATATTAATATGAGCAGAAACTAAGCGTAAATTTAGTCATTTTTTTGACATCGAAAAATTAGGCAAAAATGGCCAAATTTGGCCAAAAAGTAAAGGGGTTAACCTTAACTTTTTGACGATTTTCGACCATTTTTAACTTGTCAAAATAAGCTTAAAATATGAAAATATAGCCTAAATAATGCCTTAGATATTAATATGAGCAGAAACTAGCGTAAATTTAGTCATTTTTTGACATCGAAAAATTAGGCAAAAATGGCCAAATTTGGCCAAAAAGTAAAGGGGTTAACCTTAACTTTTTTGACGATTTTCGACCATTTTTAACTTGTCAAAATAAGCTTAAAATATGAAAATATAGCCTAAATAATGCCTTAGATATTAATATGAGCAGAAACTAGCGTAAATTTAGTCATTTTTTGACATCCAAAAATTAGGCAAAAATGGCCAAATTTGGCCAAAAAGTAAAGGGGTTAACCTTAACTTTTTGACGATTTTTGACCATTTTTAACTTGTCAAAATAAGCTTAAAATATGAAAATATAGCCTAAATAATGCCTTAGATATTAATATGAGCAGAAACTAGCGTAAATTTAGTCATTTTTTGACATCCAAAAATTAGGCAAAAATGGCCAAATTTGGCCAAAAAGTAAAGGGGTTAACCTTAACTTTTTGACGATTTTTGACCATTTTTAACTTGTCAAAATAAGCTTAAAATATGAAAATATAGCCTAAATAATGCCTTAGATATTAATATGAGCAGAAACTAGCGTAAATTTAGTCATTTTTTGACATCCAAAAATTAGGCAAAAATGGCCAAATTTGGCCAAAAAGTAAAGGGGTTAACCTTAACTTTTTGACGATTTTTGACCATTTTTAACTTGTCAAAATAAGCTTAAAATATGAAAATATAGCCTAAATAATGCCTTAGATATTAATATGAGCAGAAACTAGCGTAAATTTAGTCATTTTTTGACATCGAAAAATTAGGCAAAAATGGCCAAATTTGGCCAAAAAGTAAAGGGGTTAACCTTAACTTTTTGACGATTTTCGACCATTTTTAACTTGTCAAAATAAGCTTAAAATATGAAAATATAGCCTAAATAATGCCTTAGATATTAATATGAGCAGAAACTAGCGTAAATTTAGTCATTTTTTGACATCGAAAAATTAGGCAAAAATGGCCAAATTTGGCCAAAAAGTAAAGGGGTTAACCTTAACTTTTTGACGATTTTTGACCATTTTTAACTTGTCAAAATAAGCTTAAAATATGAAAATATAGCCTAAATAATGCCTTAGATATTAATATGAGCAGAAACTAGCGTAAATTTAGTCATTTTTTGACATCGAAAAATTAGGCAAAAATGGCCAAATTTGGCCAAAAAGTAAAGGGGTTAACCTTAACTTTTTGACGATTTTCGACCATTTTTAACTTGTCAAAATAAGCTTAAAATATGAAAATATAGCCTAAATAATGCCTTAGATATTAATATGAGCAGAAACTAGCGTAAATTTAGTCATTTTTTGACATCCAAAAATTAGGCAAAAATGGCCAAATTTGGCCAAAAAGTAAAGGGGTTAACCTTAACTTTTTGACGATTTTCGACCATTTTTAACTTGTCAAATAAGCTTAAAATATGAAAATATAGCCTAAATAATGCCTTAGATATTAATATGAGCAGAAACTAGCGTAAATTTAGTCATTTTTTGACATCCAAAAATTAGGCAAAAATGGCCAAATTTGGCCAAAAAGTAAAGGGGTTAACCTTAACTTTTTGACGATTTTTGACCATTTTTAATTGTCAAAATAAGCTTAAAATATGAAAATATAGCCTAAATAATGCCTTAGATATTAATATGAGCAGAAACTAGCGTAAATTTAGTCATTTTTTGACATCGAAAAATTAGGCAAAAATGGCCAAATTTGGCCAAAAAGTAAAGGGGTTAACCTTAACTTTTTGACGATTTTCGACCATTTTTAACTTGTCAAAATAAGCTTTAAAATATGAAAATATAGCCTAAATAATGCCTTAGATATTAATATGAGCAGAAACTAGCGTAAATTTAGTCATTTTTTGACATCCAAAAATTAGGCAAAAATGGCCAAATTTGGCCAAAAAGTAAAGGGGTTAACCTTAACTTTTTGACGATTTTCGACGATTTTTAACTTGTCAAAATAAGCTTAAAATATGAAAATATAGCCTAAATAATGCCTTAGATATTAATATGAGCAGAAACTAGCGTAAATTTAGTCATTTTTTGACATCCAAAAATTAGGCAAAAAATGGCCAAATTTGGCCAAAAAGTAAAGGGGTTAACCTTAACTTTTTGACGATTTTTGACCATTTTTAACTTGTCAAAATAAGCTTTAAAATATGAAAATATAGCCTAAATAATGCCTTAGATATTAATATGAGCAGAAACTAGCGTAAATTTAGTCATTTTTTGACATCCAAAAATTAGGCAAAAATGGCCAAATTTGGTCAAAAAGTAAAGGGGTTAACCTTAACTTTTTGACGATTTTCGACCATTTTTAACTTGTCAAAATAAGCTTAAAATATGAAAATATAGCCTAAATAATGCCTTAGATATTAATATGAGCAGAAACTAGCGTAAATTTAGTCATTTTTTGACATCCAAAAATTAGGCAAAAATGGCCAAATTTGGCCAAAAAGTAAAGGGGTTAACCTTAACTTTTTTGACGATTTTTGACCATTTTTAACTTGTCAAAATAAGCTTAAAATATGAAAATATAGCCTAAATAATGCCTTAGATATTAATTTGAGCAGAAACTAGCGTAAATTTAGTCATTTTTTGACATCCAAAAATTAGGCAAAAATGGCCAAATTTGGCCAAAAGTAAAGGGGTTAACCTTAACTTTTTGACGATTTTCGACCATTTTTAACTTGTCAAAATAAGCTTAAATATGAAAATATAGCCTAAATAATGCCTTTAGATATTAATATGAGCAGAAACTAGCGTAAATTTAGTCATTTTTTGACATCCAAAAATTAGGCAAAAATGGCCAAATTTGGCCAAAAAGTAAAGGGGTTAACCTTAACTTTTTGACGATTTTCGACCATTTTTAACTGTCAAAATAAGCTTAAAATATGAAAATATAGCCTAAATAATGCCTAGATATTAATATGAGCAGAAACTAGCGTAAATTTAGTCATTTTTTGACATCCAAAAATTAGGCAAAAAATGGCCAAATTTGGCCAAAAAGTAAAGGGGTTAACCTTAACTTTTTGACGATTTTCGACCATTTTTTAACTTGTCAAAATAAGCTTAAAATATGAAAATATAGCCTAAATAATGCCTTAGATATTAATATGAGCAGAAACTAGCGTAAATTTAGTCATTTTTTGACATCCAAAAATTAGGCAAAAATGGCCAAATTTGGCCAAAAAGTAAAGGGGTTAACCTTAACTTTTTGACGATTTTCGACCATTTTTAACTTGTCAAAATAAGCTTAAAATATGAAAATATAGCCTAAATAATGCCTTAGATATTAATATGAGCAGAAACTAGCGTAAATTTAGTCATTTTTTGACATCCAAAAATTAGGCAAAAATGGCCAAATTTGGCCAAAAAGTAAAGGGGTTAACCTTAACTTTTTGACGATTTTCGACCATTTTTAACTTGTCAAAAATAAGCTTAAAATATGAAAATATAGCCTAAATAATGCCTTAGATATTAATATGAGCAGAAACTAGCGTAAATTTAGTCATTTTTTGACATCGAAAAATTAGGCAAAAATGGCCAAATTTGGCCAAAAAGTAAAGGGGTTAACCTTAACTTTTTGACGATTTTTGACCATTTTTTAACTTGTCAAAATAAGCTTAAAATATGAAAATATAGCCTAAATAATGCCTTAGATATTAATATGAGCAGAAACTAGCGTAAATTTAGTCATTTTTTGACATCGAAAAATTAGGCAAAAATGGCCAAATTTGGCCAAAAAGTAAAGGGGTTAACCTTAACTTTTTGACGATTTTCGACCATTTTTAACTTGTCAAAATAAGCTTAAAATATGAAAATATAGCCTAAATAATGCCTTAGATATTAATATGAGCAGAAACTAGCGTAAATTTAGTCATTTTTTGACATCCAAAAATTAGGCAAAAATGGCCAAATTTGGCCAAAAAGTAAAGGGGTTAACCTTAACTTTTTGACGATTTTCGACCATTTTTAACTTGTCAAAATAAGCTTAAAATATGAAAATATAGCCTAAATAAACGCCTTAGATATTAATATGAGCAGAAACTAGCGTAAATTTAGTCATTTTTTGACATCCAAAAATTAGGCAAAAATGGCCAAATTTGGCCAAAAAGTAAAGGGGTTAACCTTAACTTTTTGACGATTTTTCGACCATTTTTAACTTGTCAAAATAAGCTTAAAATATGAAAATATAGCCTAAATAATGCCTTAGATATTAATATGAGCAGAAACTAGCGTAAATTTAGTCATTTTTTGACATCGAAAAATTAGGCAAAAATGGCCAAATTTGGCCAAAAAGTAAAGGGGTTAACCTTAACTTTTTGACGATTTTCGACCATTTTTAAACTTGTCAAAATAAGCTTAAAATATGAAAATATAGCCTAAATAATGCCTTAGATATTAATATGAGCAGAAACTAGCGTAAATTTAGTCATTTTTTGACATCGAAAAATTAGGCAAAAATGGCCAAATTTGGCCAAAAAGTAAAGGGGTTAACCTTAACTTTTTTGACGATTTTCGACCATTTTTAACTTGTCAAAATAAGCTTAAAATATGAAAATATAGCCTAAATAATGCCTTAGATATTAATATGAGCAGAAACTAGCGTAAATTTAGTCATTTTTTGACATCGAAAAATTAGGCAAAAATGGCCAAATTTGGCCAAAAAGTAAAGGGGTTAACCTTAACTTTTTGACGAGTTTTCGTCCATTTTTAACTTGTCAAAATAAGCTTAAAATATGAAAATATAGCCTAAATAATGCCTTAGATATTAATATGAGCAGAAACTAGCGTAAATTTAGTCATTTTTTGACATCGAAAAATTAGGCAAAAAATGGCCAAATTTGGCCAAAAAGTAAAGGGGTTAACCTTAACTTTTTGACGATTTTCGACCATTTTTAACTTGTCAAAATAAGCTTAAAATATGAAAATATAGCCTAAATAATGCCTTAGATATTAATATGAGCAGAAACTAGCGTAAATTTAGTCATTTTTTGACATCCAAAAATTAGGCAAAAAATGGCCAAATTTGGCCAAAAAGTAAAGGGGTTAACCTTAACTTTTTGACGATTTTTGACCATTTTTAACTTGTCAAAATAAGCTTAAAAATATGAAAATATAGCCTAAATAATGCCTTAGATATTAATATGAGCAGAAACTAGCGTAAATTTAGTCATTTTTTGACATCGAAAAATTAGGCAAAAATGGCCAAATTTGGCCAAAAAAGTAAAGGGGGTTAACCTTAACTTTTTGACGATTTTCGTCCATTTTTAACTTGTCAAAATAAGCTTAAAATATGAAAATATAGCCTAAATAATGCCTTAGATATTAATATGAGCAGAAACTAGCGTAAATTTAGTCATTTTTTGACATCGAAAAATTAAGGCAAAAATGGCCAAATTTGGCCAAAAAGTAAAGGGGTTAACCTTAACTTTTTGACGATTTTCGACATTTTTAACTTGTCAAAATAAGCTTAAAATATGAAAATATAGCCTAAATAATGCCTTAGATATTAATATGAGCAGAAACTAGCGTAAATTTAGTCATTTTTTGACATCCAAAAATTAGGCAAAAATGGCCAAATTTGGCCAAAAAGTAAAGGGGTTAACCTTAACTTTTTGACGATTTTTGACCATTTTTAACTTGTCAAAATAAGCTTAAAATATGAAAATATAGCCTAAATAATGCCTTAGATATTAATATGAGCAGAAACTAGCGTAAATTTAGTCATTTTTTGACATCGAAAAATTAGGCAAAAATGGCCAAAAAGTAAAGGGGTTAACCTTAACTTTTTGACGATTTTCGACCATTTTTAACTTGTCAAAATAAGCTTAAAATATGAAAATATAGCCTAAATAATGCCTTAGATATTAATATGAGCAGAAACTAGCGTAAATTTAGTCATTTTTTGACATCCAAAAATTAGGCAAAAATGGCCAAATTTGGCCAAAAAGTAAAGGGGTTAACCTTAACTTTTTGACGATTTTCGACCATTTTTAACTTGTCAAAATAAGCTTAAAATATGAAAATATAGCCTAAATAATGCCTTAGATATTAATATGAGCAGAAACTAGCGTAAATTTAGTCATTTTTTGACATCGAAAAATTAGGCAAAAATGGCCAAATTTGGCCAAAAAGTAAAGGGGTTAACCTTAACTTTTTGACGATTTTCGTCCATTTTTAACTTGTCAAAATAAGCTTAAAATATGAAAATATAGCCTAAATAATGCCTTAGATATTAATATGAGCAGAAACTAGCGTAAATTTAGTCATTTTTTTACATCCAAAAATTAGGCAAAAATGGCCAAAAAGTAAAGGGGTTAACCTTAACTTTTTGACGATTTTCGACCATTTTTAACTTGTCAAAATAAGCTTAAAATATGAAAATATAGCCTAAATAATGCCTTAGATATTAATATGAGCAGAAACTAGCGTAAATTTAGTCATTTTTTGACATCCAAAAATTAGGCAAAAATGGCCAAATTTGGCCAAAAAGTAAAGGGGTTAACCTTAACTTTTTGACGATTTTCGACCATTTTTAAACTTGTCAAAATAAGCTTAAAATATGAAAATATAGCCTAAATAACGCCTTAGATATTAATATGAGCAGAAACTAGCGTAAATTTAGTCATTTTTTTGACATCGAAAAATTAGGCAAAAATGGCCAAATTTGGCCAAAAAGTAAAGGGGTTAACCTTAACTTTTTGACGATTTTCGACCATTTTTAACTTGTCAAAATAAGCTTAAAAATATGAAAATATAGCCTAAATAATGCCTTAGATATTAATATGAGCAGAAACTAGCGTTAATTTAGTCATTTTTTGACATCCAAAAATTAGGCAAAAATGGCCAAAAAGTAAAGGGGTTAACCTTAACTTTTTGACGATTTTCGACCATTTTTAACTTGTCAAAATAAGCTTAAAATATGAAAATATAGCCTAAATAACGCCTTAGATATTAATATGAGCAGAAACTAGCGTAAATTTTGTCATTTTTTGACATCGAAAAATTAGGCAAAAATGGCCAAATTTGGCCAAAAAGTAAAGGGGTTAACCTTAACTTTTTGACGATTTTCGACCATTTTTAACTTGTCAAAATAAGCTTAAATAATGCCTTAGATATTAATATGAGCAGAAACTAGCGTAAATTTAGTCATTTTTTGACATCGAAAAATTAGGCAAAAATGGCCAAATTTGGCCAAAAAGTAAAGGGGTTAACCTTAACTTTTTGACGATTTTCGACCATTTTTAACTTGTCAAAATAAGCTTAAAATATGAAAATATAGCCTAAATAACGCCTTAGATATTAATATGAGCAGAAACTAGCGTAAATTTAGTCATTTTTTGACATCCAAAAATTAGGCAAAAATGGCCAAATTTGGGCAAAAAGTAAAGGGGTTTAACCTTAACTTTTTGACGATTTTTCGACCATTTTTAACTTGTCAAAATAAGCTTAAAATATGAAAATATAGCCTAAATAACGCCTTAGATATTAATATGAGCAGAAACTAGCGTAAATTTAGTCATTTTTTGACATCGAAAAATTAGGCAAAAATGGCCAAATTTGGCCAAAAGTAAAGGGGTTAACCTTAACTTTTTGACGATTTTTGACCATTTTTAACTTGTCAAAATAAGCTTAAAATATGAAAATATAGCCTAAATAATGCCTTAGATATTAATATGAGCAGAAACTAGCGTAAATTTAGTCATTTTTTGACATCCAAAAATAGGCAAAAATGGCCAAATTTGGCCAAAAAGTAAAGGGGTTAACCTTAACTTTTTGACGATTTTCGACCATTTTTAACTTGTCAAAATAAGCTTAAAATATGAAAATATAGCCTAAATAACGCCTTAGATATTAATATGAGCAGAAACTAGCGTAAATTTAGTCATTTTTTGACATCCAAAAAATTAGGCAAAAATGGCCAAATTTGGCCAAAAAGTAAAGGGGTTAACCTTAACTTTTTGACGATTTTCGACCATTTTTAACTTGTCAAAATAAGCTTAAAATATGAAAATATAGCCTAAATAATGCCTTAGATATTAATATGAGCAGAAACTAGCGTAAATTTAGTCATTTTTTGACATCGAAAAATTTAGGCAAAAATGGCCAAATTTGGCCAAAAAAGTAAAGGGGTTAACCTTAACTTTTTGACGATTTTTGACCATTTTTAACTTGTCAAAATAAGCTTAAAATATGAAAATATAGCCTAAATAATGCCTTAGATATTAATATGAGCAGAAACTAGCGTAAATTTAGTCATTTTTTGACATCCAAAAATTAGGCAAAAATGGCCAAATTTGGCCAAAAAGTAAAGGGGTTTAACCTTAACTTTTTGACGATTTTCGACCATTTTTAACTTGTCAAAATAAGCTTAAAATATGAAAATATAGCCTAAATAATGCCTTAGATATTAATATGAGCAGAAACTAGCGTAAATTTAGTCATTTTTTGACATCGAAAAATTAGGCAAAAATGGCCAAATTTGGCCAAAAAGTAAAGGGGTTAACCTTAACTTTTTGACGATTTTTGACCATTTTTAACTTGTCAAAATAAGCTTAAAATATGAAAATATAGCCTAAATAATGCCTTAGATATTAATATGAGCAGAAACTAGCGTAAATTTAGTCATTTTTTTGACATCCAAAAATTAGGCAAAAATGGCCAAATTTGGCCAAAAAGTAAAGGGGTTAACCTTAACTTTTTGACGATTTTCGACCATTTTAACTTGTCAAAATAAGCTTAAAATATGAAAATATAGCCTAAATAATGCCTTAGATATTAATATGAGCAGAAACTAGCGTAAATTTAGTCATTTTTTGACATCGAAAAATTAGGCAAAAATGGCCAAATTTGGCCAAAAAGTAAAGGGGTTAACCTTAACTTTTTGACGATTTTCGACCATTTTTAACTTGTCAAAATAAGCTTAAAATATGGAAATATAGCCTAAATAATGCCTTAGATATTAATATGAGCAGAAAACTAGCGTAAATTTAGTCATTTTTGACATCGAAAAATTAGGCAAAAATGGCCAAATTTGGCCAAAAAGTAAAGGGGTTAACCTTAACTTTTTGACGATTTTCGTCCATTTTTAACTTGTCCAAAATAAGCTTAAAATATGAAAATATAGCCTAAATAATGCCTTAGATATTAATATGAGCAGAAACTAGCGTAAATTTAGTCATTTTTTGACATCGAAAAATTTAGGCAAAAATGGCCAAATTTGGCCAAAAAGTAAAGGGGTTAACCTTAACTTTTTGGACGATTTTTGACCATTTTTAACTTGTCAAAATAAGCTTAAAATATGAAAATATAGCCTAAATAATGCCTTAGATATTAATATGAGCAGAAAACTAGCGTAAATTTAGTCATTTTTTGACATCGAAAAATTAGGCAAAAATGGCCAAATTTGGCCAAAAAGTAAAGGGGTTAACCTTAACTTTTTGACGATTTTTGACCATTTTTAACTTGTCAAAATAAGCTTAAAATATGAAAAATATAGCCTAAATAACGCCTTAGATATTAATATGAGCAGAAACTAGCGTAAATTTAGTCATTTTTTGACATCGAAAAATTAGGCAAAAATGGCCAAATTTGGCCAAAAAGTAAAGGGGTTAACCTTAACTTTTTGACGATTTTTGACCATTTTTAACTTGTCAAAATAAGCTTAAAATATGAAAATATAGCCTAAATAATGCCTTAGATATTAATATGAGCAGAAAACTAGCGTAAATTTAGTCATTTTTTGACATCGAAAAATTAGGCAAAAATGGCCAAATTTGGCCAAAAAGTAAAGGGGTTAACCTTAACTTTTTGACGATTTTTGACCATTTTTAACTTGTCAAAAAAGCTTAAAATATGAAAATATAGCCTAAATAATGCCTTAGATATTAATATGAGCAGAAACTAGCGTAAATTTAGTCATTTTTTGACATCCAAAAATTAGGCAAAAATGGCCAAATTTGGCCAAAAAGTAAAGGGGTTAACCTTAACTTTTTGACGATTTTTGACCATTTTTAACTTGTCAAAATAAGCTTAAAATATGAAAATATAGCCTAAATAACGCCTTAGATATTAATATGAGCAGAAAACTAGCGTAAATTTAGTCATTTTTTGACATCCAAAAATTAGGCAAAAATGGCCAAATTTGGCCAAAAAGTAAAGGGGTTAACCTTAACTTTTTGACGATTTTTGACCATTTTTAACTTGTCAAAATAAGCTTAAAATATGAAAATATAGCCTAAATAACGCCTTAGATATTAATATGAGCAGAAACTAGCGTAAATTTAGTCATTTTTTGACATCGAAAAATTAGGCAAAAATGGCCAAATTTGGCCAAAAAGTAAAGGGGTTAACCTTAACTTTTTGACGATTTTTGACCATTTTTAACTTGTCAAAATAAGCTTAAAATATGAAAATATAGCCTAAATAACGCCTTAGATATTAATATGAGCAGAAACTAGCGTAAATTTAGTCATTTTTTGACATCGAAAAATTAGGCAAAAATGGCCAAATTTGGCCAAAAAGTAAAGGGGTTAACCTTAACTTTTTGACGATTTTTGACCATTTTTAACTTGTCAAAATAAGCTTAAAATATGAAAATATAGCCTAAATAATGCCTTAGATATTAATATGAGCAGAAACTAGCGTAAATTTAGTCATTTTTTGACATCGAAAAATTAGGCAAAAATGGCCAAATTTGGCCAAAAAGTAAAGGGGTTAACCTTAACTTTTTGACGATTTTTGACCATTTTTTAACTTGTCAAAATAAGCTTAAAATATGAAAAATATAGCCTAAATAATGCCTTAGATATTAATATGAGCAGAAACTAGCGTAAATTTAGTCATTTTTTGACATCAAAAATTAGGCAAAAATGGCCAAATTTGGCCAAAAAGTAAAGGGGTTAACCTTAACTTTTTGACGATTTTCGACCATTTTTAACTTGTCAAAATAAGCTTAAAATATGAAAATATAGCCTAAATAATGCCTTAGATATTAATATGAGCAGAAACTAGCGTAAATTTAGTCATTTTTTGACATCCAAAAATTAGGCAAAAATGGCCAAAAAGTAAAGGGGTTAACCTTAACTTTTTGACGATTTTCGACCATTTTTAACTTGTCAAAATAAGCTTAAAATATGAAAATATAGCCTAAATAATGCCTTAGATATTAATATGAGCAGAAAACTAGCGTAAATTTAGTCATTTTTTGACATCGAAAAATTAGGCAAAAATGGCCAAATTTGGCCAAAAAGTAAAGGGGTTAACCTTAACTTTTTGACGATTTTCGACCATTTTTTAACTTGTCAAAATAAGCTTTAAAATATGAAAATATAGCCTAAATAACGCCTTAGATATTAATATGAGCAGAAACTAGCGCAAATTTTGTCATTTTTTGACATCCAAAA
Source organism: Chrysogorgia sp. JL179-B06 (assembly GCA_035772405.1). NCBI lineage: Eukaryota > Metazoa > Cnidaria > Anthozoa > Scleralcyonacea > Chrysogorgiidae > Chrysogorgia > Chrysogorgia sp. JL179-B06. The sequence goes on from JAYKKM010000315.1 coordinate 1,438,916, forward strand.
ATTAGGCAAAAAATGGCCAAATTTGGCCAAAAAGTAAAGGGGTTAACCTTAACTTTTTGACGATTTTCGACCATTTTTAACTTGTCAAAATAAGCTTAAAATATGAAAATATAGCCTAAATAACGCCTTAGATATTTAATATGAGCAGAAACTAGCGTAAATTTAGTCATTTTTTGACATCGAAAAAATTAGGCAAAAATGGCCAAATTTGGCCAAAAAGTAAAGGGGTTAACCTTAACTTTTTGACGATTTTCGACCATTTTTAACTTGTCAAAATAAGCTTAAAATATGAAAATATAGCCTAAATAATGCCTTAGATATTAATATGAGCAGAAACTAGCGTAAATTTAGTCATTTTTTGACATCCAAAAATTAGGCAAAAATGGCCAAATTTGGCCAAAAAGTAAAGGGGTTAACCTTAAACTTTTTGACGATTTTCGACCATTTTTAACTTGTCAAAATAAGCTTAAAATATGAAAATATAGCCTAAATAATGCCTTAGATATTAATATGAGCAGAAAACTAGCGTAAATTTAGTCATTTTTTGACATCCAAAAATTAGGCAAAAATGGCCAAATTTGGTCCAAAAAGTAAAGGGGTTAACCTTAACTTTTTGACGATTTTTCGACCATTTTTAACTTGTCAAAATAAGCTTAAAATATGAAAATATAGCCTAAATAATGCCTTAGATATTAATATGAGCAGAAACTAGCGTAAATTTAGTCATTTTTTGACATCCAAAAATTAGGCAAAAATGGCCAAAAAGTAAAGGGGTTAACCTTAACTTTTTGACGATTTTCGACCATTTTTAACTTGTCAAAATAAGCTTAAAATATGAAAATATAGCCTAAATAACGCCTTAGATATTAATATGAGCAGAAACTAGCGTAAATTTAGTCATTTTTTGACATCCAAAAATTAGGCAAAAATGGCCAAATTTGGCCAAAAAGTAAAGGGGTTAACCTTAACTTTTTGACGATTTTCGACCATTTTTAACTTGTCAAAATAAGCTTAAAATATGAAAATAGCCTAAATAACGCCTTAGATATTAATATGAGCAGAAACTAGCGTAAATTTAGTCATTTTTTGACATCGAAAATTAGGCAAAAATGGCCAAAAAGTAAAGGGGTTAACCTTAACTTTTTGACGATTTTCGACCATTTTTAACTTGTCAAAATAAGCTTAAAATATGAAAATATAGCCTAAATAATGCCTTAGATATTAATATGAGCAGAAACTAGCGTAAATTTAGTCATTTTTTGGACATCCAAAAATTAGGCAAAAATGGCCAAATTTGGCCAAAAAGTAAAGGGGTTAACCTTAACTTTTTGACGATTTTCGTCCATTTTTAACTTGTCAAAATAAGCTTAAAATATGAAAATATAGCCTAAATAATGCCTTAGATATTAATATGAGCAGAAACTAGCGTAAATTTAGTCATTTTTTGACATCGAAAAATTAGGCAAAAATGGCCAAATTTGGCCAAAAAGTAAAGGGGTTAACCTTAACTTTTTGACGATTTTCGACCATTTTTAACTTGTCAAAATAAGCTTAAAATATGAAAATATAGCCTAAATAACGCCTTAGATATTAATATGAGCAGAAACTAGCGTAAATTTAGTCATTTTTTGACATCGAAAAATTAGGCAAAAATGGCCAAATTTGGCCAAAAAGTAAAGGGGTTAACCTTAACTTTTTGACGATTTTTGACCATTTTTAACTTGTCAAAATAAGCTTAAAATATGAAAATATAGCCTAAATAACGCCTTAGATATTAATATGAGCAGAAACTAGCGTAAATTTAGTCATTTTTTGACATCGAAAAATTAGGCAAAAATGGCCAAATTTGGCCAAAAAGTAAAGGGGTTAACCTTAACTTTTTGACGATTTTTGACCATTTTTAACTTGTCAAAATAAGCTTAAAATATGAAAATATAGCCTAAATAATGCCTTAGATATTAATATGAGCAGAAACTAGCGTAAATTTAGTCATTTTTTGACATCGAAAATTAGGCAAAAATGGCCAAATTTGGCCAAAAAGTAAAGGGGTTAACCTTAACTTTTTGACGATTTTCGACCATTTTTAACTTGTCAAAATAAGCTTAAAATATGAAAATATAGCCTAAATAATGCCTAAGATATTAATATGAGCAGAAACTAGCGTAAATTTAGTCATTTTTTGACATCCAAAAATTAGGCAAAAATGGCCAAATTTGGCCAAAAAGTAAAGGGGTTAACCTTAACTTTTTGACGATTTTCGACCATTTTTAACTTGTCAAAATAAGCTTAAAATATGAAAATATAGCCTAAATAACGCCTTAGATATTAATATGAGCAGAAACTAGCGTAAATTTTGTCATTTTTTGACATCCAAAAATTAGGCAAAAATGGCTAAATTTGGCCAAAAAGTAAAGGGGTTAACCTTAACTTTTTGACGATTTTTGACCATTTTTAACTTGTCAAAATAAGCTTAAAATATGAAAATATAGCCTAAATAACGCCTTAGATATTAATATGAGCAGAAACTAGCGTAAATTTAGTCATTTTTTGACATCGAAAAATTAGGCAAAAATGGCCAAATTTGGCCAAAAAGTAAAGGGGTTAACCTTAACTTTTTGACGATTTTCGACCATTTTTAACTTGTCAAAATAAGCTTAAAATATGAAAATATAGCCTAAATAACGCCTTAGATATTAATATGAGCAGAAACTAGCGTAAATTTTGTCATTTTTTGACATCGAAAAATTAGGCAAAAATGGCCAAATTTGGCCAAAAAGTAAAGGGGTTAACCTTAACTTTTTGACGATTTTTGACCATTTTTAACTTGTCAAAATAAGCTTAAAATATGAAAATATAGCCTAAATAATGCCTTAGATATTAATATGAGCAGAAACTAGCGTAAATTTAGTCATTTTTTGACATCCAAAAATTAGGCAAAAATGGCCAAATTTGGCCAAAAAGTAAAGGGGTTAACCTTAACTTTTTGACGATTTTCGTCCATTTTTAACTTGTCAAAATAAGCTTAAAATATGAAAATATAGCCTAAATAATGCCTTAGATATTAATATGAGCAGAAACTAGCGTAAATTTAGTCATTTTTTGACATCCAAAAATTAGGCAAAAATGGCCAAATTTGGCCAAAAAGTAAAGGGGTTAACCTTAACTTTTTGACGATTTTCGACCATTTTTAACTTGTCAAAATAAGCTTAAAATATGAAAATATAGGCTAAATAATGCCTAAGATATTAATATGAGCAGAAACTAGCGTAAATTTAGTCATTTTTTGACATCCAAAAATTAGGCAAAAATGGCCATATTTGGCCAAAAAGTAAAGGGGTTAACACCTTAACTTTTTGACGATTTTCGACCATTTTTAACTTGTCAAAATAAGCTTAAAATATGAAAATATAGCCTAAATAACGCCTTAGATATTAATATGAGCAGAAACTAGCGCAAATTTTGTCATTTTTTGACATCCAAAAATTAGGCAAAAATGGCCAAATTTGGCCAAAAAGTAAAGGGGTTAACCTTAACTTTTTGACGATTTTCGACCATTTTTAACTTGTCAAAATAAGCTTAAAGTGCCTATATCACTTGTGGGATCTTTACATATTTATAGTAATTGGAACATTCTAAGAAGATTTGTAATATATCTTCTCAGGCGAAAATTTCATCTTCATGGACTTTTTTGCAGTTAAAGTTACCGGATATGACATCAAAGGAGGAATTTTTGAAGCAAGAAACAAAAGAAAACTGATTTGCATTTCCTCCTTTGATGTCATATCCGGTAACTTTAACTGCAAAAAAGTCCATGAAGATGAAATTTTCGCCTGAGAAGATATAGTACAAATCTTCTTAGAATGTTCCAATTACTATAAATATGTAAAGATCCCACAAGTGATATAGGCACTTTAAAATATGAAAATATAGCCTAAATAACGCCTTAGATATTAATATGAGCAGAAACTAGCGTAAATTTAGTCATTTTTTGACATCGAAAAATTAGGCAAAAATGGCCAAATTTGGCCAAAAAGTAAAGGGGTTAACCTTAACTTTTTGACGATTTTCGACCATTTTTAACTTGTCAAAATAAGCTTAAAATATGAAAATATAGCCTAAATAATGCCTTAGATATTAATATGAGCAGAAACTAGCGTAAATTTAGTCATTTTTTGACATCCAAAAATTAGGCAAAAATGGCCAAATTTGGCCAAAAGTAAAGGGGTTAACCTTAACTTTTTGACGATTTTTCGACCATTTTTAACTTGTCAAAATAAGCTTAAAAATATGAAAATATAGCCTAAATAACGCCTTAGATATTAATATGAGCAGAAACTAGCGTAAATTTAGTCATTTTTTGACATCCAAAAATTAGGCAAAAATGGCTAAATTTGGCCAAAAAGTAAAGGGGTTAACCTTAACTTTTTGACGATTTTTGACGATTTTTAACTTGTCAAAATAAGCTTAAAATATGAAAATATAGCCTAAATAATGCCTTAAATATTAATATGAGCAGAAACTAGCGTAAATTTAGTCATTTTTTGACATCCAAAAATTAGGCAAAAATGGCCAAATTTGGCCAAAAAGTAAAGGGGTTAACCTTAACTTTTTGACGATTTTCGACCATTTTTAACTTGTCAAAATAAGCTTAAAATATGAAAATATAGGCTAAATAATGCCTAAGATATTAATATGAGCAGAAACTAGCGTAAATTTAGTCATTTTTTGACATCGAAAAATTAGGCAAAAATGGCCAAATTTGGCCAAAAAGTAAAGGGGTTAACCTTAACTTTGTGACGATTTTCGACCATTTTTAACTTGTCTAAATAAGCTTAAAATATGAAAATATAGCCTAAATAATGCCTTAGATATTAATATGAGCAGAAACTAGCGTAAATTTAGTCATTTTACATTAGTCAAGACTTTACATAAGTCATCAAGTAACATCTTACATATTAACTTAGAAAAATGTACAGTGCACACATAAAAATAAAACTTTGTTTTTGCTGTTCAAAATGTAGAAAACTATTATATGCAAAATATTTTGTAACTGGATGTGAGACTTTTTTAACATATCTGAATCGACTAGTATTCTCACAGAGTATTTATCAAGGCATTTTCTTTTCCTCACAAAATTCTTCCCAGATTGACTTGTCCAAATTTTCAGGTTTTTCATTTACCAGTTTGTGGCATATTAATGTTCCACCATAAAAAGCACATTCCTGCCAATTACAACTTAGAAGTTCTATCCAAATTGAAATTCAAAGCAGTCTTTCTCCCATATTTGTACACATAGCTACAATAACTATACAATAGAAATTGCTTGTGTGTCTGTACTGCAATAGAAACATGAACGATGTTTCAGTTGAATTAAGAGGTGAGCCGATGTTAAAAATAAGTCGATTGCCGATACCGATTGTTAAGAGCCGATATTTTCCCACCATCGGCCGATTAATCGGCAAAACCGATGTTTGCTAACCTGATGCTCAGTGCTCCCGTTTTGTCGTTTTATTCGTCTCAAGTTTCTGACTCATCGTGGGTGAAATAATTTCAAAAGACTGCGACAGTCTAGCACGTAAAATGTGCGCCTTGGGAATTGAAAATGCATTAGTGATTAGCCGTCTTCAAAATGAGTCATGACAACATGTCACAAATTTTGCCGGAAAATAGTTTCAAATTCAAAACAAATAGGGCTTGCAAAACATGTTATTCCACAGGGAGATCGAAACAAAGTATCTTTCTTCGGTTTCTGTTAATTTCCGTAAAAGAAGTTTCTTGCAACAAAAATCGCGGCTAATAATAAATTGCGAGAGAAAACAAAATACCGATAATACTGTAGATTTCAATTTTCTTTCATTAAAATACTGAAAAACCGATATTAAAAAAGATTATAAATAGTAGTGCGAGGACGAGAGAGCAGAAATACGAAGACGAGAGTCACAAGACAGCTGATCCGATGGCGAAAGACAATCAGCCGATGGTGAAAGACAATCGGCCGATGTCCGATTGTGAGAAAAACTAGCCGATAATTGGCTCTGCTGATGTTTTGCCGATGATCGGATCACCTCTAGTTGAAATGACACAATTTATGTCTATCACAGTACAGAGATGTACAAGCAATTTTCTATTTGATAAATATATTAATATATATGCCAATTAGATTATCAGCAGTGTTCTCCCCTGGATTTTGACAAGACCAAGCAGGGTGTTAACCTAGCTTCCTCCGCAGGCAACTCTGTGGCTTCTTTCCCCCCGAGTCAAATAGCTTCTAATGCTGTTTTCCCAGCCTTCATTGCTCGTACAGCCTTGGAAGCGATTTGACTTGGAAAAAAGAAGCCACAGAGTTGCCTGCGGAGGAGGCTAGTGTTAAAGTGCTTATAAACCCAAAATGGGTTTTTGGTGATTCGGATAGAGCATAAAAAGTTAGTTAATAAGTTCTGGATTAGTTTTTGCGTTAAACTTTTAGTTACGGACATATAACGGCTCAAACATGCAAATTGTGCCATTTTTTGGAAAAAAGTAGCGCCACCAAAATAACACACAGGGACCTGGATCAGAGGAACCCATCTTCAACAACAACTAGGCTTTTGTATAGAAGACAGCTATCTAAAGAGTTTTTATTGAAAAATGCCCAAACGATGTGTCTTTACGATGTTACCTTGTCTACTCGAATTGTAATATATTTTTATAAGTATTGAAACATAACACGTTCCTCGGATCCAGTCTCCCGGCCTGCGCTACTTTTTTCCACAAATTGTGACTTTGAGCCCTTATATCTACGAAACAAAAGTTTGGCGCAAAAACTAATCTAGAACTTATTAACTAACTTTTTATGCTCTATCCGAATCACCAAAAACCCATTTTGGGTTTATAAGCACTTTAAAGGGACACTGCAACCCAAAACAAGTATTGCTTAAATGAAAGTTCTTTGTCGCCTTACATGGGAATAGGTATTAGTTTTCTTCTAATCTTTTTAGCTTGAGAAAACTTTGGTTTTGTTTATCGTATTTTTGGTATATTGATGGCTGCCATTGTTGTTCTGATTATGGGCGAATATTGTGAAGGATTTCTTTGCATAGTGGAATAGAATCTAATGGGGACACAAAGTAGTTTACAATTAAAATCATCCTATTTTCTATAAAATTAATCCTAAATCCCAACCATAATCCTCCTAGTTGTTTTATCATACATTTAACCTTAACTCTAACCATAATTCCAATCATCATATTACAGATAATTTTAATGCTGACCCTAAATCCTACCTACTGACCCTAAATTCTGACCCCAATCATCAGAATGTCTCCAATGCCAAACTAACTGTAACCTTTACCCAACCTCTAACTTTTTTCCCCCAAAAAAACTATGGATGACATATCATGTATATGTACTTGGACCCGAATACATGAATTTACTTGTTTGTTTTTATTTTCATTTTAATGCAAAAAAAAAAGAATGTGGTCGATCCTGTGATAGAAACACTATACAAAGAAAGATTTCTATTCACACTATTGTGAAGGATTTCTTTGCATAGTGTTTATATTACTCAATGACATTAAAAATTAATGAGAGTGACAGCATTCACCCGCAATAAGAACAAATATGGTGGCCTTCAATTTACCATAAACACAATAAACAAACTCAAATTTCTCTAAAACTAAAACGATTAGAACAAAACTAATACACATTCTCAAATAAGGTGACAAAGAACTTTCATTTAAGCAACTTTTTTCCCCCAAAAAAACTATGGATGACATATCATGTATATGTACTTGGACCCGAATACATGAATTTACTTGTTTGTTTTTATTTTCATTTTAATGCAAAAAAAAAAGAATGTGGTCGATCCTGTGATAGAAACACTATACAAAGAAAGATTTCTATTCACACTATTGTGAAGGATTTCTTTGCATAGTGTTTATATTACTCAATGACATTAAAAATTAATGAGAGTGACAGCATTCACCCGCAATAAGAACAAATATGGTGGCCTTCAATTTACCATAAACACAATAAACAAACTCAAATTTCTCTAAAACTAAAACGATTAGAACAAAACTAATACACATTCTCAAATAAGGTGACAAAGAACTTTCATTTAAGCAACATCTGTTTTGGGGACAAAGTGTCGCTTTAATACTTTTTTAAACTAATGAAACTAATGAAATGAATGGATCTAGAGTAGACTGAGCAGCCCCTTGAAACAAGGGAATACTAACGTTGAACGGACACTGAATGTGCCATCTTGAAACTAGAGACTTGGGATTTAACATATCCGTAATATTTGGGTCTTCCTGAGCAAAATCATAATATATATTGTCAGCCGAAAATTTCATCTTCACGGAGTTTTTAGCTGTCAAAGTTACCAGATGTGATGTCCAAGAGGAATTCCAAACCAGTTTTATTTTGTTACTTGCCACAAAAATGCCTCTTGTGACATCACATCCGATAACTTTAACAGCAAAAAAGTCCATGAAGATGAAATTTTCAGCTGACAAGATATAATATTATGATTTTGCTTTATGAATATGTAAAATTTCCAAACGTGATAGGGCATCCATATATTTACTAGGTCATGCCAGGTGGGCCCATCTGGCCAAAACGGCTGGGGAGAACACTGATTATGAGTTCTAAATTCTCGAGGTAAAAGTTAACGTGGGCAAAGACCAAGTTAACTATCATCTCATTGAAATTGAAAGCTCATAAATCTAATTGTTTTATTAAAAACTAACTTATGTAATAATTAACATAAGTTTATTTTTACTAAACAATACGATTATTTGCTCTCAATTTCTATGTGGCCATAGTTAAGTTCGCCTTTGCCCTAGTTAAATGTCTACTCATCATCAAATTATTATATACAAATATAATTTATTTCATACTTTCTTCATGTTTTGGAGCAAATGTTGCTACAGACTTGAAGGGATGTTCATCTCTAAGCTCTTCATATAATCCACATGGTATGATAAATGGCTCACTGAAGACGTTTGAAGAAGTTTCTTCTTGTAGTTAATCTTTGGTTAAGAGATACCAGCTTCCTTTACCAACGCTCTTGTAGCGTCCATCAAGACAAGGATGAGGAAAATCCAGAGGAAAATAAACGCATAATACCACGAGAACGACGACACAAGAAGTCCATCCAACTTCGCACAAACGAGGCAAATGAAAATAAAGTTTAAAACAACAAGAAGAAGAAACCACAGTTTTCTTTTTATACTTAGTTCGTCGTCGTGAAAGCCTCGATTATTATGACGAATTATTCGTAATACAATTACAATCAGCAGTGCGCCCTCGAAAAATAAAATTGGGATAAACACAAGGAAAAATCTCCAGCTACTTTCTTGATCTATTCTTACTACGAGAAATACAGTTGTGATCAAAGTTACGCCCCAGACAGCCAAAACTCTTGCTGGAAATGACGCGGCCATATTTTCCCACTTTGTTGTTGCTTTGGCAGCGTTGTCACTGTAGAATGGAGACTGGTTACGAAAGCTGATCTCGTTTGAACAAACTGTCCTACCCCCCTGTTTTAGGATGAGCAACAGGTTGTAGGGCCATACAATCTTGCTCTTTTCAGGGGGGCAAAAATATAGTCCAGTTAGGCTACAGTACAGATCCCAGCCACTAGCTGGCCCAAGAAAAAACTAAGGAAATCTTTGTCCAAGGTGGAAAAATGGACAAACCTTCTCAATCATGAAATAAGTAGCCCTCCCAATCAGACGCTACGCGTCCTTGGGGTTGTATATAGCATACATCCCTCATTCTCGGTCATTAATTCTTACTTATTATTAACCTCCTCCACATTAAATGCCTGTAGAGAAGGTTGTCAGCAGCACCCCAATTCTGGCTGCTCTTATCCTCATGAATTACCCTCTTGTTTCAATCGACTTTATTTTATATCCACTGTTTCTTTTGGTACCTTGAATTGAGCGAGCTGTGACGTTATATGTATAATCGGCAAAATTGAATCTAACTCACAATGTTGTGCTTTTTGGAGCCCATTGCATTCCAAGTATTCTTTTGTGTGAGACTCACAAAGTAGGGACTGTTCTTACATATTTAATATAATGTATTATATTTCTCAAATACCCTAATATTAAACTTTTTTTAATATTCAATTAAAATTAAATATCCTAGCCAATCTCCCAATATTAACTCTTTCCTAATTGGTTCTTGATGCCAGTTATTTGATTACGTGTTATAAACACGTATCACACCATCAAACCGACCAACTCAAAGCGAACGATCAGATAAAACTAGAAAAGACCTAATACTACATTGTATCCATGTTGTTCAGGTAAAGATAACCCAGGTCAAAGTCAAACAGCCAATATATTTTACTAGTAAAGAGAACTCATGTCAAGTCTGAGTGACAATGGACGAAGCTGACAGCAGCCGCCAAGACGAAGAAATCGAAGCTCTCGCTGCAATCTACGGAGATGACTTTCTTGTGGTTAACGAAACAGAGAAGTTGTTTGATATACGCATTCGCCATGAGGATAATTCCTGGTGGTCAATGACTCTACAGTTTCTTCTTCCTCGAAGCTACCCAAGCAGCGCACCACCTGTGTTTGAAGTTCATGCAACTTGGCTCAGCGACTGCGATGAGTTTGAAATTCGGGAAAAATTGCATTCAATATATCGCGAGAGCGTCGGTGAACTGGTGGTCTTTCAGTGGGTTGAGCAAATACGTGAATTTATGAATGAGAAAGCCGTTGATTATGGGGAGGAAGTATGTGAAGGTACGACTGATAGATCAGTTAACTATAATTTAATACAACAAACCATTTCTGTTTTACACGTCTAGGGGATTATTTGTCGGGGGGTTAGGATGACACTCTAGGCAGGGGGTCAGGTGTCCTTTATAATGCACACGAAAAAAACATGTCTATTTATATAGGTGCTACAACACCCCTCTGGTGGTGTCCCATACAATTGACATTCTGACTTATGTAATTGTTTGTATGCAGTTAAATGTTTGTTTGTGATTGGCTGGTAAATGTTGCAAAAATGCTCAGCTTTGCTGCAAAGTTTATTGTCCATTATTTGGAGGTGTCCGCTGTCTGTCTGGACTTACTGTCCGTTAGTCTGCGCATGTTTGGCATTTGTTTGTTGAACATCAATGGAGAAATATAAACAAATTCTGCAAATATACAGTAGCAACTAACAATTCACCTTTAAGGAGAAATCATATTAGTGTAGATGACATATGTAGTATTTGGGTTAGAATTAGTTTTTTAGGGTTAGCTCTAGGTTTTGTTTTGTACTTCAATTTAATTGAATTAAAACTAGTTCACCGAGCTGAGGCTGAGCTATGGGAGGGGCATGAGTATGCTTGTGATGTGGTTGATGTCAACCACATCACAAGCATCTTCCAGTTGGAATGGACACAGGTTACAACCAAGCTCACTTAAACATTTATTTTGCAACTTTCAGCTTCTTTCGGTGACAATATCCCAGATGATTCCTTCCAAAGTCCAACATGTCATTCAACAAGTGAATTTCCAGCTACACAAAGCTTGCAGCTAACCGCAGTAGATGATGTGGAACAGGATTATACAGGTTTTGACTCACCAGAGATTTTTCACGGAGAGCCAATTACAGATCGCAAAAGTACATTCCAGGCTCATCTTGTGAAAGTGTCCTCCGAACAAGAAATGGAAAACGCTGTCAGGGAAGTGAAAAGAAACCGCAAAGTTGCCAATGCCACTCATAATATTGTTGCCTATCGAATAATGAAGAAGGATTCAAATGTCACCTTTCAAGACTTTGATGATGATGGAGAGCACAATGCTGGATCAAGACTGTTACATTTACTTCAGATTTTAAATGCGCAAAACTATGTAATAGTTGTGTCAAGATGGTTTGGTGGTATTCATCTAGGTCCAGACCGTTTTAAGCACATCAATAATTGTGCACGGAACCTTCTTAAAGCAGCAAAAGTAATCCAAGACCATCCAACAAAGCATAATAATTTACAACAGAACAAAGAGAGTAAAAATAAAAGGAAATTAGTGAAGAACAAATTTTAATTTAAAATGACTTGAATATTTAATAAATTACAATTTGAAATATATTAGTGTTGAATTCATTGTACAGTACTTTGTATTACTAAAGGCAAATTGTTAACCTTTAAAGTGCCTAGATCTCACGTTTGGGGATTTTACATATTCATAATATTTGAGTCTTCCTGAGCGAAATCATATATCTTGTCAGCCGAAAATTTCATCTTCATGGAGTTTTTTTGCTGTTAAAGTTATTGGATGTGATGTCTCAAGAGGCATTTTTGTGGCAAGTAACAAAAGAAAACTGCTTTACAATGCCTCTCACATCCAGTAACTTTAACAGTGAAAAACTCCACGAAGATGACATTTTCGGAGGACAAGATATATTATTATAATTTTGCTCAGGAAGACCCAAATATTACAGATATATGTAAAATCCCCAAACGTTAGATAGTCACTTTAAGCATCTTTATCAACAGATAAATTCTCCTTATTGGTCTCCAAACATTTCTTATAGTAATAGGATGTCTAATTTTTTTTCGAGTGAAGGCCCTTCGGTGAGTGAAACGTAAAGTGACAATGCAGGCTTGGACTGGGCCCAATTTAGGGGCCTTGTCATTTCAGCTGGGAAGGGGCTCGTCTATGCATGTGAACAGGTGATATTTGCAATTTGAGAACCAGATACAGAACAAACAAGAAAACAATTATTTTGGAACATTTAGAACATAACATGTTTAACATTTCAGAACATAAGAAGCTGTTCACTTCCGTTTCAGAGGACTTTGACGCAAGTTTTTGATACACTGCCTCATTATCAACTGCCTTCAGTATAAATCAATTTATACAGAACAAATCATCACTGCTTCCAAATGGTGTTGACTAAGCAGATATCTCAGTCGATTCTCTTGCAGAAATCAACTTTGCATGGAGGGTGAGCGCAGTTCTTAGACATTGGGTGTGTAACATTATGGGTGTGTCTGGCCAGGCCCCCATTTTGATGATACCAATAGGGGCCCATGTGCCATGGCACAATGCCACATAGGTCAGTCCAAGCCAGTGACAAAGGGCCTTCGCTTGAAAAATTAGACATTGGCAGTACACCAACTTTTAGAGTATTCAATTTGTATTTCTACACTGGTGCATGATCATTGGTGCATGATCATTTCCTTTATTCTCATTACTTCTATGCTTGGCTAACAATTGGTATTATCAGGAGAATTTAGGTGTTGATCACTCCTACGGCGTAAAATGTTAAATTAAGCAGATCATGTCGAAAGATCTAAACAAAAATAAAATACACTTTTGATCAATCTCTGCATTATCCATCACCCATTTTATTTTATCATCACCCCATATTAAGTTATCACCCATTTGGTGAATTTTCCCAAAATTAATGTGTTTTACACTTTCATAAATAAAAGTATTTACAACTGTAATAATTATACTATAATTATCTACATTGTAATTACATAGTTATGACATATTCATTTATAATTTCCTAAATTGACATTTGATGTTTAATAATTACAGCATGCTGAACCATAATTACTGGTATCAAACCTAGTTTCATATAATAAATAATTGCACTGTTTAGTCTCCAATCAATCCAATGCTCATCACATATTCAAGAACAAGTTTTTTAAGTCCTTTTTTGTAAAATAATGATTTCAAAAAACAAAAAAACGTTTAATACAGTATGTTCTGTTGGAACATGAATAATAGTCAACTTTTTATTAAAATGTCTGTAGCCTTTAACCAACTTATTGGGGACACATTTGCTTGAAATATTTGATTATCCTTTGACCATGTTTTGACCCAAACTACTTTTAGCTTTGTTATACCGGTAAATATGTCATAAGACATTGCCAATGCATCACTCTACATAACAAATATTTGCTCAAACCCTCCCTTTATAAATATTCAATAGTCCTGGTACTAAAAGCTATAATACGATTGTTATCAGCAATCAATATTTACGATGTAGGCTCGATTACCACAATTATTCATCAGCAGCTCCTTGTAGACAGGTACACATCTTGGCCTCTTACAATACCTGGTAATACCTCAGCCAATGTTACTTCCAGGAACTCGAACAACAGTTGTCTAAGATAGAATGTGATAGAATTTACGTACTTTGAATCCAAGCAACTTAGCGTAATGTCTCACAACTTAGCGTAATGTCTCACAACTTAGCGCAATGTCTCACAACTTAGCGCAATGTCTCACAACTTAGCGCAATGTCTCACAACTTAGCGCAATGTCTCACAACTTAGCGCAATGTCTCACAACTTAGCGCAATGTCTCACAACTTAGCGCAATGTCTCACAACTTAGCGCAATGTCTCACAACTTAGCGCAATGTCTCACAACGTAGCGTAATGTCTCACAACGTAGCGCAATGTCTCACAACCTAGCGCAATGTCTCACAACCTAGCGCAATGTCTCACAACGTAGCGCAATGTCTCACAACCTAGCGCAATGTCTCACAACGTAGCGGGACAACGTAGCGTAATGTCTCACAACGTAGCGTAATGTCTCACAACGTAGCGTAATGTTTCACAACTAGCGCAATGTCTCTCAACTTAGCGTAATGACTAATATCTCACAACTTAGCGCAATGTCTCACAACTTAGCGTAATGTCTCCAAATTTAATACAACGTCTCAAAACGTAGCGTAATGTCTCTCGTCTTAGGTTGTACAATACGAAAGTTAATGCAGTCCATTCAACACAATTTTTTTAACTTTCACAAAAAGTTGAGTATAATCTTCAGACAAGATGAACATAAGACAAAATGACAGACATTATTAATCTTGTCAAACTATCAAACTGTTAAATCTCTAGAAATGCGATATTTGTACCGGACCATTGTCCGCGGTATTATTGTCCGTGACCGACCGCACCTGCACAAACCATTCCTCTGATATTAATAAACAACATTAACCTGTTTATTTCCTGACACTGTAATGAATCTACAATTTCCCTGGAAGCAGTCTTCATAGCATCTGCACCAATTGCACAGTGGAGAACTCCTGAATGTCAGTCACAAAAACAAGTTAACAAGAAATGATGGTCCCTTCTATTTTAACATTAAAATATTGTATGTAATTGACCAGGGGCCAGTTGTTCAAAAGGTGATTAGCTTTATCCAGGATTAGTGGAAATTTTTTGGACAAACTTATAAAGATGCAGACAAAGATGACTAAGATGTTTGGAAATTTCTGTTCAGATATCACAGAAATTATAAAATGTTTTTTTTAAATGACGGAGGTTTTATTTGTGATAAAGATTCGTTCTGATTTACATAAACTTTTCCTTCGATTTTCTCGGCGAAAATGGCTTGAATCACTGAAATAGTTGGTAAACATGGTTATTTAGATGCAAGCAGTGTTTTATCTGGTCTAAAACACTCGGCTATCGCCTCGTATTTTAAACCTGATAAAACACTGCGGCTCGTGTTTTAAACTATATACAGTGTAGTATATACAGTGTAATATATTAGTAGTATAACAGTAGTATTATTTTACTGTATTTCTAGTAAATTATTTAGCAACAGGTGATGTCCATGAACTGAAAAGCAGATCAATAAAATGTCGGTGGTATGGAACCGCATGATCAGAAGAATGGTCAAAGGAGGATTTGCTCGAAGAAACCCAGATGATGAGACTGATTTCGCAATTAAAATTTCAAACAAACAACTGTTCGAAATCGCCAAAACACCTTCCCTTACTGACTATATAAAAAAACAGCAGCTGCAGTATGCTGGACATGTTACAAGAATGAGGAACGATTCATGGCAAAAGATCACCATGTTTATGGCTAATGAATGCGGCGGCAGGAACTACCTACAAAAATACAGTGCCGATCTTGGCGGAATCGATATTTGTCAAACACTGAGGCTAATGCAACAGAAGCAAAAATTAAAGCAATAATTAAATCAAGAACTGGAGGCACGATTTGGTAACGTGCTAAAAGGTTCAGCCAAAAATCGTAAAAACGGTGCGGCAAAATAATGATGATGATGGACTAGCAACCGAAAAAAGATTTTAATTCATTTCTTCTAATACAGTACCATAATCACTGCATTCTTACCTCCAAAGAAATCACTCAATGTTTGGATAGCTTCTTCTTTTGTTTTCTTCTTCTCCTCTTCAGTTCTTTCAGACTTATTTGAATTCATCAGTTTACCTTGTGGCCAGATAGTGTCTGTGAGTAAAGTAAGATAATGGTGCCACTGCTCCTCTGTAATCAGCTCACATACGAGGCTCGCAAACCACCTAGACCAAAAACAACTTGGTTGACATGGTTCATATTAAAATCCTATTAAGTTTTCTGCACTGTTATTTACTTTGTAAATAGATATGTGGATGGATGAATAGAGAGAATAAGTGGATGAGTGAATGAACTCATATGTTAACAAGTGAATGGATGAGCATTGAATGAATATGGATGCATGGATATCACTAAGTGAATCAATAGATCAATAAATCAACAAAAAATTAACAAACAAACCCAGAATGACCAGCACAAATAAATTTGTTAAAAATGTTATTTGTTAAATTTGTTATTTGTTAAATTTGTTATTTGTTAAAATGGACACACAAAAAATTGTACCTGTCACCGTACAACTTAGCGTAATGTCTCATAACTTAGCTCGATGTCTCCAAAGTTAGCGTTATGTCTCCAAATTTAGCGTAATGTCTCCAAACTTAGCGTAATGTCTCCAAAGTTAGCGTAATGTCTCCAAACTTAGCGTAATGTCTCCAAAGTTAGCGTAATGTCTCCAAAGTTAGCGTAATGTCTCCAAACTTAGCGTAATGTCTCCAAACTTAGCGTAATGTCTCAAAACATAGCGTAATGTCTCAAAACATAGCGTAATGTCTCAAAACATAGCGTAATGTCTCAAAACTTAGCGTAATGTCTCCAAACTTAGCGTAATGTCTCCAAACTTAGCGTAATGTCTCCAAACTTAGCGTAATGTCTCAAAACATAGCGTAATGTCTCAAAACATAGCGTAATGTCTCAAAACATAGCGTAATGTCTCAAAACTTAGCGTAATGTCTCCAAACTTAGCGTAATGTCTCCAAACTTAGCGTAATGTCTCCAAAGTTTGTGTAATGTCTCAAAACTTAGCGTAATGTCTCAAAAATTTGCGAAATGTCTCAAAACTTAGCGTAACGTCTCAAAAATTAACGAAATGTCTCTCATCTGAGATTGTACAATACGAAATCTAAACGCAGTCCATTCAACACAAAAAAAGAGTATAATGTTCGGACAAGATGAGCATCGGACAAGATGAGCATCGGACAAAATGACAGACACAATTAATATTGTAACATATACTGTAGAGTCATTTACCACTCAAAGAAATGGCCAAATACTGCAGTTGCAGCATGTTGTACAGGTTCCAAACAGACCCACGATTCTTGCTTTTGAAGGACTTCACAGCTGAGATTAAGCACAGCCACAGCCAAGGGGTAAGTCAAGGGATGATCTTTGTTTGTTTCCAAGTCAGAAATGGTTACAGCAGCATTTCTCTTATGCTTTGAAATCTTACATTTTAGCCTAGAGTAATTTGTTGATGGTTTGCCTTTCTGATTCAATCTTCCACCTTGAGATAATTCTTGTTCACGTTGTATAGCTCCCAAATGCTCGGCATCACTGCCTTCTTGTTTTTGCTGTATGTAAGTTTGGAAGTGTTTTCCTGAGTAACAACAGCTTGGTTTCAGCTGAAAGGAACACGAAAATCATTATCACTAGATACATTGTAATAGGTACATTGGTAAGTACAGTATTGGTACATTTATAACAAATAAATTGTGGCAGATCACAATTCAGTGACAGCCTCAAATAAACACCTCCCTCTAATAAACGCCTCCCCTTTTCATACAAGCATGCCAATAAACGCCTCCCTCTAATAAACACAGCACACATCAGCGGCGTTTATTAGAAAAAATACAGAAAGTGCAAGAAAAAGGATGCTAAAATTGACAGATTTATTTTTTTGTGGCAACAACGGAACCAAACAAGGAATCTTTTAAATTTTTTCTTCCACAGATGTTGACTGGCTTCATTGTCGAAGTGATGTAAACAACTCAGTTTAAACTAGCCATTGTTAAAGTAAAATAAAGTAAAATAATAATAAAAGTAAAAACAAAAAAAGAACTCGACTAATATCCTTCTTATCCAGACCTCGCTATCGGTCAACAACATGTTGTTTAATAAACGCCTCCCTCTACTTTATTCATTCTAATTGTTTCAAAATTTAATAAACACTGGCGGCATTTACTAGAGCAAATACGGCAACCACAATTATACAATATGCCCTGCACAGCAATTGACAACCAACCTCGCAGTCACCAGAACAAAATTCAAACGCTCTAATATCATCCGGTGATGTTTTATCTTCTCCTAAAACCAACCGGATGTCATCATATTCTTCTTCTTTGTCTCCATCAATTGGCCCTAATAATAATTTCAAAGAAATTGGTTAGGATTCTAAAAATTTACTCCTTAAACTGAAGTCAACAAAGTCACCTCCCATTAGTGATATGGGAGGGTTTGTGAGTTAATGGTATTTTTCTCTTATAGTCTGTAGTACTTTATAATACCTGTCTCAAATGCTGTTTTGATGTGATCTATAAGTTTGTTCACTTCTTTACGGAGTTTCTATAGTTATAACAAATACAAATGACATTGTCTGAGTATATATTTACTTAATAAAGAATCCTTATTTACTTGCACTCACAATCTTACATCACCCAAAACAAAAAAGACAACACTTGATAGTGTCCACACGAGGCCAATAGAGTCCAGGTCAGACGGACATTAGTTCCGATGTACCGTTAATTCTTGTCGTTTACATGGTTCCAGCTTAAGATTCAGTTCACGTCAGGTCTGAACACTTCAGGGCAGCCTGATTCCAGACCAATTTTCCATGTAAACAACTTGGCTTCTTATAACCAGCTTTTCGAAATTTGTAAGTATATTCCCTGGTAGAAATATTAAGTAGGATCCTATAGGATCTTATAAGATCCTATAGGATCTTATAAGATCCTATAGGATCCTAAATAAAAACAGGATCCTATCTAGGATCTTACAAGATCCTAAATTATGATAGGATCTTACAGGATCTTAAATTAAAAACAGGATCTTCCAGGATCCTAAATTAAATAAGGATCCTATCTAGGATCTTACAATATCCTAAATTATGATAGGATCCTATTTAAGATCTTACAAGATCCTAAATTATGATAGGATCTTAAATAGGATCTTACGACTTACAGGATCTTAAATTAAAAACAGGATCTTTCAGGATCCTAAATTAATACAGGATCCTAATTAAGATCCTATATATTATGCTAAAATCTTAAATAAGATTTTATAGGATCTGAATAAGATCCTATAGGATCGTAATAGGATTATAGTAGGATTTTGATAGGATCCTAATAAGATCCTATAAGATCTTATGTAAGATCTTAATTAAGATCCTATTTAAGATCTTATAGGATCTTGTTAGGATCCTATTAGGATCTTATAGGATCCTATAGGATCCTATAGGATCCTATAAGATCTTAAGCAAGATCCTATAAGCAAGATCCTATAGGATCCTATAAGATCCTATAAGATCTTAATAAGATCTTACTTATGATCCTACTTAAGATCCTACTTAAGATCTTATAGGATGCTGTTAAGATCTTAAGTAGGATCCTAATTAGGATTTCTACCAGGGTAAACACAAGAAATAGAGCTGAAATGAGTGTAACATTTCAAACTTAAACTTAATTTATTTAACGTCGATACCGGCAGGAAGTGGTTGCACAAACGTCCGAGCCAGGGGCTCATGTAAGAAGCATTCGACAGTTAACTAGCTAACTAGATCTATTAAGCTAAAGTTGATTTTACGGAGGGAGAAAAACCGGAGAACCCCAGAGGAAAACCCTCAAAGCAGAGGAGTTAACCAACAACTCTACTCACATGAGTTCCAAGCTCGGACAGGCAGTCACCCATCCAAATAGCTAACCCCATCTAACCGGGCTTAACTTACTGTCATCAGCTGTGGTGAGAGGCAGCGTGCTAACAGCACACACCACCCATGCCTGTATGGCTTATCAAAATACTTTTGTGCTGGGAATACTGTCAGCTCCAATTTTATGCATAATTGGATTTTATTCACGATTGAGAAATTTCAAAAAGCACTTTCAAATTTCTGTATAGATGTACATGTATGTGTTATAATTATAATTATAATATTATGTATAATGCATATATGGGCAATTCCATGTAACGCACATTACACAGTTTGTCAAATGTTGAAAACTAATTTGATATATTTCTTCCACTTTTACCATTGTTTCATTTTGAATTAGAAATTCTGATAAGTGAACAACAATTGATGTTCAACTTACTAATTTTTCAGAGTGTTTTGGAAAATGTCATATATTTACAATCACAATATTTTGCGTAACGGACATTACTCCAGAAAAGACATGCCTATTTTAGTATTTTTTCAAACAATATATCTTCTCAATTACAATGATTGTTACAACAAAACACCTAAATTATGAATCCATTTGTACATATTTTAAAATTATTTGTACATGTTGGATAAAATCTTAACTTTTTTAAAATAAATAACAAATTTGTGTGTAACGGACATTACACAGAAGACGTAATGGACATTACACTTTTGTCTCATGCTTATTCTTTATTAATATTTGTTCCAAAGTTACCCAATTTGATAGAAGATTGGATTTAAAACTAATTTAATCCATTATAATATTTTCAACAATCCACGAAAATAGCTTTTTTCTTTTTAAGCATAGTATGCACACAGTGTAATTGTTGTGTAAAAACCTTAATTACATGTAAAATTGTAACTATGTAGAGGTAAATTTGAAGAATTACAACACTGTATTTGGATGTTGGCAATAAAGTTAGACGTTTTTATAGCTAAAAAGCATAAAGAGGATAAAATTTCCTTAGCCACTAAGGGCTCTTGCTTAAGAAATCACAAAAAGTACATTTAAACATGGAATTGCCCATATACATTGCTGTGGTGAATGTGAGAGCTTGGAGTAGACACACAACACTGTCAAGCACAAATCCTCAGCAAATGTTTCTGATTTGATCCATTTGCAGGACTTTTTCTGAAGATTTGAGCTTGATCATTGTCCACAAATACATTGTAATCATGTATCTTACAATACTACACTGTTCATGACATTCAAATTATTACATTACTTTGTCAATTCTGGGAACTTTTTCCACCATCAACATCTGTCGATGAAAATTTATCTGCGTCTGGTCCCCGATCCCAAGGAAACCTTTAAAATCATCACAGTTTAAGATGGCGTGCTTATTCACCAGACACTAGGAAAAGAAAGAAATGGAGGGAAATTCCTTGTGCAAATAGACCAGCATAATACTCATTGAAGACTTATTAACCAAAGAGTGCGAGATTGTTTTCATTTTCTTCTGTTTTTAACCTTGTTTTTGATACCACTGTTTACCTCTTTGCTATATAGTATGTTTCGCTTCAGTTTTATACCAGTCAGGCATTTATATTTTATTGCTCGGTATTTTACAACGAAGATACCTAGTTCACTTTTATTTTCATTCAAATTAACTCAGAAATTTTCTTGCCAAAACGTAAGATGATCCTGAAAAGTGTATGGCCCTTGCACCAAACAGTATACGGTATGCTGGGAGGGCCAATGATAATAGGATTACAGACCTCTCAGGAACTAATCGGCATGTATTATTTTGCATACAGACCTAAAAACGAGCTCACCCATATAATGTTGCTTATTACACATGTACACTACACACTAGTAAGCAGCAATCTTATTAGACAAGAGTTACATGTATATGCAAATTTTATGGTTAGATTTACCTTCAGATAACTCTCCAACAGATGTTGTCTACCTTCAACCACATCCAGGTCAAACCGAAAAAATGGAGAGTTGAACTTTCGATTGGGTTTTGGGACATCTAAAATTTAAACATACAGTATAAGGTTCCTAAAGTTGTGGCATCAACAAAGCTTCAATTCCAATGCGTATTGCATTCAGCAATTTTGATGCCAAGACTTAAATTGTTTTAGACATTATCCTTTAAAAACTACATGCTTTATCAAGTTTGAAACACTTGGCTTGTGTTTTAAAATCAATAAAGCACCACTGCTTGCTTTTTAAATAGTAGTTTGTTACAAATTTTTGTACTTCACTATTTATATTAATTGTAATTTAAATAAAGATTTCACTTGCATTAAAATGAAAAATACAAAATGTATTGTCTCCACCTTTCAAATAATGGGCATGTGGTCCACAAGATAAGCGATGGTGTAGTTCCATAAATTCTCTATACCTCCTGTTTATTCTTCTTTGGTTAATGGTGATGTCTGACTGTTCAGTGTCAGCATCATCATTCTTAAACTGATCAGGCCAAAGTTGAAGGCTGAACTACAGCAACAATAAAATACCGTAATAATAATAACTTTATTTAACAAACCAAGGTTAAAAACACATTACAGTCATAGGCTGATAAACTTGTTATAGCATTAGTCAACCTTTTTAGTCAATATGTTTATGAAGTTATGAACATAATATTATTATAGAAAATTTCAAGTAAATCTTGGTCATGGAGCTAATACCCTCTTGAAGTATGGCAAGGCTAATCCATTTTTGGAGAAAACTGAATGCTTGGTTAGAGGTGCTGATGACGTTATGCAGGTGTAAAACTATGCAGCATAACAACAATAGATTGTGGAATATTTGCCATCTCAGTATTTTAATATTTTACGGCCATCTTTAACATTCCATATCCCGAAAGGTATGGACTGCGTTTATTTCATTTTAAAAAAAAATTGTTATTATTCGAATAGAATCGATAGGCATAGTCAGCCCTGCGGAGAGGGGGTAGCTGGGGCAACTGCCCCAGGGCACAGGCCAAATAATGGGCCTGGGTCAAATAATGGGCCTGGGTCAAATAAGGGGCCTGGGTCAAATAAGGGGCCTGGGTCAAATAAGGGGCCTGGGTCAAATAAGGGGCCTAGGTCAAATAAGGGGCCTGGGTCAAATAAGGGGCCTGGGTCAAATAAGGGGCCTGGGTCAAATAAGGGGCCTGGGTCAAATAAGGGGCCTGGGTCAAATAAGGGGCTCGAACCAATAACCATCATGCAAATCCTACACAGAATGAAGTTTCTAAGGCATTTAGGGGCCCGTGAAAGACCATAACCCCACCTTCCCCTCCTGGGCATATCTTGGCTCTCGGTAGCCCTGGACATTAGTACTATACTGTATACAAATTCTCAATGGTACTGAATTTATCACCTTAGGAATTTTAAGTTCGTAAGGCCAAAAAAAAATGTTAGTTTCCGATCTTCCCAACACTACCTAGTTTTTGGCCAGTAAAATTCCAACTCTAATCTTTTAGTGAAATTTTGAGAAGCCTTGGGCCCGCATTGCAGCTTGATAGCAAACATGGCTGCTGATCCAGCCAGCCTCCTCAAGATTAGCGTGGTTTGGTAAAACCTATTGTTCGTCCATGCAATGTTTGGGAAAAAATGGGAAAAAAACAAAAACCGACCTACCCTACCTAATTTTTTCAGCGTGAAATAGGAAACCCAGGTTTTTTTTTGAACACACCTTTTCAAAGTGTTATTTTATAACTTATTATGGTGTTAAATTTTAAAATTAAACATACCACAATATGATAGACAGTGTATTTCCGTATGTGTGACTCCCATGAGTGGGCATCTACAAGCTCTGTGGAAGGAATACTAATCATCGAATAGGGATTTTCCACTTCAGGAATAGCAAACTCTCCAACAGAAGAAATATCCGCCTGAGCACGTTCTCTCAAACTGCTTGAGTAACTGTCCAAAATATCCTTGACAAATTCATTTGCATCTTCCGGAAACCGGTTCTTCTGAAATTGCTCAAACAAATCAGTATCCCATTCTTCAGCACTGCTGGATAAACTTCTGATGGGTCGCTTAACACTAGAATCATAACCTGGGACATAATTCTCATCTTCGTCACATGTCGACACAATTGTTTCCTTCAGTTCTGCACCTTTGCCAGTTTCGTCCTCCTTTATCACATGACAACAACAACTCATTGCTCTTTCTCTTTTACATTCAGTGTTAGCCAAATCTTCTTTACTGCTGTTAGCCACATCAAATATTTCTTCAAAACTGTATGTTGAACCCATTTTCTCTGACACTGAAATGACTGAATGAAGGTTTTGACTAGGCTCATTCAAAGGTTGATTTTCAAGTGCATTAATTTCAGCTGCATTATCTTCCCCATTTTCTTTCCTAGGTAAGCATGATGAAACTAAGTCAAAATCACCCATGGCATCATTTGATTTGGACTGTGTAGAATGCTCTTCCACCACAGAACCCTTTGAATAGAATGTTTCCGGTTGCACAGTCTTCTTTTCTACAGAATTTTCCCCAACAGATGTATCAGAACATCCAATGTTTTTACAGGACATAGAGACCTCCGAATGAATCTTACCAAAGATGGCTTTTATAACTTTAGAACCATTGTCTTTCTCTTCAGGAACTTTCCAATTTTTATTTCCAAGCTTAGATTTACCATGAGTTTGATGAACAGGACTTGCTGAACTAGCAGAATTAGAACTTAGTTCTTTGTTACATAAGCCATGATTCTTCTCACGTTTTGGAGGAGTCTCTGTTAGCATTAAAAGTTCCATTCTAGGATTGTTGAAAACATAATCTTGTGGAGATTTCTCATTTTCACTTTTGAGGTTAACTTTAGTCATGGTTTGGTTAACATGGCTTGTTGAAATGAAAGGTGTGTGTTCCTTGTTCAAGTTACAATTCTCGTTGCTTGTGGGAAGAAAACCATGGTCAATTTTTAACTTAATTCTTGGGTTCTCACAGTTAAGAGCAGAAGCCTCAGACATGCTTTCAGTGCCAAAGTTTTGAATTGTTGAATTATCAACATTTATACTATTATTTTTCTCAACAACAGTCACTTTTGTAGACTTCATTGATGATGTACTGTCCATTGAATTTATCTTACAGTGCAAATCAGAATCAGTTTTTTCCCTTTCAGAGCTTTCCACCAATATGGGACTGATTTTCCCAACTGATTCTGAAAAGTGATTATGCTCACGAGCACTGATAATTTCATTATCTTGTCTTCCATCTCCAAACACATTAATTATTGACATATTTACAAAATCAGGATCAGAGAGAGAATCCAAAAGGGGCAAAAATAAATCAACAGCCAAAATCTCCCTCAAGATGAACCGACCGGTATCGCAAGCCAATGTCTTTTCTGGCACCAGTTCGTGAAGTAGTATATCGGCCAGAGTTCTAAGGTATTGCAGCTCATTGGTTTTATAAATGCCAGGTTTCTCTTCCAATGATTGGTAGGCTTTCACAAAGTCAACTTCGTCGTCTTTATAATTATAAAGCAGGCTTTGGTCTCTTTTCAAAGATAGTTTTATAGCAACTTTAAAGGAAGCGAGATGCTTGTGCATAACGATGCATAGCTTCTCCGCGTAGCAAGTGACATCTGTGCATGCTATTTTCTCGTAAAGGCTTTCCGTGGCTTCTAGTAAAAGCGTACGCGCTTCCATGATAAATTGTTCTTCGACGCCGACATTCTGAAACCATGAAACCACAAAATCCCTCAAAAGATTTTTAATCGCAGTTTCCCGACACTTTTTTAAAGACTGAGGTAGCGACTTTGGTGTGACACCGTTACCATTTTGTTTCCCAAGACCTTTCGTTGCAAATATCCTTGTAAGGTCCAACTCGAAATCGCAATCAAATAAATTGCGGACAAAAATGAATGAAACGATTGCGCAGAATGCGAAAGTCAAAAAAGTTTTCACAGTTGCGATCCAGAAGTACACGAAGCAAAGAAGACACACAATAGGAAACCATTGCATTGCCAAACCAGGTGCTACAACTCATCCCAAACTTTATTCAATATTTATTAGTCAAGAATAAATATTTAGAAACACAACACTTTCAATTTTTTCGCCATTTTGAACAGTAGGGGACGCGTGAGGTGAGTTCGGGAATTTCGGAGATATAAGGGGTTAAGGCTATCTCAGGCGCAGGCCCCATCGCCTGCCGCGTCAAATGTTATATATATTTTGTAACGGAAAATCTATCAAATTTCCTGGGCCCATATCTATGTGTAGATGTCTCTTGTAGAAGTTAGCAATGAGACGTCCAAGAAATGTTGTGGTTAGGTAAATACAGCCGGGGGGTTACGAAGACACTTAAAGCGGGGGGTTAGGATTGGAGTTGTGTTCTAGAATCCTACAATTTGTAATTCTTTGCCATTGCTTTTTTGCACAATTATTGATTTAATATTGGTAATTCTGAGTAGGAGGATATGCTGATGCCTTCACTCCCCCCTGGTTATAATTCTCGGGGAACTTTTTTCCGATATTTTCCGTACAAGTCGACCAATGAGGACGCACCACGAGCTAAAACACCCACTGGTAACTCGCAACACGCGGGACACACGCAAAAGCCAAGCTAACGAACAAACTGAAGTTGTCCAAAAAAGAAAATTTTCCATCATGTTTCGCAGTTTTTTTAATGCTTTTGTAACCTTTATAGCGAGTTTTTTGATGTATGTATCTGTTTTTGGTAATATAGAAAATGGTAAGTGTAATTCTGTATTATTTTTCTCAGTATTTCTTTATGTAGTAAACTCTAGTTAGTTTAAAATTATGAACATTTATTAAAATCACCTTGTTTTGAACAGAATTTAAACACGTTACCTGTGGTAGTGCTGTGAAACTACTTAATCCTTACCATAGTGTACGCTTACATTCACACGAAGTCAAGTATGGTTCTGGATCAGGACAACAGGTTTGCTTTATATATATATACTATAACTATATACGAAGGTTGAATATTAACAACAGCTTGCACATGAGCAAAACTTTACATAATACTACTTATTGGATTCCTCTGAGCCCAATATTACAAAATATTTAAGTCGAGAATTCAATATTGGGTTAGACTGAAGGTCAAGCTTAATATTATAAATC
Source organism: Chrysogorgia sp. JL179-B06 (assembly GCA_035772405.1). NCBI lineage: Eukaryota > Metazoa > Cnidaria > Anthozoa > Scleralcyonacea > Chrysogorgiidae > Chrysogorgia > Chrysogorgia sp. JL179-B06. The sequence goes on from JAYKKM010000315.1 coordinate 1,465,970, forward strand.
GAGACTTAAATATTTTGTTATATTGGGCGAAGGTGAACCAACCGATTGCAAATATGGCAGTGATATCATGAAAACGAGGCTTTTCGGTGGTTACCGTTGCTAGGACCCAAATCACATTGATTGATTGGCTGTTGTTTTTGGTTCAACAATTGCGAACCAATCAACTAACATGATTCAGGCCCTAGCAACGGTAACCACCGAAAAACCTCGTTTTCATTACATCGCCGCCATATTTGCAATCGCACTATAGGTGTTTTATTATATCGAACAAAATATCTTAACACAAAGATGTTTCTTCGCACGTAAACAGTCAAAAGGTTGCTGTCCAATATGTTGCTGTCCTACATTGTAAAATATTGGACTGTCACGCAATGCTAATAGCAGCAATTGATTGGACGATTATATGTGAGGGTATAATGTCATAATTATATAACATTGAAGGTGAATAATTACAGCCCATACTGCTGATGAGAGGTGTAGGTTTGTTTGCAAAGCTCACAAAAAATAATGCTTTGTAATAAATCTAGTATATATAGGATCCAAGGAACAAGAGCACAACATTGTGACTTGGATTTTGTATTTTGATAAAAATGCATAGGGCTGTCGACAAAGCTTTCATCCCACATTGTGGTACATGTTTTGCAATGAAGCTTGCTTTGAATCCGTGATAACAAGAAAAATTATGACAAGATTGTTTACCTTCAAAATTACAGGTATTGTTTATTGTAGTCCTTCATGGCTATCAGACGATGATGGAGGAAAAAGGTCATGTACTATGATGTAGAATGAAAATTAAACAATCTTGATACAATATTGTGTTTTTAGTCTGTAACTGGTGTTGGTGCTCAAGATGATGTAAACAGCTTATGGATAATAAAAGGAAAAACTGGCTTGCCATGCAAAAGAGGGTAAGAATTTAACTTCAAATATAGGGAATACCTTAATTGATACAAGGTTCAGGTTAGGGATTACCATAACCACAAAAATAGAAATGATATTCATCACAGATTAGTGTTTATATTCTTAGAATGCAATTGACTGTAGATAAAAAATTAAGCTAAAAACAAATAGTGAGGTTTGATTTTACTTTTGATTAATTTTATGAGCTTTCAACATGTTTGATTCAGCTCTTCCTCAGAGCAATGCCAACACCCTGTATTAGCTCACGTCAAAATAAACAATTGTTGATCATCAACTAAACTTTTGAAGAAGACTTGAGTCAACAGTTGAAAGCTCAGCAATGGTAATATTATAACTAATCATCACCATGCAAACAAGCAAGGAATTGACAAATATAATTTTAATCAACAAATGGAAAGGCATTTGGCTGCCTTAGATGTTCATCTTTATATATGGTATTCTCAAATATTTCTCAGTTAATTTTAGTATTTAAAAACAATTGTAGTTTATGTTTTCTATTGTAAATAAAATGTAGGGATCCAATCAAGTGTGGAAGTACAATCCGTCTCTTCCATCAGACAACCAAACGGTTTTTACACAGTCATTTATTTATATCCCCATTGTCAAACAATCAAGAAGTGAGTGCTTTTGGTGAAGGTGGCGTTGGTGATGAGGGAGATCACTGGTCTGTTATTTGTTCAACGAAATTTTGGAATAGAGATGATAAAGTCCGCTTCAAACATACATTGACAAAAAAGTGAGTGCTGCAGTCTTATGTGTTCTTATTTTACCCCTATAGTTTTCTACATGATGCAAGAAACAGGGTGTGATAATTCAAAATTTTCAGCTGCACCTGACTCATGGTACTCCAATGCTTGAGATGGTACAAACTTGAGACTCAAGGTGTACCTATAGTCTTTAAGCAACCTCGTACCCAGGGTCTTACCTCCGCTCTCCGGGCGGCACTCAGGGGAGCGGAGGTGAGACCCTGGGTACTAGGTTGGTCTTTAAGTGCATGATATGATTGAATATTCCTTGTTCGTCAATAAATTATATTAATTATACTGTAATTTCTGTATTATTACTACAGAAATTATACTACTATAGCCTACATTAGCTTACAGTTTAGTTAAGAGTACATAACTAACCACTACGTAAACTAGTGTGTACTGTAGGCATACCCTTACAGGAAATCATTTTAAGAATTGTGCAACAGCACACTGAATTTAACTCAACTTTGCAGCAAATAAATTAAAATGTAAGAATATCATTCCCAGAGCCTGCAATCGTTGTGGCACACATAACTTGCCTCAGTCCACTCTAGGGTCCACATTCTTCCGCTGAACCAAGACTTGCCTCAGTCCCACAAATCAAAATTCATTTTGATGTAAAGAACATGTTTAGGAAATGTCATAGATGTATATACAATTTACATTGGAAAATTTGTAAGAAAAATTTAAGTACGCAATGCAGAATGGGAGTCCAGCGTACCAGGGGCGGATCTAGAGTAAAATCTGACCGGTGCTCACCATTTTTAGTAGTCCGGTGTGCGCCGTAGGCGCACCCTTTCTAGGGGGGTCCGGGGGCATGCCCCCCCGGAAATTTTTTGAAAATTAAGGTCTTAAAATGGCATTTCCTGCTTATTTACGACAGTTTTGGAGTCTTTCTGAATGGTAGATTTGTAGATACTTAAGACGCGTTTTTCCAGTTTACAAACTTCCAAGTGGTGGGAAAACTGCAGCCACAAAATATTGATTGCATCAAGCAGAAACTGAGTAACAATACGCAAGCAAGTAACTAGTGCACATGTGGTTTCCAAGTACGCTTTTGGGTTACAGTCAATTATTAGCCAAGAAAGATCGACTAGTTTATTAGTAAAATGAATTTCAGCCGCCATTAGTTGCGTCGAATCCAGCCGCTATTTTGCGTTGAAACCAGTCGCCATTTTTTTTACATGTTTTAAATAGTTTTTTTTGTTCAAAACAAAAAAATCAATTTAATAAGCACCCTCCCAGAAGTAAAATCGTAACGACAACCAAAACCAACATAGTGTACAATACGATGGGGATGCCAATGCAGTTCGAAATGTTTGACCACCAAACCAGCAAAATAGACTGTTAAAAATGTAGATAGATATGGAGGTTGACCAGCAAAATAGACAGTTAAAAATGTTTATAGATGTGTAGGTTGACCACCAAACCAGCAAAATAGACAGTTAAAAATGTTTATAGATGTGTAGGTTGACCACCAAACCAGCAAAATAGACAGTTAAAAATGTTTATAGATGTGTAGGTTGACCACCAAACCAGCAAAATAGACAGTTCAAATGTTATGATAAATAATATAAATAAATCTTAGCTATGCTTACAAATGTAAGCCTATTTTTTAAGTAAACATTAGATTATTTATACTTTTATTTGAGCATATAATATATATAACCACTGTAATCATGCATTACAGAGCTACACGTCAATATAAATACAATGCATACAGGTGCTGCATGTAACACAATAAGATTGAATAATTTGTTACATATGGCTACATGTACAGTAATTGACTTACCTAAACTAAAGGATATAATTTAATATGACTTAATCAACTAATTTGACAATATAGATAATAAAATATACTGTAATTATGATTAAAGTATCTGGTTTTGATATTAATCTATCAGAGCATTAAGAATAATAGGTCAATCACTAAAATTGTATAGTTGAGTTCTTACACTTAAATTATGATATCAGCGATAAATTAATTATTTTTCAACTACCGTACAATATCATCATTATCAATATAAAGAAACACATCCCTAACAAAAAAAGTCTATGGGCTTGCCTATAGGCATGTCTATAGGCAACCTATAAGATCCTATAGAGAACCTATAGGAAATTGGAACATTTTCTATAGGCGACCTATAATGAAACCCCCATTAGCCTATAGACGCCTATAGGTGCCTATAGACGCCTATAGACTTTTTCTGTAAGGGATATTTGTATAATATGAGCACATTAATATTGAGATCACAGTAGGTCACATTAGAACATCGATCATTGTATTTACATTTAGAAATATATATCAATTATTTAATACGAGTGCTTTAGCTGAATAGTGTTCAAGCAACTAAGTAAGTATTTTTAGTACTATTATTTCATATTGTATTACATTGTATAAGAATATAATGTGTTACATCTGACTAAGGATATATTATTCAGTTTTATTCGATATTTGTTCAAATTGATAAATGTTTTTGTAAATAAGTATAACGATGAAAAATACCTTATAAGCAACCAAACAGCAGTGGCTGCTACTCGACTAGTGTACAATTATAATTAATACTTGTCGAGTCGAATGGTTATGTATATTTAATTCATTCGATTAATAACTTGCACTAGACTAGGCTATTACTCAGGCACTCAGCTCTTCGACTTCGTAACAATTGTGTTATCCCTAATGAACATGTTACATAATTTACATTAAAACACAATTAGATATGTATATATTAATATATGCATGGCATTTATAAGTACATACCTTAGGCAGCGTTGATCAGACCGCAACTTCTGGCTCTTGGACATTTGCATATAAACAAACAGATAAGTCGCGCTTCACTCGATTTTTCCCCTCCAAAACCTTCCTTTTGCACTGCTTCCGCAAAGAAACCAATTCCTGTTCACACGAATCGTCACTTTGACTGAGCAATCGAACTAGCTGACGCAGGACGCCGAGACAGTCGCTGTGACCAGCCATTTTTGTCGATAAAATGAAGAACTATATTATTAGCCTGCTCGCAGCCTGGGAAGCGAGCAGGCTAGAGGCTAAATGTTAACAATGGCACCGGTGAAATGCCTATATTTGGGAGCAGAGCACCGGTGAAATGCCTATATTTGGGAGAGGGCACCGGTGAAATGACTATATTTGGGACAAGGCCTGATCGGAACCGTGGCACCGGCCATTTCTACCGTGGCTCCGGCCATTTCTACCGTGGCCCCGGCCATTTTTAACAGTGGCACCGGCATTTATGACCGTGGCTCCGGGTTCGCTGAACTGTCGGTATCACACTCGACATCACCTCGGCCTTCGCAGCTGCCCGGAGGCGATTGCGGGCTCATTTAGACCGTAAATATTGCTTTCCGCGGCGCTAGCAATTGGCTAGTGATGCTTATAACTTTCTCGAAATAAATGATTTCGAGAATTCATCAATGTGTTTAACATTATTATTATCATTATTATTATTATTATTAAATTATAACCAAGTAGTAATTAGTTTTAATTATTTAATTAGGAAAATCTGACCGTGGCTTTAGCCACGGTGGCACCCCTCTGGATCCGCCCCTGCGTACCTACATGGTACTTAGCTGAAAACAAGGAAGTACCAGACCGTGATACTGATGTACCTCCAGTACGGGAATTGTTGCAGTATTGCACCCTGATGAAATTTCTTCAAACTTCACAGACTTGTTGGAATTGCTTTGAGAAACATTTTAGGGTTGTTCAACTTAATAAAGCATAATTAATTCTGCAATTTTCCTTTAGGTATTTGCATTTATCAGGAGACACATTTGGAAGGCCTATCAATGGTCAAAGTGAAGTTAGTGCCTATTCATACACAGAGCCAGGGAATGAGTGGAAAGCAATGGTTAGTTGTATTTCAAAAAAACATTGTTTTAAAAACCACCTTTTTATCAGGTCCTCATTTTAAACCTTTTCAATGACCCCTGAGGTTGGGGCAAAGAGAATAATTATAAATTTATGACTGTATGGGGCGATTGGAGGACTATAATATTCTCCTCCATGAAGAAGACTAAAATCCTCATTGCACACACCATTCATTGTAATTATCCTACAGTCCTCTTCAGAGGAATATAGGACTATAGTATATAATTTAACTTAATATAATTGTAAAACCTGTAAAATTGTAAGAGTCCACATTAGCAGTGGACTGGAATCCCGAAAGTGCAAGTTCAAGGTTCAACAATTTTCCTGGAAAATTGATATGGTTACCAACTTGGCTATACGGAACCACGGAACAAAAGTGGTTATAGGACATTGGTCTTTGTGTTTGATTCTATTGTTTTATTACGTACAGTATATTACAAAATAGGATAAATTATAAAATTATGTTAGTATAATAATAGTATAGGTAGGTGGCGACCCCTTATGTGAGTTTCTTTATTGTTAATCCTAAAAATCGATTTCTCTTTTCAGGAAGGTGTTTATATCCAGACTGATGAAGCAAAATAGATAACAAAATTGAAGCTTTGACAATTGCAGTAATTTATTGTGGATAGATAGACAACGACACCACAAGGATGTTCTCTGGCATTTTGTACAAGATGTAAAGTGCTTATCTCAGAATAATCACATTGTTCATAACTATTATTACAATTATTATGTTACAGTATTTACAGTTGCTGAACACAACTTGTAAAATTGTCTTTTTACCATACTGTACCTCCGAGTGCAGGCTCTACCTTGGAAAAATTACTCTTGAATTTTGCTTGAAAAGTAAAATATTAACATTCTATAAGCAGATTAAATATTTGCAAGATACTACATGTACTTCCAATGTGCTATAAGTTTATGTGTCCTTATTATTTAAATTTTTTTTGTATCGTGAGTGGGCGGATCCTAGCCTTTCCTGCAACCTGATTGGCTGTAGCAGTGGGCGGAATTTTTCGATATTTTGGTCACGGTCATGGAATCCTAAATATTTTTATCGTCATTTTTGTTTCATTGTTAACTGGAAAATGGAAAACTAATACAGAATTTGATTCAACAAGCTGGAAATAACTATATTATACAAAAACTAAAGTATTTTGGTTTGTTTTTCTTTCCTTATCCAAATAATGCAGTTTTACTAAACTAATTCAAGTCTTTTACCTTGTATAATAAAAAATAAACGTTATACTTATTTACTGTTTTTGTTCAATCCGGATAGAGAAATATTTGCCCTCAGTCTCAAGACCTATGTACTTTACCTTTCTTCCACTTCTCTGGTTGCTGGCCAGTAAACTTTAAAACTGTAATCATTCTTGGAAAATGAACCCTTAATATATGTAAAAAGGTTTAATAATTCTACATAACAATGAATATGAAGACATCTGTTTTTCTACACAAATTGTCAAGTGCATTGAATGTGGACTTTTACCATTACAACTTACAGGATTTAAACAAATGCAATCCAGAGCAGTGTTTTCAACATAGGAATGGAACTTGTCAGCCAGGATAATCTGGAGGTAAACATGTGAAATGAAGGAGGTCATTGCAGTTTGAAAATTATTAATCTGACCAACAGACACTTCCCAATATAATTACGGTATTCTTTAATGTCCATGAAACAATAGCTCAGGCCTGTCACTGAGAGGCGCGCATGCGCACGTCTCCGCGACATAAATTCCGTATTTTTTCGTGAGTTTTGATGTACATTTTAATGAAAGGAAGCTGGAGAAGCGTTGGAGAAACATGAGTTGACATGTCGTATCTCAAGCATTTCAACAATCAGAGCATTGAACAAGCGTTCACCGCCAAGACAAAAGTCGCGGTAGACATTAATGGTACGCGTACCAACGTACCAGTACCCAGTCTCCGAAGCTCCGCACACCTGCGTTTTTTCTCAGTGATAGGCCCAGTGATAGCTCCATTAATTAATAATTAAATTGAACCAAATTTAGGAAGTGTCTATTGCAAGGTTGAACAAGTCTTGATACTGGCCAATTAGTGTTGAGCATGATTACAAAGGAACAAATTATACTCCACCAAACATTGCAAATATGGCAATTAAAAGCATCTTGGCCATTTGTGTTTATCTTGGATGAAACTTAATGATTATCATTACCGTGTAAGAGCTTACCAAGTCTGGTACAGGATAAATGCGTAATGCATTGTCATGGTTCCAGTAAACTGGTCGGGCATGATGAGGAAGAGGGCACAGATGGGCCTGAGAAAGAATTGTCTTTACCAGCTGAAATAGAAGAATAATGGAATAATATAATGTAAAGTCATTGTTGAAAAAGCATATGAAGTCACTGTAGTCAACGAATCACCTAGCAATACAGAACTACTGTAGAATGAGCGATTATCATCCTGTGACAATATGGTAAATAAAACATATCTTACATGACTTGGTATTTCTCCAAGGTCTGTTGGCAAGTGGATACAGTTTCGGCACATTTTGTTCACCAGATCCTCCCTAAACACAACTATTTCTTGGGTACAGTACTGAATCCTAAAAGTTAAATCAGTTATATAATTTGCTTTCATACTAAAAATATAATATACCTGTATATGATTCAAGGTCCGAATTAGCAGATTGCGAAGCGATTTTGAAAATTTCGAAAATCTGCGAAGTGATTTTTCTGAGAATTGTGAAGCTGATTTTAACTAACCAAGTTCATCGTGGACGCGACGCAAGTGATGTAAACGTCAATTATAGGACTTAATGATGTTACACTATGTTGTAAGACGTTACACTACGTTGTAAGACGTTACACTACGTTGTAAGACATTACGCTACGTTGTAAGACATTACGCTGATAGAAATGTTGGAGACATAGTATTTGTTTACGTGGAATACGCAACGTTGTAAGACGCTACGCAATGTTGTACGACGCTAAGTAAAGTTGTAAGAAGCTACGCAACGTTGTACGACGCTACGCTACGTTGTAAGACGTTACGTTACGTTAGAAGGCGTAGTATGACGCTACGCAACGTTGTAAGACGTTACGTTACGTTAGAAGGCGTTAAGCTACGTTGTAAGACATTACGCTGATAGAAATGTTGGAGACATAGTATTTGTTTACGTGGAATACGCAACGTTGTAAGACGCTACGCAATGTTGTACGACGCTAAGTAAAGTTGTAAGAAGCTACGCAACGTTGTACGACGCTACGCTACGTTGTAAGACGTTACGTTACGTTAGAAGGCGTAGTATGACGCTACGCAACGTTGTAAGACGTTACGTTACGTTAGAAGGCGTTAAGCTACGTTGTATGACGCTACGCAACGTTGGGAGATGTTACGCTACATTGTGACACCAAAGAAAAATGCGAAGCTGTTTTGGAGCGCTAATTCGGACCCTGATATGTCCTTACATTATTTAGCAGAACTTACTCAGTACTTTGACAAGCAAACTAGACAGAAATAATAAATTGCATACCTGCAAGGGTTTGTTGTAAACATTGAGAAGGGAACCTTGGCTTTAACTTCCTTGGTGAGACACGAAGGAATGGGAGGCCTATTAATAAAATTAGGCAACTAATTCATTTGTTTTCAATCACTGCTAATTATAATATATAGATGATGTACTTGTAAATTTGTACAATAATTATTCAATTTCTTAATCAAACCTTGGTAAAATATTTCCAGGTCCTGGATCTTGTGGTCCTGGGACAAACACAAACCGACTGCTGTTGGGAAAAAGATAAAAAATTATACATGTATGAAAGCTACAACCTTGGCTTTGTACAGGTGTAAAAGGGTGTGTTACTCATCTTTAGAGCTTAGTGGATATGCTACACAGCTTGTTTTGGACAATTTACCTCTCTACTAGTGGTGGAAATTCTGAAATCAAGGCAGCAAGATTGTTGAAGGATTCTAGAAAGAATAATAAATCCAGTTTGATAAAGAACATCTTGATTATTGTCAATTTTACACATAGAACCCTCGCTCTCTTCTGTACTGGTACACATAATATTCAGCCATCACAGTTATTCTGGATTTTTCCAGAGTCATAGTCGTATATAGAAATTTTAGCAAGAGTGTCAAGTGTTACCTTTGAGAAGCCTCGAGTGTTTGGCACCAAAAGGTTCAGAAACAAAGTTTCCACAAAATACAAACAATGTTGGAGGCATTGCTGAGTAACCATGAAAAAGAGTTCTTAGTTTTTCTAAAACCTAAAAAATCAAATTGGAACTAGCTTTATGTCAAGCTTGGATATTAGCAGCATATATTAAGGTCATGGACATCCGGTACAAATACCCCATTTCTAGAGTAGAGATTTGACAGTTACAATATTAATTGAACTTTTTGTTGACAGTTACAATATTAATTCAACTTTTTGTGAAAGTAAAACATTTTTGTGATGAATGGACTGCGTTTAGAATTCATATTGTACAATCTGATGAGCGACATTACGCTAATATTTGAGACGTTACGCTAAGTTTGGAGACGTTCGGCTAAGTTTGGAGATATTGAAGTTACACTATGTTTGGAGACGTTTCGCTAAGCTTGGAGACGTTGCGCTAAGTTTTTAGACGTTACGCTAAGTTGTACGGTAACAGATACAATTGTTTGTGTCTTTAATTTGTGCTGGTCATTCTGACTATGGGAAGCATGAGTGGGGCACGTGTAGCGCGCGTTGCCCCTCACAGCTGAGGTTTGAGAAGTTAAGCCCTGTTGAATGGGGTAAATACTTAGATGGTTGACCATCTGGGTATACCCGTGTTGACTTCCAGGCTTCAGACTCGTGTGAGTAGAGTTGTTGATTCTCTCATATGCTTCGAAGGTTTTTCTCCAGAGCAAATCGTTTGTGAAATATTTCAGTTTGTTTGATATGTCATTTACATATAAAATATTAGTTCCATCATCAAGTTTGTTCCACAAATTTACTTGAAAATGTGCATATAATAACTCCCCATGATAATGAACGTTGTAAACTTAGCAATCACTGAGACATAAGACAATTTTTAATGAGTGAAAATTCTCTACCCCACACCTGACGTCAGAGACCATCTCATTTACATATCAAACAAACTGAAATATTTCAAAAATGAAGTAAAATACGGAAACGTTGTAAAAGGTGTTGCTCTATCATTTTACGAGTTCTTTCATATTAGACAAACTTAATTTTTGTTGCCAATGTCCTTTAAGCACTGTAGTCCACTAATCATAATATTAACATGACATTTTTCTCACCGTTGGTAGATCAAGCCATACATCAGACAGTATTACAAACATTGCTTCTTGATTTTCTTTTTCTATTGCACGAAGCTTGGCCTAAGAATACATTATAGAATCATAATTATACTTATTATAATTAAATAAAGATTTAAAAAAATATTTAATAAAGATTCATTAAAATTATGTTGATGGCGAATTTATTAAATATCTTGATGAGGAATTACCATATTTCTAGTAAAGATATTAATTTTAGTTTTCAAACATGTCACAAAATATCAAAACAAAAATCTATTTAATTGTTCACCAAACATTACTTACCGATGCTTTGACAGCAATTGTTGATGGACCACCAAAGAAATTAATATTTCCAAAATAATTTCTAAATAAATAAATAAATTGTGGTAGTTTCTCGCTGGCTGAATTCCAGTGCTCTCCCACCCACCCATTTTTTAAAGGACATTGGCAACAAAAATTAAGTTTGTCTAATGTGAAAGAACTCATAAAGTGGTAGAGTAACACCTTTTACAACTTTTCTGTATTTTACTTCGTTTTTGAAATATTTCAGTTTGTTTGATATGTAAATGAGATGACGTGAGGTGCAAGGGCAGAGAATTTTCACTCATTAAGATATTAGATCAATCCCTAACTTTGTTCCACAAATTTACTTGATTTTTGAGTTGGGATGTAGGTAATTGGACCAACACTGGGTTGTTATTATGTAGATGAGTATGTATTTAGCATAGCATGCGACATTTGGTCAATGGCTAAGACTGAAATGCGCACCTTGGCATATATGTAGGCGTAGTTTCTATCTTTGTCTGGTTACGGCTCTGGACAATGAAGTGTAAACTGTTACAGTATATATGCATAAAATCATTATAAAGACAAGAATAAAGATGCGTATTGTATTGTATATTGTGTAGATTCTTTGTGTATGAATTGGAGAATTTTCACTCATTAAAATATTAGATCAATCCCTAACTTTGTTCCACAAATTTACTTGAAAATTTGCGTATAATAACTCCTCATGATAATGAACGTTGCAAACTTAGCAATCACTAAGATATAAGACATTTTTAAATGAGTGAAAATTCTCTACCCTTGCACCTGACGTCGGAGACCATCTCATTTACATATCAAACAAACTGAAATATTTCAAAAACGAAGTAAAATACGGAAAAGTTGTAAAAGGTGTTACTCTATCATTTTACGAATTCTTTCATATTAGACAAACTTAATTTTTGTTGCCAATGTCCTTTATGTCGCCTTACAGCATCCCAGTGTGAGAAATTAAATCATTGTGAATTAATATTTCAGTTCATGTTCTATGTTCTATTATAATCACACTGACCTGGTTACTTGAGGTGGCTCAGAGGGAGGGCAGCCCAATGCCTCAATACGAAACACACCATCGTCATAAATGCCTAAAATATATAAATTAGGGTTGATGATTCTTTTTAATAAAAACAGAAGTTAAGCGTTACCATAATACAATGGTAGACACTGTACTGTACTGCATTGTACTACACTGCATTGTACTGTGCTGTGTTGCATTATACTGTACTGCAACACACTTGTATGTCTGCACTGCATTGTACTGTACTGTGTTGCATTGTACTGTACTGTGTTGCATTACACTGTACTGCAACACACTTGTACGTCTGCACTGCACGTCTGCACTGCATTGTACTGCACTGTGTTGCATTATACTGTACTGCAACACACTTGTACGTATGCACTGCATTGTACTTTACTGGTACTGTGCATTGTACTGAACTGTATTGCATTGCATTGTACTGCATAATGCACTGTGCTGTGCTGTACTTCAAAGTACTGCATTGTACTGCACTACTGGTACACTGTACTACACTACAATTGTAGTGCAATGTATCGTCCTCCAGCCTCGTACCTACGCACTGTGAGTAAACTGTGGTAAATCTCATTGTATTGCACTGCAATGACACTGAATTACACTGCATTGCAATGTACTGCATTGCAATGTACTGCATTGCAATATACTGCATTACACTATACTGCAATGTATTGTACTGCACTGTCCTCTGCATTGTATTACACTGCATTGTATTACACTGCATTGTATTAAACTGCATTGTATTACACTGCACGTACTGCAATGTAATGTAATGTCACTATCTGCAGCACTGCAATGTAATATATTGTACTGCACTGTAATGTATTGTACTGCACTGCAATGTAATGTAATGCCACTAAACTGTATTACACTGCATTATATTGCACTGAAATGTATTGTATTGCACTGCAATGAAATGCTCTCTGCACTGTAATGTACTGTACCTTCTGCTAACACAAAACAGTTTTCAGTAAACAATCCTGTGTGATACATCTTGGGAAAGTCAAAGAAAATGTAATACTAACATGGAAAAGAGAGCCATTATAACCAAGTGCAAGAGAGCAAAATAAATTATGTTAAATATTTACAAAAATAAAGTAAATGATTTGAACCTAGGAGTATCATTATATGTGTGAAGTTGATCGTCCACATTGTTGTAGTCTTGAGAAAGACTATTAAAAATATTACGAAATAATTAAGATTCATCTCTTAGAGCGTTTTCATGCATGTAATTATTAGATTATAAGATCTGCAGTGAAGGATACAGCTTTTGACAGATCAGCTTCAACTACACCAGTGTTATCTTCCAAATAATATTTACCCTGAAACAACATATTGAAACATCTTAAAAATGCTTTATTCTATGCATCACTTGGGGCTGCAACTAATATTAAATGGATATGGCAATATAAATTAACTTTGTCTCATTTGAAAGAACTCGTAAAATGGTATAAGAAGACCTTTTACAATTTTTCTGTATCTGTCTTGGTTTTTGAAATATTTCATATAATTATGACAAAAGACAGTCTACAATCCGCCATCTTGTTGTAATATTTGACCTAATTAACTAGGAAATTAGTGACGTCACAAGCAGGGTAAACCTGATGAAACTACTCCATAGGTGACCGAATTTCCGCGGAAGGCTTTTTAAAACGTTGTGGGCCAATTGAAAATGGAAATAGTGAAACATAATCGAGTTTCTGGCTCATAATGTCGTAAGGTTGGCAAGATAAAAATTTCACTTTACCCCGGACAGCACGCTGTCTTTCGTCAAATTATTTCGAAAACCAAAAAAGATAAGGGAAAATTGTAAAAGGTCTTGTTATACCATTTTTGAGTTCTTTCAAATGAGACAAAATGTTAATTTATATTGCCATACCCCTTTAAGAACATTTTAATGCATGCTTGTCAATCACCTCTTTAATTTGCGCTAACATTCCAAGCACTATTATCTTTCCTAACTTTACAGTACTACCAAGAAGATATTCCACAAGCCTCAACTGCAAAACAAATTAGATTTTGAATGGTAAGAGTTGCATGTTGTACTGACTGGAGTTGAGAAAAGGTGAGATTAAGGTTGAAATAAAAGAAAGCAAATAAAATGGGTGGAATGAAAACAATGGGGAAAAGATACCAGTACAACAGAGAGAAAAAAGGGTGTATTGGACACAGAATATTGTAAATAATTAAGATGATACATTGGACAATCATCAAATTCAATCTTCAGAAAATATTTCTGAGTCCAGGACAAGAATCAAACCTGGACCTCTCACCAGCAATCAGAAGGTGACAGGTTTGATTCCTGTCTGACTGGTACTGTACAATGTGACTGTGACCATTGCTTGCCCAATATACAAAGATGCCCAAAAAAGATAAATAGAAAGAATGGCAAGATGAAATTAAGAAATTTTAGAAAAATGTACTGAACATATTGTAAAATATTGTGCAATAGTGCAATACATTGTATTATTATATGTATAATTCAGGGTCCGAATTAGCGCTCCAAAAGAGCTTCGCATTTTTCTTTAGTGTCACAACGTACAGTAGCGTAACATCTCCCAACATATTGTGTAGCGTCTTACAACTTTATGTAGCGTCGTACAATGTTCCGTAGCGTCTTACAACTTAGCGTAACGTCTTACAACGTAGCGTAACGTCTTACAACGTAGCGTAAAGTCTTACAACGTAGCGTAAAGTCTTACAACGTAGCGTAACGTCTTACAACGTAGCGTAAAGTCTTACAACGTAGCGTAACGTCTCACAACTTAGCGTAACGTCTTACAACTTAAGCCCGTTTTCCACTTCAATCGTATCGTACCGAAACGTAGCGTATTTCTTTGTTTCGTGAGCACTAGCGCAAAACTAATGACTTTGACACAAAAGAAAACGCTACGTTACGTTACGGGTGAAGTGGAAAACGGCCTTTAGCGTAACGTCTTACAACGTAGCGTAACGTCTTACAACGTGTTATAACGTCTTACAACCTTGCGTAACGTCTTACAACGTAGCGTAACATCTTACAATGTGACGTCTTACAACGTGGCGTAACGTTTTACCACGTGGCGTAACGTTTTACCACGTGGCGTAACGTCTTACAACGTAGCGCAACGTCATTCAACGTAGCGTAACGTCTTTCAACGCAGTGTAATATTATTTATAATTGACTTTTGCAATTTGCATCACTCGTGTCGCGTTCACAGTGAACTTGGTTACTTAAAATCAGCTTCTAATACTCAGAAAAATCACTTCGCAGATTTTCGAAATCGCTTCACAATTTGCGATTTGCGAAGCGCTAATTCGGACCTTGTAATTGTATTTGTTGAGTAAACAATTACCTCATACTTTTTTGTTTTTTGACTTGGATGCGCTGCTGAAGAAGGGAGTGAAAACAGATCATGTCTTATGGTCCGCTAAGAGGTGAAAATACATTAAAAAAAATTCGATAAAATAAACAAATATGGTAACTATACGCTCACTAAAAGTAAATTAGTAATAATTGACGTTATAAAAAATGTATTTGATTTGTTTAAAATTGTTCATACATAAATCGGACAAAAATCAATCTGCCAGCAACTAATTTAGTTTGCTGATCAAAACACTGCACTGTATATAAACCACTCAGGGGTGATCAGAACCTAATTTCTCCTAATAACATCAATGGTATAACCAAACAGAGGTAATGAAAATATATGAAATGATCACCAAGATAAACTGACATGATTTGAAAACAACTTCTCCCAACTAGTACTATAAGAAATGTTTGGAGACCAATAAGAGAATTTGTATGCTGATCAGATACTGGGGTCTAAAGTGCCTACAGTATCTCACGTTTGGGGATTTTACGTATTCGTAATATTTGGGTATCATATTATTATATCTTGTCAGCAGAAAATTTGATCTGAACACTGGACTTTTTTGCTGTCAAATTTGTTGGATGTGATGCCACAAGAGTCATTTTTGTGGCAAGTAACAAAAGAAAACTGGTTTTGAATGCCTCTTGTGACATCACATCCGGTAACTTTTACAGCGAAAAACTGCATGAAAATGAAATTTTTGCCTGACCATACATGATTTTGCTCAGGAAGACCCAAATATTACAGATATGTAAAATCCTGGGCAAGACCAGTTGAATGAAACCTAGATAACATATAACCAGATAACCTATAATACATTTAATGCTAGTATCCACTAGTGGATGCTGTTCTCCAAGTGAAAATAGTAAGTGATCAGTGAGTGCTATCCATACTTTGAACATTGGATATATTTTATGAGCTAGAGGTTTAATCTACTGGATAGTGCATTTATCCAGGCTTCATATACAACCAGCCCAGAATTTTAAATTTCAATTAGAAGAGACTTCTAAACTAACCTGATATAAAACAGTGTATCTATCCTTAAACATGTGCGCCTTACATGGAGCTTCTGGATGTAAATATACTGGTTTTGATATTTCTCTAACAAAATAAAAATATAGAGTGGGTACGGGTACCACAAACATTTTTTGAAAACCAACCACTTATTTTATAGTGCCACCATGGATATTAAATAGACTGGATAGGAAACTAAGATCACGTGCGACGTTTCCAGCATGCTGATTGGTTTAGGCACCAGTTGGTCGCGTGAAAACCTAGTTGCAAATCGTGATGTCACAAAATCACCATAAATCGCAACGTTTAGCAATAATACAACTAAAAATGATAGTCAAACTACCAAAAAATATCACAATGCCACTTTACGATGGAATATCCGACTACCATTACCGGTACTCATTTTAGGCGAAAAGATCCAACTTTAGACGGTGAAAAACGCGTCCCAAATTTCAACTAAAACAACGGTAGTTTTGCGACGCCAGTTTCTTCACCACAAAACGAAAACAGCTGAAACAAAGACGAACAACATTTACCTCGATCATTTGGTCGTGGCTTAGGCAGGTTTGTAAGACGATGAAACATTTTGGAATCTCAATATAGCTACTTGAATACGAAAATATGGAGAAGTCGAAGAGAAACTCAGCAAAATCTGTGTACTCGTGACATCTTCGTGACATCACGATTTTCAACTAGGTTTTCATGCTGACGTCAACCAGTTTCCTATCCAGTCTATTTACTATCCATGGTGCCACTAAACTCAAAATTTGTATTGTCTTATTTGGAAGAACTTTTAAAATGATAAAGTAACTTCTTTTGAAGATTTTCGTTTCTTCACTTTCTTTTTGAGATATTTCAGTTTGTTTGATGTGAAAAATGTCTGGAATTTACGTCACACATGCATGAGTTATCAGAGAATGTTATATATCTTTGCGTTCATAACTATATATTTTTATTTTTATATAAAAAATTGCAATTTTTTTGACTTTTGCTCGAGAAAAAAATAAACACGTTATTTAGCGTTTTGGTCGGTCCGTACTGGAAAAATATTTTCCCTCAGTCTCAATTTCCCACTTCTGAGACTTCGGGAAAATATTTTTCCAGTACGGACCTCCCAGCCGGTAAATAACATATATATATATCTTTGTGTTAAACACTAAAGTGCGAATAACATGTGTGCATGTTTCTTCCACAATACCAAACCTCTCGATTTTAAAGGATTTCGTTCGAGAATGAAGAGATACACACATTTCTCCAATAAGTCATAATATGCAAATGTGTGACGTAAATTCTGGACATTTGCATATCAAACAAACTGATATATCTCAAAAAGAAAGTGAAGAAACAAAATTCTTCAAAAGAAGTCACTTTATCATTTTAAAAGTTCTTCCAAATCAGACAATAAAAAGTGGCACATTAAGCACTATTTGGCAATGCTGCCTGTCAGGTGAAAATTTGTGGCCTCATCTGACGTTAAAGATTATTTTTAATTTTTATATACTCAACTGTAAAAACTTTTTTCTGTCTGGGTTATATTTATATCTTGGAACTCTTAAAGGATAAAATGGGAGTTTGAGTCAGTTTCCTGCAAGTGCAAAGTATAAAAAAAAGTTCTTTGCAAGCTCTTTAAAGCTTAATAAGAAACTGGACTTACTCGAAAGCACTGATAACACAAAATGCATTGCCACTAGAAAAAGGATAAGAAAAAATTCTTATTTTGTCTCCCTTTATTATCATGATTATCATTTTTATGAATGTGTATGCTACTCGAACCTGTTTGTATTGTACCTGTCCTGTGGCCTGCTGATTGCTGGTGAGACGCTCTAACTATTGAGCCATGCAATAGCAGCCTAAGGTGGGACAGTTTCTCCAGTCATACCCCTCTTTTTCACACATTCCTATAGCCCCGGCCTGTGAGCTACACAGACTGGGTTGGTACCGTAGAGTGATTCCCATCAGGATCTTGCGTTGAGGAGCATGCACATTGATAGATAGCTAGAATGCCAAGCTACCACATTCCCCAATACATGTACATATATAAATAATCATTATTATTGTCATTATTCATCATCATCATTTAATTGTTATACTGCCAATAAGTGATGTAGTATATTATTGACGTGTATTGATTATAATTATTATGATAATTATAATGAATACACATCAATAATATACTACATCACTTTTATATTTATACAGTAATACAATAAAAATAATAATAGTCTAATAAGGGTAGTAATTGTTTGTTACTCAAGCTTCAACACAAACTCATAAAAATGCTTCTGAACCCCAGACAGGAATCGAACCCGCAACCTTCCAATCTCAGTTAGATGCTCTAATCATTGAGCTGCCAGAACTCAGATAGCAGAGCAAAGGCTACCCTATTTCCCCGCATATAAGTGCAGTGCCTATAAGCGAGATTTTTCCATAATTTTCAGAGTAAAAAAGGGTCGTTTATAGGCGCATGATAGATATGCATATAGATACGATATATATTAGTTAACGAACAAAGTAATTCGCTGTGACACTACAAATTATAATAGACAATGTTTGGTAATTTAACGTAAAAAGTGTGTGTATCATTAAAAAAGGTATTCTGTTCATGTCTATCAAACTCGCAGATTTTGATCGTTTAAAGGCGCATGTGCCTATATCCGAATATAAGCGCATGTGCCTTTATCCGAGGTGTGCTTATATGCGGGGGAATAGGGTACGTACTTGTGTACTAGTTTGTACGTGTGACATACGTACTGCTAAACTAGCAGTCTCAATATGTCTGTGTAGTGGATATCTTTTTATCAAGTATATATATATAACATTCAATTATCAAGTATATTATTATTAAAGAGAATTCGGAGCAACTGCACAATACAATGCCAATTTTTCAAGCTTTATCTAAATATAAAGGCTCCATGGCCCCCACTACACTCTAATTGAACTAATTGAACCCCTATATAACCTAGTTAATGTAGACAGTCTACATTACATTAACAAATAACCGCTAACCCCAAAACAACAAAGATCCTAACCCCCCGCCTCGAGTTTTCTAACCTTAACTTGTTATAACTATCACCCTAATGCCAAGTGTTAAGTAATTTTTTATGCATTCTGTTGCTCCGTGGCTCCACAGCACGGCTCCATACTGACTGAGGAGCCATGGAGCCAGTCTCAAAAGTAATGTCTCAAAAGTGGCATTGCATTATACAGTTTAGCCGAGAATTCAAACCTGTCTTCATCAGGACTTTCACTGCATTCTTGCACAGCAGTCTCAACAGCTTCCTTGCTCACCAAGGTAGACGACACTAACAAAAGAACGGAACAAATAAATTAATTTTACAGTAACAATAATTAAACATAATTTCATAGTTATATTAAATAGAGGTAAGAAGATAATTTCAATGTTTTAAATACAACAAAACAAAATAGGGGTGCCAACATTTAATAAGAGACAGTACAAATAAATTCACTTCCATACTCAGTTACAAAATTAACCCCATATCAATCAAAGTAAAACTTACGAGGCTGTTTTTGAACATTCTCGATAATTCTGTCGAGCCAATTTTCCAAGTCCTTCTCATTGACGTTCGACAAAACATCGCCCAAAAAACGAGAAGCATCACTAAATTTAAAGGAAATATAAATGTCGCGTTTTCCTTAAATTTACGTAGATATGTTGTCAGTCGACGTACCTTTTTAAAGACAGGCCATGAAGTTTAAAAGCTGTAACTATTTTCCCTCTGGCCGCCATATTGTGTCATCTCAAATTTGCGCGGGAAAAGGCGCGGAAAGTCAGAAAAAAACTAGTGACTAGGCAGTGAAAATCTGCTTTGTCATTACTTGGGCGACTCTGGTAGCCGAGTCTAGGTTTCGGCTCCGTCTGTTATTTTTACTATTTTTTACGCCACACAAAATGGCAAAACTGAGTAAGCAATTTTTCGCAAAACATGTTTCCCATCAGGCCTACCGCAGTTAAGCGCAAGGTCACTGATCAACGATTTACTGGTCAATTTATATAAAGTAAGCACTTACAAAACCTACCAACATGTAAAGCTGGTCCAAAAGAAAGAACTCACAGAACCGTGGACGAAACGTCAACATGCACATGCATCACAGTTAGCAAGGTAATTCAAGCGAATTAAAGCGATTTCGGACTTTCCTTTTATTGTCAATGAATCGCAGTCGGAAAAGCATTTACGAATTACGAGACCTGTAAACCTGAACCATTGCAAAGATTCTCTCCAAGATGAGAGAAACACAGATGAGAGATCAATCATGAAGACGGAATGGACAGCTTCCGAAGGACAGGGAAATATTATGCTGTGTTGCAAGAATTTCGTTCCCATTTTAAAATTCTAAATACATTTCCAAACAATCAATTAGATATTTGAAAAGTTCTGAAATTCCATTCCATTGAATAAAATAGACATGAAAAATTGAAAACATAAACACGACTTGTAAAATTCCTACACACGTGTATTAATACTGAGATATTGTCGTCCTTATACTGCTATCTCCAGTATACGGATTAACCAGTGGGACAGTGCCAACGGGCCCCGCGCCCTTGGAAGAAAAGAGAAGGAAAAGAAAAAAAAAAAGAAGTTTTACTTGGCCATTGTGGCCATATATGATGTTATGAAGACATGTGCACAAATTACTCATTAAAAGACCGCCAATATATGCAAGCACTCCGTGTTTAAGTGTTACTTCTGATATGCAATTAGGCTGATTAAAGGAGAAACAATTACTATGGGATTTTGTGAAAACCCATTCTCTTGCTCTTGGTTACTTCAAGAGTTCAGCGTGGACAAATATCAGAGATTTGCCAAATCCTGTAGGCAAATGCCTTTTTCTCAACAAAACGGTTCGCGACACCATAACTGGAGGCAATTGAACTTGGGGGAGAGTGAGCGACACCATAGCGTCTGAAAATCAGGCTAATCTTCCCCTATCCTTTAACGTACTTCGAGAGCGCCATATTAAATTGGCGATTGCTGTTGCGGCCACCCTACCACATGTACTACTTTTTCAATGTTTCCCTGTAATAACTTTCTTAGTCTTAAATAATTACTAAACTTATTAATATTTGTGGTGAAACCAAATAAATAAATAAATAGGGTAGGGTTGGAACAAAGGTTGAAAATAGTGAAAAAATAAAGAAAGACGTTATGCGTAATATATCAAACATCTCAAACAAACCCATATTTTAGGAAAATTTAAGATTTTAATATGCTTTCCCATTTCAATCTCTCCCACCCACAACGCTGAAAATATAAAATAAACGACACCGAGAAACAGATGTTGAATTAAATTCTAAATATTTTATAATTTAAAAATACATCATGCTCTTGAAGATTTAATTATCACTCCAAAGTTTCAACTCCTTCAAAAATGTCTGTTTACATTTTTGTATACACTTTATTATATTTATATTACACAAACGAAAACTGAAACATATGGAAATTCTAAAACCAGTTCATGATAACAATAGGTTAAGAATAAAACAACATTAAGACATGTTGTAAGACAGCTCCAAGTATCCAAGAGAAGGTGCGTTTCAACCACGGTCCATTCTGACCTCAATCTGACGGCCGTCCATGATTGTCCCATTAAGTGAATCTAATACCGAGGTTAAGGTGAACAAAACATTGGAATGACGGATCAAATTAGGGAGTTGTCATTAATTCCACCAGGGAGGGGCAGAAGGAAAAGTGCAGCATGTTGTAAAACATGGACTGATAAAACATGGACTGGAAAAACATGGACTGATAAAACATGGACTGGAAAAACATGGACTGGAAAAACATGGACTGATAAAACATGGACTGATAAAACATGGACTGATAAACATGGACTGGTAAAACATGGAGGGTTAGGATCTTTGTTGTTTTGGGGTTAGCGATTATTTGTTAATGTAGACATCTCATATATGATGTCTATACATCCCTGTTGACAACGCAGCAAAGTATTTTTCAAGTTTTCAGGTGATTTCAAGTACACTGGTGACTGATTAAAAGGATACTAATCGCACTTGTTGCCTCATCAGCGCTCTCGAAAAGTACAGTTGCACAACCTTTTGATCTTTGCTTTTCATCCATGAGAACATCTGCTCTAACAACACGACCTGCAAGATATTTTCTTCATGTTAGTATATAGGTTCCAAAGTTCCAATGACTGCAATGAGGAAACTACCGCATTGGAAACCTCCGTGGAGGAGAGAGCCAGGATTTCAAAACTGGCCGTCCAAAAATTTTGGTGGGCAAATATTTTCCTCAAACAACAACTTACAGGTCGCAAACGTTGGTTAACCTTTCATGTTACTCCATCACCAAATGAATCGAGGTATATAATCGTCATGAAATAACCGCTAACCCCAAAACAACTTAGATCCTAACCCTCACCCCCCACCTAATGAGTTTTCTAACCCTAACCCCCCGCCTAAAGTGTCTTCCTAACCCTCCCACCTCGATGTTATCCGGTGATGTTTATATTGGTGATGGAGTAACATGAAAGGTTATCCCAAACGTTGTTTAATAAAACCGCTGTTCAATGCGTTTGATAACTCTCACTTGCTCACGCCCACCTAAATTTTTTCGTCGAATTTTTTCGTGGCCACGAAAAAATTGTGGTGGGCGTGAGCAAGTGTGAGTTATCAAACGTATTGAATTTGAACAGCGGTTTTATTAAACAACGTTTGCGACTTGTAAGTTGTTGTTTGAGGAAAATAATTTGCTTAGGCCGTCCATACGAAAAGTGGCCGTGCAAAAATCTGAGTTACATACAGGACAGGTTATGATTAATTAGGCTTTGGATAAATTAGAGTTCGGGTTAGGATTATTTAATTAAGATTTGGGATGACTAGTGTAGGGGGACCTTATGATCTACGAAAGAAACCTTCATAACGGAAAAGCAAAATAGATTTTCACATTTCGACACTCAAAGCTTGTTTTATAATTTCGAAAACGTTTCAAAACGTTTTTCGTCCTAAAGACGTGAAAATGCGGAGTGGCGTAAAATATATTCTTCTTCGCGCCATCCAATATTATGGCTTCCGTCACGATTGGTCTTCAGTCATCATACCAAAACCTGCAATACAAAACTTTTTAAAAACACAATGATGAAGTTACCATACCAGCTTCTCTAAATTTATCTTTCAGCTCTTGCCAGGTCACTTTCCAAGGAAGCTACGAAAGAAGAACATCAAATACGTAAATCCACAACGTTAAAGGACATTGGCAACAAAAATATCTACTTCTTGAAGTGTCTATGAAGTGAAAAAATCGCTAGCATTTTTTTGCTCTAACGAACAAAGTAGCACGGCAGGATCGTTCGCTGAAAATTTCAAGTGAATCTGCTGCAGAGTCTTCGAGCTATCAACTCTCAAAGTTTGTCCATTGGCATAGTTTAACGTTACAAAATAGGGAAAGACTGCATACGTCATATACCACATATATTCAATGATTTCAATCCCAGGTGGATCATTAATGTTCAAATCCATTGTTCTTATGCATAGTAAGTACACCTGCATACGTCACCAAAAACGTGTAGCCATGCCAAACTTTGAGAGTTGATAGTTCGAAGACTATGCAGCAGATTCACTTGAAATTTTCAGTGTACACTCCTGCCGTGCTACTTTGTCCGTTAAAGCAAAAAAATGCTAGCGATTTTTCACTTCATAGACACCTTAATATCGAAGTATGACTTAGCTAGTCGGAATATAGCAGTTTGGTGGCGCTATCAAAATACTTGTAACATATTTCAAAAGTTGAATAAACTTTAATCTTAAAACAGCACTGATTTCTAAATAAAGACTGGATCGAGCAACTGTTGTTTGGATGCTGTGAAAAAATGAAGCCGGGAATATTTTGCGGCGGCCATCTTGAATGGACCACGCTATATAGTTTTACTGTAGGCGACAGAGACTGTCTGTCTCTGATCTTTTAAGATGCTAAAATGAATCAGTTGTCGAAGGTTTTCCGTAATTTAGAACACAAACTACGGCTCCATTACAATAACTATGAAACCGGGACAATTTGGGGCGGCCATCTTGCAGTGGTCACTCCAACATGGCCGCCAAACCCGGCTTCATAGTTACTGTTATGGAGCTGTGGATTGTGTTCTAAATTACGAGAAAACGACAACTGATTCATTTTAGCATCTTAAATGATCAGAGACAGATAGCCGTTTCTGTCGCTTACATAAAACTATATACACCTAACTTGGTCCCGACAAGATGACCGCCACGAGCTACTTCTGCCTTCATTTTCTGAACAATAGTTGCTCGCTCCAGTCTTTATTTAGAATCAGTGAAAACAGGCTTGTCGGTCGCCATTTTGAATATGACCGTGACGTCATGTGCTACCTATCGTAGAACCGTGCATTTCCCAGTTGTGGTTGAAATAGCAATTACAAAAATAATGCTGTAAAAAAGCAACACTTTTAAACCACTTTACCCAGCAAAAAACGTCAACGTCATTTGGCACAAGTATTCTTACAACCTGAAACTACGATATCCCGGCTATTTAATTCACATATTTTGATATATTAAAAAGGTATTTTTTTGTTGCCAATGTCCTTTTACCGTGAACTGCATGGAATTAGGTTTTACTTATTTCCTACAGCTTATTTTATAAAAAAGAAAACATTTTTTCCACTCTCCCATCGAGTTATTGAAAAGCTCATGGATGCTTCGGAGAACTCGAAATTGCAATGGAAACACTCGCACTACGGAGTTGTTTTCCTAAACTACCACTAGTGTTTCTAACATGATGGAAATACGGAAAATGTTTTCTATTTCTTATATAACTTACCCCTCTTATAGGACTGGATATAATACCACGAACAGTAGTCCTTGATGTCCATGGACAACCCAGCCAAACCCTCAACTTCCCACCCACAATGCACCATAACCTTCCTTAGCAACTCCCCAAACCCCGTCAAATCATATAGTGCTCTTTCTTCCCCAAGCCAAACATCGCATTCCGATACATTTTAGTTTTGAAAAAGGCCAACAAAAACGAAGAGAATTAGGCGAACAATGTCAGGTAGTAACAATTTGTTGAAAACCAAAAGATGACAAAAATTTACAGAACCAGCCACGTCGTAAACTATGCACTGACTGAGTTTCCAACGGTTTTTCAGATGGGAGCAAGCGAACAAAAGAGTTTGAAACCTTTTAAAAAACCACCAAGAAGCAGAAATCTCTCGCAACAGACACACTAGGACTCTGCCGGTGTGGTCATATTGACTTAGCATCTAAAAACAGATTAAAGTTTTTCCTATTTGATCAAGTTCCTAAACACGATAAAAGGCCTCTTCGTCCCATGTCATTGTGAAACCCAACGCCGGTCAATCTAACCCGATAGACAGTTGCGAAAAGACTTTATCGGTACACTCATTGTCAATATACCTGAACACAAATTGCCTTCATCTCTTAGATCAAGTTTCCCCGCGAGACACCGAATAAGGCAGGAAGACAAAGTCTAGCCCTGAGTCATTCCCCATACAAACTACAAACCTTGGCAACACTTACATTACGAACAAACACCTGCTTCGATGTATCAACTTTCTGCATTTGCGTCATTGGCATCATCATATTCATACTATTACCTCCAAACGACTGACCCCCCAAACTCTGACCGCTAAACATGCTTGCGTAAGGATTGGCACTGGTCATGGCCCCAGCCATAGCCCCAGTCACACCGGCCGACGTCAGAGCAGACACGTCACTTGCACCAGAGGTTAGGCCCGCAGTCTGCGTGCCTTGGACTGCTCCTGTCCCACCGTAATTCATTCCACCAAACCCAGCTAAGCCACCCAGTCCAGCCATGCTTCCCAAACTGGCCATACTTTGAAGCTGCAACATGGCGAAAGGGTTCATTCCGGCAATACCAGCCATTCCCGCCATGCCAGCCAAGGGGTTGGTAGGGGCCGTTTGTGTGGTGTTTGCACTACCACCAAACATGGCGAAGTACGGTGACTCACGATCCTTAAAAAAATAAAAACCAAAGTTAGTTATATTAATTTGTATGTACACTCGACTACACCGATGAAAGTAAAGGCAGAGTATTGGAATTTAAGATTTAACATCGAGATTTAAAGTGCCGTCTCACATTTGGGAATTTTACATATATTCGTAATATATGGGTCTTCCCACGGTTAATAGCAAAATCATAATATATCTTGTCAGCCGAAAATTTCATCTTCATGGACTTTTTTCCTGTTAAAGTTATCAGATGTGATGTCACAAGAGGCATTTTTGTGGCAAGTAACAAAAGAAAACTGGTTTGGAATGCCTCTTGTGACATCGCATCCGGTAACTTTGACAGCGAAAAACTCCATGAAGATGAAATTTTCGGCTGACAAGATATATTATGATTTTGCTCAGGAAGAACCAAATATTATGGATATGTAAAATGCCCAAACCTGAGATAGGCACTTTAACATCTTAAATCCTCTTTTCATTTAAAATTGTTGTAAAGCCTCCTGTAATATACAAGAACTGTGAGTACAGTACTGCTTAGAAATAACCTAACAAAAACCGAGGTTGAACCTCACCTTAATAAAGATATTACTCTGTTCTGTGTTAGTTAAACTGTCTCTAAAACACACTGAATATAAATATGGACTATTTTCTGTGTTACTATATAATTCTATTGTGCTTTGCTAAAGTTTAGCACCAGTTCTATCATTGTTTAACTGAATCTCAACCTCAGCCACACTGTTAGGTTATTTCTGAGCAGTACTGTAGCTCCGCTACTTGAGGAAGTAGTTTGAGAGGCTTCGCTCCACCTTATGAAGATGAGATTTATTCCTGTAGAGATTTAAGAATAACTACGATGACGTGTATGTACTTTGGAGAATTTTGTACTGGTCTGAAGAGCAATTGTGTTAACAAGAAAACTTTGAATCAGATCGAATTTGTGCCGGTCCGATGATACTCGTTTCAGTGTGACAATCAGAATGACCTTAGACCGGTATGAGTTCTTTTTTGTGCCAGTTCATGTAACCATAATTACTGCCGTGGTCTGACTTTGTGCCGTTCTTATAGTAAAAAAAATACTCTTGTACATAAAAATATAAATTTCAAAAGTGACCTACCAATCGAACATTCATGGTTCTGTCATACAAAGATTTCCCATTCATGACACCTTTGTTGTAGTCAAGGATTGTTCTCACAAAATTCAACAGCACACCATGGAAACCATGGAGATATCAAAACAATGTTTAATACCATTGTCTAGCTTATGTATATGATTTGAGATTGCATAACATTGAAAAGGATACACACTGCATTGATTGCTTCGACAGGTGTTTCAAACTGGACCGTGCCATGACCTTTGGATTTTCCATCACTGTGTTCTGGTATGTCAGCCCGGATAACCCTCCCTTCAAAAAAATGGAAAACAGATTATGATATCAGACATATATCATGATACAAGTTTTTGTAAGTAACTTTAAAAGTTACTGTCCATGACCCAATTAACTCCTACCAAACGCAGATAAGCAGATGGAACATGCTCCAATAATTGTTTGAATGCAGCCACGCTCCCAGTTGGTAACAACAATCATAACGTAACTACTCCGGAATTGACGCATATTTTGAAGTTTTAAAAACCATTTTGTCAATAAACTATTTTGGCTTTTTCACTTTCAAAAATTGTTAATAAATTTTTTGCCTGTCCACTTTCAAAAATTGCACCCTTGACTGACTGTAAGAATAGCAAATGATTTAACTTAGTGCTGTGCGCCGGAGTGCCGGAGCGCTGCCGGAGCTCCGGCGTTTTTTGTGCAGACAGGCCGGAGCCGGATTGTTTTCTTCCCGCTCCGGCTGGAAAATCAGAATGACGAAAAATATGACAATTTCAACGAAGCTTTGTTCACAAATAATGGCAACACTGAATTTGCAGAATGTGCATATGATCTGAAGCCTTGTCTGTTGAGTCAAACCATTTCAGCTACCGCAAAAAGTCAAATTAACAGAGACGGCAAAGTTAATACTCAGGAATCATTGCATTATTGATATTGCCACAAAAACGAATGGCCTGCTCTGACGCGTTTAGTTCTCTCGTATCTTTCTTGTCCACCATTCTCTGTCACTACTTAGCGATCTTATCGTTGACGAGAACATCGTCTCAAAGAAGCGTTGCGCATTCCTTCCAGGCAACATCGGTCGCTTAGCGTTCATTAAATTTAATTATAAGAAGTTTCAAAAACCCTTGGCAATTTACACTTGTATTTCGTTATTTGTATTTTGTAGTAGCATAACTTATTCGTTTCTTTAAAGTTTTCCTCATTTCTAGCATTCCTAGTTGTAGCATTGCATTTGCTTGATTTGAGTCGCTTTCACCGGCTTTCGGTTATACTTTTTACGGCTTTCACTGGAAGTAGACCATGGGGACAATTTTTGAGGCGAATAATATCCGTTTTTTATCGGGTTGGAATTTATCCCCAGAAAGCCGGAGCCGGATATCAGAACTGTATTAAAAGCGGCCGGAGCTGAAAAACCGGAGTTTGCACACCTCTAATTTAACTTTTCACTTCTCATTGTTTATTTCCCATGCATTTGACTGGCTACTTTCTACTCGTGACACCCTTTTGGCATATATACATGTATAAGCCCTATTTATTTTATTTCATCTTGTCTTACTCTGATGAAGGGCTCCGCTCAAAACGTCAGTATTTTGTTACTAAAAATCTCAGCAGTAAGCAGTTCACCACCTTTTCACTTTGCTATACATCCAAAACACTGCCTATGCTGCTCTCTACTTTTTGTCTCATTTTAGCCCAAATGACAGGTGGAAGGGCCTCTGAAAAAGCCTATGCCACACGTCTCTATAACGTGATCGAAACCTTTGTGCTTCTATTTCAGTATTCATTCTGTGGCATTGGAAGGAGACTTACCAGCAGCTTTAAATGTGTCCTTCAATTTTGCCCAAGTCACTCTGTAGTCAAGCTAAAAAGTAAAACAATTCCTGTAAAAGCCACCCTATTCTCAAATCGGACAGGAGAGCAAATATTTTACATTATCTGAGAAATAAAAACTTTTATTGGCAGACATTGAACCCTTTGTCACAGAATCCTTTTCTGGAATGGCCACATTTGAAAACCTAGTTATAAGCTAGGGTTGATGATGTTGACTTACATTGCTTACAAACACTGTACATGAAGAAGTGTCAGAACGAGAACTCATTTGTTGTAGTAACCCCAATTGTCCAAGGCCCATCATCCCATAACCAAGACCTCCTAAACCTCCCAATAAGTTAGCAGTGCCACTGTTGTTGTTGCTGCTTCTTTCTCTTGGGCGCCGTGGTCTATCGTCTGATTCAACACGATCCTATAACAAAGCATGAACTCTCATTCAATGAAAATCAAGGACAATAATACCAGCAATATCAGGGCTTGAGATTTGCAGTGTCCAAATATCCACGGGATACAGGATGGGGGAAAATGAAAGGAGATTGACAAAGAGAGCTTTATACTCAACTTTTTGTGAAAGTAAAAACTTTTGTGTTGAATGGACTACGATTAGATTTTGTATTGTACAATCTCAGATGAGATATATTATGCTAATTTTTGAGACATTACGCTAAGTTTGGAGAAATTGTGCTAAATTTGGAGACATTGTGCTAAATTTGGAGATATTACAAATTCATTTGTGCTGGTCATTTTGACAGGTACAGTGAAAACATTTTTTTCAGGCTTGTCCTAGGAAATCAGGTTGGCCATATGCATTTTTTGTTGGACCATATAGATATGTCAAAAAAATTTGTCATAAATACCTCTCTTATTTTCAACATTCTTCCTCCCAAATCTGTGTCGTTTAGCTCCCTGATTGCCTTTTCGGCATCTTCAGATGAAGTGAATTCCACAATTCTTAAATAGAATATATATGTTTTATTTTCTTACATGTATAACTCTGCTAATGTATAAGAAATTCTGATTCATAAAAAATATGATCAAGTTTAAAATAATTAAGTTTAATGCTTACCCACAGCCCTATGGAAGAAAAAAGAAAACAGAAGTTAATATCATGAGAGAAGTTAATATCATGAGAGCAGTTTATAAATTATCACACATAAAAGAAAGATATGTACAAAATTTCCATACAACCCTACTAGTTATTTGGGATCTATGAAGCAACAATCCAACCTCGTTCCCAGGGCATTTTGCCTCCACGGCAGAAGGTCAGCGAAAATGGCCCTGGGATCGGCTGGTCCATTCTATAATCCGATTGGCTTGTCATAAAACTCAATTAATTCAGCCGAGTATAATTTATTCATCTAGGGCCAAAATAAAAATACCTTGGTTTCCGGACCCTACCTAGTTTTTGGCCAGTAAAATACCGACCCTAATCTTTTTATTGAAATTTTGAAAAGCCTTGGTACGAGTTGCAGCTTAATTTGCATCCTGGGATAGTAAACATGGCTATCTATCCAGGCAGCATCCTCAAGATCAGCGTGGTTTGGTAAAACCTATAGTTCGTCCATGCAATGTTTGGAAAAAAAAAGTTAACAAAAAAGTTTAAAAAAAGTTTAAAAAAAAAGAAAAACCGACCTACCCTACCTAATTTTTTTCAGGATGAAATAGGAAACCCAGGTATTTTTTTTCTTGGCCTAGATCTGAATGCGGTCTTCAAATTTTACAGCAAATTAGAAGTGATAAAATTCGCTAAATTGGATATATGCTTCTTCATACCTTTTGTAAGAGATAACCATGGATGTATGGTGATTAAGCTTGTTAGCTGCAATGCTGACATGAACAACTCTGAAGAGCACTGAATATTTCTCAATTATTCAGGTCAACAAAGTAGACAAAGGAAATGGAACAAATACCAACAAAAATTATCATTTCTAAACACCCAGAAATTCTGGGTGTCATGTGACCAGCCGATCCCAGGGCCATTTTCGCCGACCTTCCACCGTGGAGGCAAAATGCCCTGGGAATGAGGTTGGCAACAATCAACTAAAGGTAAATAATGCTTTCCACTACAGAATGTACAATAGACACTTATTATTATTGACTTTTAAAGTGCCTATGAAACAAAAAAATTCAACTGTTTTTATGACCCACTTTGGCTTTATGATGCACTACAGTAAAGGAAAGTACTTTTATCAATGTTCAAACATCGCTATTTTGATAGAAAAAAAAGTCCAAAGCCAGCAGTCTGGTGATGTCACACATTAGAGTTGTCAATAATATCAATATGTTTATTTTTCGTCTCTAGAATCTATGCCAACTCTAACACGTGACGTCAAAGAGGTGATTTGAACGTGCGATGAAGTGGAACAAAATTGGTGTAATTTTTTCACTTCACATAAAAAAAGAAAGCACTTTCCTTTGTCGTGATTGAAAAACCAATACCATAAGATTCAGCACATTAAGAAGTAAAAAATAACAGAGTAGAAGTTTTCATTTATTAAACCATGTTTCTGTCTCTTAACTGTCTACTTTGGCTCTTTCTACCAAGTTGGCTAGCAAAAAATGTCACAAGTCACATAACCAAAGATGACCACTCAATTTTCACCTGGCAACATCTCACAAGTGAAAACAATGGAGTAGTTGCCAAAACAATGCAAACACTACTAACCAGTGGCAAAAATTGATTGTAAATTGCTTGTAAATTTTCAGTGACAATCAACCGGAAACAATCCACCAAGATCACTAAATTTGTCATTCATACTCATGAGATATACCATATTCCGCAATGTATAAGTTGATTTTCTAGGACCCAACATTGACATAAAAAACTGACCTTGACTTATACAAAGGGTCATAAAATGATGCATAAAATCATAGATCAGATATACTACAGTAATACTCAGTCTTCTCTATGCATCAGGAAATTATGGGCCAACAGCCAATCAGCTTATCGCTATTTCCTGCATTTTGAGGGGAGATTTTACAGAATTTTGAAAGTTCTAAAATGTCATTTAAAATTGCTATTTAAAAATTATTTAAAATTTGAGTGGAACCCTTCATCAGAGCAAATAAAATTCTATTGTGTATCTGACTATCTGTTTTCTTTCTTTCTTGGGTAATTGTCAACTGAACAATATTATAGAAACCACTTTATACCCAATTTCATTTTTACTTTCTTCTTCGAGTTGACATCACGCATGGCACATTTAAAAACACAATCTCGTTTCCAGGGCAAAAGCCTGCATTCATTTGAGCCTGTGGCGAAAAACAGTCTTGTCCCCTCACCTCAGCCTTTACATTCAAAGTGATAGATATCAATATCAATAAATATGTTACTGATCAAGTAGAAAAAAGAAATTAGAAATATATTATAATATGCAGAAAACCCTCACAAAATCAATCTAAGTATATAGGATTCTTCTCCATAGCATTTTTCAAAATTTAAAAAATTGGGGGATGACAACCATAGTCATCCAGGGATGTGCTCAGTGCATTTCAAGAAACCTCTAGGGGTTCAGGGAACATGTCACCTGGAAAATTTTGAAATCTAGAGTCTCTGAAATGCCATTTCCTGCATTTTGTGGGAAGATTTTACAGAATTTTTAAGTAGTTCAGAAAGTAGAATTCAGTAACGACATTGTTATGTAAACTAAACTAAATATAGAATGCTTCGTGAATATATTTTAGTCTGTTCTCACAAGACTGAGTAGTGTTGACTGTTGATTGACACATGCCGTATCGCTATCAAATGCAAAGCAGGAAGGAGTTCAACAAACTTCATCAAACCAAAATTGCTCAACATTTTATGAGTTTCTATTGCCATGGCAGATATGGTAAATAGATAGAATTATTATATACTGTAATAAACAATGTTAATATTCTCCAATTCGATAAAATATTGGTCTTGCCAGGTAGCCCCCTAGGTGTCCAGGTCGGACCACTTCAAGTTTATAAAGGCGGAAATTACAATAGCGACGCCACATCACAGCTGCCTTCGCCCCCAGCAAACACATACACCGACTAACCTTCGATTTCCCACTCGTATCTTCCAAAATTTCAGCAAAAACCACGTCTCCAACTACACAACAAAGTCAACTCATTTCTTTAAACAAAGAAAACGACAACAAGAAACGCACGTACGAGAGAAAAGCCTCTCAGATTATGAAATAATATTAAAATATCTTGACCTTAGCAACTCGAGCGACAGGACAAATATCATTACCAAGCTTATTTTTTCCCAAGTAAAAGCTCACCAAAACTATCATACCTTTCTTCATGTGATCTTTAAGATCTTGCCATTTTAGAGAAAAGGGGAGATTGCTCACGTAAACCCTGTGTTCTTTCCTACTACTGCTTTTCTTCGCTCGGTCTCTGTCAGTTTTGGAGGTTGGATAAGGAGAGTATCGGTTCGACTCTTTTCTTTCTCTTTCAAAACTGCCACCTTTACGAATTCTTTCCCTGTCATCGTCTCGGTCACTTTCTCGGCTCCCCTCCCTGTCGTCTCGTGAGTGACTGAGACCTTTCTCTTCGTTTTCAAGCTGTCTAGCCACTTCCATAAATTGCTCCACGCTTTCCGACATCATCTTTCTTCGAGTAAAGCTAAACTAAAGCGACACGCGGCAACGAAATCACCAGATCTTGCCTCGTTCTCGCGTGCTACCGACGGTCTCCGAAACACTATCCGACATTTAGCGACCAAAAACGACACAATATATGAGCTGAGTTGAGCTCTAATTTATACGAAAATACGAAATTATTAGAAATTTAATGATCCGTATAAATAAAGAGTGATAAGTAATTCCATGATCTAGACTGATTTCATGCATGTTTGTTCATTCACCCATTCATCCATTCCACTCAACCTAGCAATCTAATCCATCCAGTAGATAATTTATACCGGACTGGTATTAGTATAATATAGTGGTCAGTGATCGCTGCTTGACTTTCCAAAGTTAAGCACTGTACCTCTGGTACACTAACTGGATGGGTTACCACCTTGTTCATATATCGGTCCCCAGAAGACTGAAAATTAGTGTTGCCATAATCCAATGAGCAGTGCTAATTGGAGGTCGGGCTTTCACCAAGAGCCTTAAATAAAATTGGGACCAGCTCTGGCTGGGGTAAGTGGTTAATTCCAGGGATAGGAGTGGCGCCCACCCCACCTTCGGGTAGCAGCTAATGAAAGAGTTGCCTACGGGTCGCCTCCGGCTACGGCCGGCCAACTTACTTGCTTAGATAATTTATCAATTATTCCATTCATTTGCCAAATTTCCAAAACACCTAGGTGGGAAGTAGTCTGTATAAAATAACTGAAAGTAGGGTGAATAGCAATACAGACTTTTTAGCTATGCATCTAGAATTTTATTTCATCACTTCATTCAGATCTTCTCATCGAGTCTTCCAATAGTTGGATAGTCTGCGTGTTGTCATTTTGTGTGGTTAATGGGAGTATACATTTCATGAAATGCTAAAATTTATGTTTCTACAATTTGAGTTAAAATATTCTCAGTGCAATGCAAAAGTTGAAAACAAATTTAAATTCTATTCAAATTAAAATTATAATTTTAATTGGAATATAATTTATATTTGTTTACAATACTGTTGAGCTATTTGGGCATTTGGGGTAAATTGTGGTTCTTGGTGGTTAGATTAGGGTTACGAGGGGATCAAAACAGTAAGTCACATGCCCATGTATTCATGTTCTGATTGGTGACAGCTCTGCTGAGAATGTTGTGAGAGATCTAACATGGTGGAAAGACGATTATCTAAGGAATGAGAAAGATTTTAAAATAGAAACAATGTTTGCTCTGTCTCGTCGTAGTTGACGAAATGATTCTAGAGATCGTGGAAGAAATCCCTAGCCAAAAAGTGTAGCCATGTCGTCAAAAGGGTGAGCACAGTTATCTATTCAACCAAACGACTTTACACTGTCAATATTTTTGAAAGAAAACTTTGAACTTAGTTAATTAATGGCCATCCGACCGGTCTTGTACTAAGTGTCTCTGTTAATGTTAACACTAGGAATGAGCTGAGGAAGCTCAGTGAGGAGAGCTTGCAAAGACAACCCGAAGAAGTATTTGATGTTCTCGAGAAACTTGGAGAAGGGTAGGTCGTATTCTTGTTAATATTGTAACGTCTGTAATTGTATGTACCGGACGTTTGGTAGTTTGAAAGTCTCCTACGTTGAGAGAAAAGAGAAGAAACAAAACGGTATATCTTGTCACTGTTATGGTCTTTACTCTTTAATGATGTTCCTGTATCATGACATCATGTTTGGTTTTTTACATATTTATAATCTTTGACACATATTCTAATGAAACATGCTTACTATTTGTATTAGTTAGAATTTTATTTTCGTGCCTTTTCCCCTGCTAAAGTTGCTTTACCACTCACAGGAACTTATATCAAACATGTTTGCTCTTAACTTCAAACAGACCTGTTCAGACACAATCACCACACTCAAATTATCTTTGTATTTCACTGTTGAATCACTGTGTAATGTCTTTGGCATGTGCCTGGGTTGACTTCACTTCCTGTGAATACTTAAGCCTGGTTTTCATATAGTTGTAATTGTTGTAATTCAGTCGGCGACTATCGCCAATCAAGTCTTACAACAATTACAACTATATGGAAACGCGTGTTGTAATTGTTGTAATTGAATCGGCGATCGATCATCGACTGTTGTAGAAGTTGAATCAGGTTCAACTTCTACAACAATTACAACAGTCGCCGATGCAACAACAGTTAATGGAAACATCAATCGCCAACAGTCGGCGACTGTCGGCAACAGAAAAGTGTCACATGATGGTAAATAACCAATCAGCATCAAGCGTTGTATTGCCAGGCAGAAATATTCTTGATAGTGAAGCTTTAGTTGAACCAACGTGTGATAATGGCCAAGATTCTCTTGAAAAGTCTGCCTTAAGCAGCAACACATTTTGGTATTGCAACAGTAACCTCTGATTTAACTGTATTATTTACATTCAACATATTTATGATTTCATGAGAAAAGAACAGAAAGAAGTTTAGGACAGTGTGGTCGAATTCAGTCAGAGAAGAACAGCACTAACACTCTAACCCAGGTCTATGTTTTACGAAACTGCCCACATGCGCAGTTTGAACATAAATCGGCAATTATTAATCCGCAATGTCCTGAGTACTAGGGAGAAATATGCCTGCATCTGAATTACATGGAAACATGACTGTTGTAGTCGGCTACTGAATTACAACAATTACAACTACCTGTATGTGGAAACCAGGCTTTAGATTATAAATATAAAAAGGTCCATACATGATTGTTTAAAAATCCTGTAGGAAGCGTCAAAGCTACTGAGCCACAAATACTTGTTTGCATTCTTTTCTTAGTAGAGATGTGCCAATCACCAAAAATTACCAACTAGCCTATTTGATTAATTAGTGGCTGATCACAACACATAATCAGCAGATTAATCTGCCATAGCTGATTAATTCTGTGCCAAAAATTACCAAGACCTCTCTGGAGAATACTGTGACATTCATAGTACTTTTCTGTTGCTTGACTCTGTGCTTTGTTGATATGAATATGAATAATAGATAGAATATGTTATTTAATTTGTCAGACATAAACAAAAAGACAATGTATATTTCAAGTATTTTATATTTCAAGTATTCTATAATCAGCAAACAATTCAATTGTGCATAAATAGCCGATTATTGGTCAATTACTTCCACTTAATCGATATATCAGCTAATGTGGATCCTAGCTAATTTCTGAAAAAGTAGCAAAATTCCTAAATTGAGATGGTCAGCAAGACTAGTGTGAGAATTACTGCGATAAAATAAATAGGTGTTAGAAAAAACTGTTGGAATTAATGTTACAGTACCTAAAAACAATGGGGTGATGCTATTTTTTTTCTGCTGGGTTACAGTTCTTATGGCTCGGTATTCAAAGCAATGCACAAAGAGTCTGGTCAAGTTGTAGCCATCAAACAAGTTCCCGTTGACACAGATCTTCAGGAAATCATCAAAGAAATCAGCATGATGCAGCAATGTGATAGGTAAGAGTATTTGTGTTTCTGGCTAACACAACTAATCTCAATTAATTTTTTTAAAGTCTCGATCCTTATACTCTTTCAGCCCCTATGTTGTAAAGTACTATGGAAGCTACTTCAAAAACACAGATTTGTGGGTATGGAAATATATTATTCAAAGCAACTAATTCCAATACACTGACCATCATAAACCACTATTGCATTTTAATGCTATATACCCCAAGGGTGATCAACACCTAACTTCTCCTAATAATATCAATGGTTAACCAAGTATAGAGGTAATGAGAACATAGGAAATGATCACCAAAGATAAACTGACATATTTTTAAAACACTACAGATATAAGATATGTTTGGGGACCAAGAATTTTTATGCTGATGCTGGTGCAGTTAAATTTTATTGAAATTGTTAAATTTTATTTGTAGATTGTTATGGAGTACTGTGGAGCAGGTTCAGTTTCAGATATAATGAAACTTCGCAGTAAGACTGTAAGTTCTCAATCTAAAATATTTTAAACGAATATGCTACGTATTATGAACTTGACGATGTCTGGCTACTCCAAGCTCTCCCACATTCACTACAGCAGTCATGCTTGGCCGT
Source organism: Chrysogorgia sp. JL179-B06 (assembly GCA_035772405.1). Lineage (NCBI taxonomy): Eukaryota > Metazoa > Cnidaria > Anthozoa > Scleralcyonacea > Chrysogorgiidae > Chrysogorgia > Chrysogorgia sp. JL179-B06. The sequence continues at coordinate 1,504,054 of JAYKKM010000315.1, forward strand.
TTGGGGCACATTATTGCGCGCATGTGCCTCCCCATGTGCCTCCCCATGTACCTCCCCATGTGCCTCGATTTGTTGAGGTTCTTGTTTTTCCACATGCTTCATTTGTTGCGAGAGTGTGTAATTTCTCTGTGCACCTCTTTGGTGTGAGAGCATGAAATCACGCGCCACTACCGGTACTGTAAGTACTACATACTTTGTGTGGCAATAATCATGTGATCCCGCTTATTATCCGACTAAAAATGTGAGGATTGGAAGAAAAGAAAGAAATCTGATTCAGTTCCTGGACAGCCATTCTAGGCTACAAGACATGGCAAGCTCAAACTGCCAGTCGAAAGACCAAAGTGTTGAGCAAGCCACATTCAGAAAATATGGGAAAGATGCAGTAATTGGATCTAAAACAAAAGAGAGGAATGGCAAATTGCTGATGATATTTGTTTGGTGCAAGCTTTGTGCCAAACATAAAACAGCTATTCTTACCAATCCGTACTAGTTTTTCAACCGCGCACCTGGTTTTCATATGGTGCACGATGTCCCGCACAACTACGAAAAATCATATGGCCAGGCCTGAGCAGTGTATATATTAACACATGTTAGAAGATTATACATTGCTAAAAACTATTACATCAATCATTCAATAACTTTATTAATGTGTCAAATCTACTACCTAGCCACACAAGTGGCCTACTAATTGGAGACACTAAAATAATACACTATCTCTCTCTTACCCTAGTGTTCAGAGGAACAAATTGCCTGTATATTAAGTTATGCACTAAAAGGCTTGGAGTACCTTCATTTACGACGTAAAATTCACAGGTATGTCATGTTAAACCAATTGGGTTTCTTATTTTGTGGGTGTTGTTTAATTGTTAAGTCTTTACTGGAAATATGTTACCCTCAGTTTCGACTGCATGGATCTCAGTCCACATAGTCAAGGCTTTGGGCAACGTTTTGCCTGTATGGAACCCCTGTTTGCTAAAATAATATATACAGAATACTGTATATATTGTTATTACCTTCAGAGATATCAAGGCTGGTAATATTCTATTGAATACTGAAGGACAAGCAAAACTAGCAGACTTTGGAGTTGCTGGACAACTCACTGTAAGTATAACGTGTAGTTGTAGTAGAGAACCCATTCCACTTGTCAGTGTATAAATATCCAAGATGATAGCTAAAACAATATTGTAAGTCTACCATAAACAGACAGATTATTCAGAAAAGGTATGCCTGTGCCATAGATATGCATAAGGAAGAGAAGTATTGTCTGTTAGAGAAGGGAAAATAGCCTACAGTGTACCTTGAAGTGCCCATCGTAGCTCCAGCAGGCCCTGGCTTATTTTGGAAGCATTGCCCTGATGTGTTCACATAACATTTTTCCCATTATCCATATGTGATAGTATTTGATCAGCAATGTATGGCACTATAAATATTTTGGTAAGGTTGATAATACTTTTATCTCAATTTTACCACCACTGTCATAGGACACCATGGCAAAGAGAAACACTGTGATTGGCACACCATTTTGGATGGCCCCTGAAGTAATACAGGTAATAGCATCCATGCCTCCATTCATTAGTCTTGTAATGTCATTGTAAATTAACTCACCAGTCACCAACTTGTCTGTTCTATACTTATTTTCTCTCCAGCATACATACTTATCGTGTTTCCTATGGTCACGTCATTGCCTTTTTTTCTTATTTTCACACTTAAAATTATTTTCTAACATCCTTTTCATACCTGCTGTGTGTGGCAACTTGATTTCACAAATCTTTGATTTTACAGGAAATTGGTTATGATTGCTTGGCTGATATCTGGTCCCTTGGTATAACAGCTATAGAAATGGCAGAAGGAAAACCACCTTACTCTGACATACATCCAATGAGGGTAGGCTACTTAAGCCTTTAGGGCTGATCAGTACTTAACTTCTCTTAATAATATCAATGCTTAACCAAGCAAAGAGGTAATGAGAATTTAAAGAAATTATTTAAAAAAATTATGGTGACATTAGGTTTTGGCTAAGTTTCCGACAACAGTTGTAGCTCATTTGGTATTGTAGAGCCCTGGACTTCAACTGCATTCCCAGACAATACTGGTGACATATTCAATTATACTTTATCACTGTATACGACAACGTTAACTTAGTGTCTCAATGTTTAGGCTATATTTATGATTCCTACCAAGCCACCTCCATTTTTCAAGTACCCAGAAAGTTGGTCAGATGAGTTCAATGATTTTGTGAAAAGTTGTTTGGTGAAAAATCCTGAACAAAGACAAACTGCTCAAATGTTACTCATGGTGAGTTGTAACACTGCTTCACTATCGTGCATGCTCCAATTGACCAATCTGCAGAAACGTTCCAAATTTGCGGATTCTGTAAGGAGAAAATTATTTTTAATACATTAATTCAGCTTGTTTTTTATTATTTTGTGTGTTATGTTACAAAACATACTAATACAAAGTACATACCTGGGTTTCCTATTTCTTGTTGCAAAAACCTAGGTATCTTTTTTTATTTAACATCCAATGATGATATTCTTTGTCAATTATGGCAGCACAGACATTACGAACATTTGTTATTATATCAACAAACAAACAAACAAGTTATATTTATAGCTATGAAACTAATGTTAAGTAAGTAAGTAGGTCTTTTGCTACTACCCAAAGGTAGGGGTGGGTGCAACTCCTATCCCTAGACAAAGTCCACTTACCCCAGCAAGCTGGTACTCATTTTACCAACCTCATAAGGATGGAAGGCTGAGTTGACCTCGAGTGCTATGACAGGCACACCTATTGAAGCACAGGAGAGAATCAACAACTCTACTCAGGGGCGTACCGTACGGGGGGGGTGTGGGGGGTATGACACCCCCCCACTTTTCACTGAATTGGTCGGTAAAACGCGGAGTCGGTCGGTAAAGCCTGGCATCGTCGGTAAAACCGATTGGTCAGACCGGAAGTTGGGAAAACCTTGTAATAGTTAAGGCTGTCGGTAAACTATTCGATTTAATTGCATGGGTTAATGTTAAATTAATATTCCTGAGCTTACAAACCTCCCTTTTCCCGATTTCGTCGGTAAAACTAAGACGATACACCCCCCCATCCAAAATGGTCACGGTACGCCACTGACTCTACTCACATGAGTCTCAAGCTCAGGGATCAGACGAGGTACAGTAGTCACCCATCCAACTCCAAGTATTAACCCCGCCATATCAGGCTTAAGTTTAACCTCAGAACTCAGTGGTGAGGCGCGTGCCACCCGTGGATCTTATCCAAAATTGGTGCAATGTAATAACATATAGTTTTGTTTTAATAAAAAGGTTTTATAGGTCTCTCGTATAATATATATTTTCCAAAACCAATGTCAATTTATACAGATGAATGAACATATTCGATGAACAGATTCTGGGAACAAAGGAAGCTACAAAATAAACATTTGTTCTATATAAATGTCATATATACAGTTTGATTGTAATATTTCAGAACGCGAAATAACTAACGGACAATGTCCGGCCAAATTGAGGCACTGTCCGGTCAAAATGACCGGCAAGGCGAGAGTTTGACCGGTCACATGACATTAAGCAAAAGAACAAACTAATTGCTTAAAAGACGAAGTGGGGATAAATTCAATTGCGAGCGGCTGTAACTGTTAAAACAAGCACTGTTATGTTTGTTTTTTACTATATCAACCAAATGAGGCGATCGCCCGCACGCAACGAACTTATTTGAATTTATTGAATTTATTGACGACAGACGGATTTTCATTATGAACAAGCCAATCATAATTCCGAAACTGTCCATAAAGGAGTCGACAAAGAACATCTACTTTATAGAATAAAATGAATCTGGAATGCTAATTAAATAAATTAAAGCTGAAAAGTATCGGCATTTCATTTGTGTTGACACGATACCATTCATTTTGCAATTTAGAAAGGTTTTTCAAATTGCTCCAGATAATTAGGTGACGGTTTCGCACGGTTTCGCACATTTTCAGTCTTGTATCGCGTGTAAACGCAACGGCTAACATAAGCTAAAGCGCAATGTATTTTACGTGAAAGTCGTGAAGGAGTTTACCGATGGAGATTACGGAATTAAGGCTTTTTTTAGGCTTTAGCTGAATAATTTGTCCGGTCATAAAAGTCTGAGCTAAAATTGACTTGGCCGGTCATCTTGACGGGCGACCAGCTAGCAGTTATTTATTTCTTCTTCAATTCCTGATCAATTTCTGATTCCTCTGCTGCACAGTGAGCACTGATGTCTTTTCTACCTGGTTCTAAGAAAGGCTCTAAAAAATGCGAGAAATACTCTAAAAATGATGATGATGTACTTACCTAAACAAAAAGAAGTGTTATAACTTATTGTGATTTGCTTTCCCTTTTGTGATTTGCTTTTCCCTTTTGTGATTTGCTTTCCCTTTAGCACCCGTTCATTAGAAAAGCAGGACCATGTGCTCAATTGCTAGGAATGATTAAGGAGGCACTAGAAATTTTGGAACAAGAATCAAAGGAGGAATACGATGAAGTAGATGGTAATGAATATGACGAGGTAATTTTCATTGTAATATTTTTAAAATCAGATCCATAGTTTGACGCTACTCTTAAAAGAATCTTAGGTAGTTTCAACGTAAAACTTTTCTCCGAAACCTTTCTTGACGTTGGGTCATCTTTTTGCAAAACCTATAAGGATCGTATTGCGAAAGAACAGAGGAAAGACGCTATTTATTCCATTCCGTGCAATGACTGTGATTAGGAGTACATCGGTCAGACTAAACGTCAGTTTCGTACGGGTTTAAAAGAACACCAAAAGGCTGTTTTCTTTTCAAAAAAGGAAAATTCTGCTTTGTCGGAGCACGCGTGCGTAACCTACCATGAGATTGCGTGGGAAAATTATTACCACTAATCCGCGGTACCATCAGAGACGTTGTTTGGAGGCTTAGCATATCAATAGCGCCCACGTCCCATTGAATCGCGATGACGGTATCTATTACCAGAAGCTTATATTTGCATCTTGTTAATAGATAACGCGTCATTATCGGTTCTATGAGGATATAAATAGAAATCCTAACCTTACAATAATCACCCCTGGTGAAGACACTAGATTGGAGTGTCGATACGTTGGGTCGTGGACAGCAATTTTTAAAATTCCGTTCAAGTTCATGTCTGATTTATCACCTGGCTGCGTTGCGAGATTATTTGTTAATATTTTTGAAATTAGATGTCTGTATTTACCAGCTTGTGGTGTATGCCGTAGCTCAATGGTTGGAGCATCTCATCAACAATCCGATGGTCACAAGTTTGATTTCCATAGTACCAGCATGCACAACCATAATTTCCCAGCGTGTATTTAAATTTTTTTAGGATGATGATGATGAAGATGATGAAGGCGAAATAAACGAGTCTGGGACTATGATAGTTAATAAAGACGTACCAGACGGGACAATGGTGGTGAATGATAATGGGACAATGGTGGTAAACAGTGACAATGGGACAATGGTGGTTAATAATGATCAGGAAACACTGCGGTCTGGTTTGGGGACAATGGTGATTAACGATGATGAGGATGGTGAAGAGGAAGAAGAAGAGGAGGAGGGTACAATGAAAAGTAAGTTCATAACTTCATCTAAGATTATCAACCTGAAAATGATTTTAAATTAAAGCTCTGAGAAAGACCAAAAGTATGATTTTAACGGCACACAAGATCTTGGGGTGCAATCTCCAGGGGTACAATCTCCCGGGGTGCAATCTCCCGGGGTGCAATCGCCCGGTCACTGATCTCCAGTCTTTACTGGATCGAGCAACTATTCCGCGATCCCTTCAAGATGGCCGCCGCGAAATATTCCCGTCTTCATTTTCATAGTTGCTCGATCCAGTCTTATTTAGAGATCAGTGTCTCCCGGTGGACCACACCGCCCGATTGCATGTGATTCGTTACATTTCATTTTAGGAGTGGGCACAACGGAATCAAAAGATGAATATCGCCCTTCGTATATGGATCACTTCGATAAAATGTTTGAAAGTCCACAAGCAACAGACGTGGTCACAAACGAAAGGAAACTCTCAGATAATTCCACTTCGCAAGTTGTTTTACGAAGGTCTGCGGAGTCACCGTTTCGACCACCGAAGAAGTTTGGACCAGGAGATTTTGACTTTGTAAGTAACCATAGATAAACGAGACATAGATTGCGGGCTCAGGCGGCGCGCCGGTATGGGGAATCCAAGATGGTGGTTCAAACGGGCAAAAGCGACCAGAACAAGGCAAGTTTACGCGACTCTCACGAAAGGCTAACTGATAAAATCGTTTCAAGCCTGTTGAGACACTGTAAAACATGCAGTATGATCAGAAAATTGTGACTTTCCGTTCGTAATTTTGAAAATTGGTTCGATGTCCTTTCAGTGATGAGACTTGTTGATGTCATTTCCTTAAAGTGCACGTTAGGATAGTCGATAATATCGATATGTTTTTTGTGGTGCTTGAATGCTTAGCTGTGGAAATATTACTGATGTTTGAGTTAGAGTCAACTTTCTCCTCTGAAAGCGAGATCAGTAATGATTTTTTCATAATCTATGCCGACTCTAACGTGTGACGTCAAATAGGTGATTTGACCGCGCGATGACGTGGGACAAAATTGGTGCAATTTTTCCACTTTACATAAAAAATAAAACACTTTCCTTTGTCGTGATTGAAAAACCGATACCACCATAAGATTCAGCGCACCAAGAAGTACCAAAATGGGTCATAAAAACAGAGCAGAATTTTTCGTTTCATAGGCATTTGAAGATGCAGCAAAACAATACAAATACGTAATATAGATACAGCATGAGCGATTGATCGATACAAGGCAAGTCGTGTAAACCCCATACAGATCGGCTGCGAATGCTTTATCGTACTTTAAATACGAATGCATTTTGTCAATAATAATCACAAAGTACTTACGTGTTCCTGTTGACAACTGTCCGTCGTCAATGGTCCTGGTGTACGAAATTGCACATCCTACTTCAACTTGTTCGTCACTTTTCTCTCTTGTAGTTGAGAAGCCTGCCTTTCGACGAGCTTCTTCGAAGAATGAACTCCCTCGATTCAGAAATGGAAAAAGAAATCGACACCCTTCGCAAGCAATACCAGGGAAAGCGACAACCCATCCTGGACGCAATGGAAGCAAAGAAGCGGCGTCAGCAGAATTTTTGAGACTCGACCACGCTTGGTGCTGGAACGACCAAGTGGTGAACTCATGCGCTGTATACGTGATTAGATTTAGATTAATTGCACAGTTCAACTGATATATACGAATTGTTGTGTATACCCACAATCATCATTTGTACAAATACATCACACATCTACGAAGCCTTTCATGGCTGGGGTATTTATAAAAGAGGACATGGCTTGTAGGTTTATATTTTTCGGTCACTAAACTCGCAATGATCAATAATTGCAAGATATGTAGTTAGATACTGTACGTGTGGACGTCATACTCGTGATACACGAGAAAGAGGTTTCAAGATGACGCAATGCAAATGAGGACAAATTGAGAAGAAAAAGTGAAAGGCTAACGCTTACCTTAGTTCTAATCCTAAAGCCCTGTGAGAGTTGTTTCGACTCTCGCCGTTGCTCCAAGTCAAAGACGAATTCATGAGAGCCTAGAATCGCGCGCGCTATTTTTTAAATCTTGCGTAATAATGAAGTATTATCAAATGAAAATAAAGAGGAAAAACCATGACTGACTGAAGAAGTTTGTTTGACTTTTTTTATTAAATAACCACAACAAAACATTTTGCCTTTTTTGCACTTGCTGCGATAGAAAAATGGTGATTGCTACACATGCCCAATTATGGTTAATGACGGTGGATGACGCTCATTGATGGAATACTCGCAGTTGAGGTGACACGTCTGAGTCGTCTTCTGGACGATCTTTTTTAGTTACCGTGAGAGGTTGGACGAAATGAGAGATTGTACTGCTATCATACGATCGGATATGCATGTATGATGAAATACATCAGAACTGCTAACCCCCAACAACATAGATCCTAACCCACCCCCCCCCCCCCCCCCCCTCCTAATGTGTTTTCTATTAAGACACAGTTGAGGTACTAGCTCTCATATGGGTAGTATTGATGTATGTACGATGATGGTTTCAGGGGCGCCGGAGCCACGGGGGGGCACACGTGCCCTTTGGTAACATTACAATATCTTATACTTTGTTTTGAATTTATTTTATCACTCGAAGTTAAAATTTATACAGCAAAAATCGGAAAGCAAAAACATCTAAATTTAACATCTTAATTTCGCTGGTCGCCGTGGTCGACGATTTACAGAGGCATGCAACTGACGCAAGCGTTTTCTATTTCTTAAATATTAAAATATAATATTATATAATGTTACATTATCCACTTAGCATTAATTATTAAATATTGTTATTGACAAACGTTTACTGTGAGTCCAGTAATAGATATTAAATAAAAAAGACAGACGGCTTCTCCTACTAAATGAAAATTTCCTTTCACTTGTTTGCCAAGTAAGGTGAAAGTGCCCTTTTTCGAGATTCTGCTGCCCTGATTTGCTTCTGGCGCCCTTGGATGGTTTGTAGTGGATACTGGATAAGGTAGCTCTCTCATCCGCAGAGGCTTATCTTTTTGCGGCGGGCAACAGGGGACTAGGGGAGGCGCGTGGGGAACGACTGGAAGGAGGAAAGTTTCCTTTCCCCCTTCCCATTTTTCCTCGCGCGCCTCTCCGCTTCCCGCCCGGTGAAGGCTAAAAGGGATGACTAAAAAGCCTAAAAAGGACCTTCACATTTTCTAGAACTACTAATCCTCACCCTAACCTTGATCCTAACCTTAAACCTAACCGTAGCTAACCCTAACCTAACAAAAAATAAAGACCAGACAAAAACGAACAGAGTGCCAAAATTTAATTGAGCCCACTGTACGAGTGGTCAGTTTAAACTTCGTGAGCGTAACAAAGTGTTTTGAAACACTGGTTTTGCAGTGATTTGTTATTTTGTTTGAGATATTTTCGAGTTCTGTCTGTACAGTTTGCGTTAAAAACTTGCAAATGTCTCCCGTAAATAATTCACGCAAAGAGAGTTAAATATTTTCTCACCTTGCTTCAGAGAGTATCCAAGATAAAGATGGCAAGATAGGGTTTGATACGCTGTCATATATTAACTCCATATATAAGTATGGTGATCTGTCAGTATTATCTGAAAGGGATGTGTAAATTTGGTGATCGCTGCCGCAATGAACATCGAAAGCCCGGTGAGGAAGCCTCGTGACTTGTATTGCAGTTGAATCTTTATCAAGAAGATTTTCACCTGTAATAAAATGGAATTTAATTATTCGTCGTATATTGACATACTATTTTATTTTTATAATTTATTACTTCGATGACTTAGATAACAGAGGTTCTAACGACCAAGGATATGATGATCATTACAACCAGGGTTATCGTGGTCACCAAAATTATGATCAAGACAGGAAAGGCGGTGGTGGTGGTCAGGCTGGTCAGGCTCGTCATGGTGGTGGTCGTCAAGGTCATGGTAATCAAGGATACGATGATCATTACGACCAGGGTTATCGTAATAACCAAAATTATAATCAAGATAGGAAAGGTGGCGGTCGCCAAGGTCATTATGGTGGTGGTGGTGGTGGTGGTGGTGGTGGTGGTGGTGATCAAGGACATGATGATCATTACAACCAGGGTTATCGTAATAACCAAAATTATAATCAAGATAGGAAAGGTGGCGGTGAGGGTGGTGGTGGTGGTGGTGGTGGTGGTGGTGATCAAGGACATGATGATCATTACAACCAGGGTTATCGTAATAACCAAAATTATAATCAAGATAGGAAAGGTGGCGGTAACCAAGGTGCAAGTGATGACTATCGTGGTGGTGGAAACGACAAGTACCACTACGATGCCAAGAACACTGGTAACAGTGTAAGTGATGGCTGAATTTGTTATTATTAATCAATTAACACTATTAAAGGGGATAAAGGAGGTCTTGTCAGGGTAAATTGTAAATTTTACCACTCAATTTTCCCACTACTTGATGTATATAGACCATCAGATAATTAGTTTCTACTCTAATGGTTTGTGTGTTTGGGTGGCCTGATCCAGCAAGTCGTAGGCAAGTGTTTTTTACGCTTTTCTCAACTTAAGCAACATCCCAAATATTCGGATCACCATCCAAACACACAAACCATTAGCTATTTCTTTTATAAAAGAACAACATACTAGTTTTGTTTCCTTTAAATCCCATGTTTGGATGGCCTGATCCAAACACGGGGATATTGACCAATCAGAGCTTGCATATGACATGTTATTTTGTAAGGATAGATGTGGCTGCTTTGTTTATATGCAAACGTAGTTGTTTTTCTTTGTTTCTAGAATCGTTTTTCAGCTTTATCTCACCAACCAGATCCTGAAATGCCAAATTTTGATCAAAGATCTCAATCAAGAGGCCGGACCAACTCGTCAACTAGCCAACACTCTGACCAAAATCTGTAAGAGTCTACTTCTCAAAAAAGCAGATTTCATATATTAAAATGTCACATATGATAATAGTTTCATATGCAAAAATTTCATATTATTATGTGAAGATGTTCCACATATTAAATGTTCTTCTTTAGTGTGTGTGTGTGTGTGTGTGTCTGTCTTCACGGATGTGTTTTACCGTTTTAGAGAAAGAGTTGTTAAAAAGGAGATACAGGATTGGACTGAGGGTGGTCAATGGCCACTGTCTTGCTATTCACCCATACCAAGTGACATTTGTTTTCATGGTAGGTTAAAAAAACACCTTAATAGTACTATTTTTGGAAATTTCAGAGCAAACTGATTGTATATATGCTGCTCTCTGTATGTATCTAAGATAGAAATTGAGTACTTCAAGTGATAAGGTCAAGTTTTTATTAAAAAAATTGCTTATGCCTCAATCATTCTTCAAAATCATTTTGAAGAAATAATGAACATTTAAGTTAGTTTCTGTTAAAACAACTACATAATTCACTGTCAATAGATAAGGCAATAAATTTCAATCAATTAAATCTTTGAAAGTTTGCATGGTGAACTTAAGGCTAGTTTCCACTCAGGAAAATCTTCCGCAGGACCGAAATGTACAGAAGAGTTTCCCAAGTGTTAAAGTCATTAGTTCCAACCGAGAGCTCACAAGACAAAGAAAACTTCCCTGTCCGTTACGGTCCTGCGGAAGATTTTCTTTAGTGGAACACCTGTTGACTCAGGCCATCATCAGTTTTCTTGATTTGGGTTGGCACAAATTTGGTTCTGGGCATTATAGTTCAAAGTCTGATTAACCCTGTAGTAGATACTGTTTTGTTTTTTGACACAAGGTCTTGTGGATATTTCGCCTGAAGAAGTCCGAGTCGAAGCTTATAAAGCGAATGCTGAAGGAAATTCTCAGAGTTATGTAAGTACACTAGTTGGGAATGGATGGGACGGCAGCTCCAGGAGAAAAATTAGGCCCTTTAATGTCACCAGACTTACAAAATAAGGTCTTAGCAAGTAAGCGTACTTTCATAAAAGTCTTGTATCAATTACAATTGTCAACAGATGTTTACAACACTGATCTGTGAAAAAAGTATTATGTATATATAATCAGGGACCGCAGAGCAGGGGGACTGGGGCTTGAGCCCGCCCCCCCAATAATTTTCCAAACATGTGATTTTTATATAGCCCTAATTATAATGTATAAAAATTCCTGTTGTTTGCTTGCGGTTTGCCTGGTTCGGTTTGCCTTAGTACGCTGGTGTATGTTTGCATTTATTAATTGGTTTCCTCCTATGCATTAATAGTCTTGCACTTTCCATGAAAGTGTTTGTAAGAAAAATAGCGATAAATAAGTTTGGAAAATGCATTTTTAAAATAAACAATATAAAGCACAGCAAATGACACTTAAACAAGACATTTAAAAGGAATAAAATCTATTTCGGGAAATGTAAGCAAACAGATTTTATTCCTTTCAAAATGGCTTATTTTAGAGACGTTTGCTGGGCTTTTCTACTGTTTTTGTAAGAATTTGTAAGAAACGTTTTAAACCACAACTAATAAATTTGATTGCATTTCGGGGCCTCTGATATCCGACAAAAGTAGGTCACGTCAGAAGTCGTCTCTGAAAAACGTGTTGCCGATAACTGAAGTCAGGGTTAGATTTAGGATTAGTATTAAGATTTGGTTACAGATAAGTTCATTTCCCACGTGACCTACCGTTGCCAGATTGTGTGTCCCTGCGTTGACGTCACATCCTGCAAATAGTAAACCGACTTTAGCAGCGCAAAAAGGTGTGAAGATGAATCTTTAGCTGATGATAATATCAAGCAATTTTTATGAGAAAGGGCCAAAAATTATAAATATATAAAAAAACTCAAACATAAGATATACTCTTCAAGCAAAGAAGTAACGTATACAATTTTAGATAATTCCTAATTATCTCTATATTGCCAAGTTTCTTTATTGTCTCACATTTTAGGTACAATCCCTCCAACAAACCATTGAAAAATACGAGTACAGAAAACGCGAACTGGCCAATATGTCCTTGTCCTCGTTGGTAAGTTAAAGACCATTTTTGCTTGCAGTCAGCAAATAAATTTCGTTTTTTTCGGAGAAAGTTCCCGCGAAAGTGGAGAACACAATTTTGAACGTGGAAGATATAAACACTGCGTAAAACATACGTCACCAAATTAAAGACTTACTTGTTTTGTAGCAACAAGAGATGTCCAAGAGCTCTCAAACAAACAATACTACGTCAGCGGGGCTATTTGGTGGTATCGCTTCGTCACCTTCACCATTCGGCGGGAACCAAACTTCCTTATTTGGTAACACACAAGCAGCCATACCTACGTCATCACCCGAGTTGTTTCCGTCGGGTACACAAAGGTGGGGATCTACTACTTTCTGTCTTAAACTTCGTTAATTGAATTTAATGATTTAGTAACACATAAGTTACAAGGTACTATAAGCAAAATGATTCGTAGTCCCCTACTATACTAGGCCAAATACCAAGATATGAGTCCATAACAAGACTATATATTATGAGAACGACCCTTCGCAAAAACCAAATATTGTCCGATTCAAACGGATCACCCAAAACGACCTTTTACTGAGAAATTATGTCATCGGCGAAATGTTTCTCTAGCGGCGAGCGAAATTGTAAGTGGAAAACCGGCTTTATTAGTTGGATAAATAAATTGTCCATAACGGTGTTGCTTCCGTCAATGTAATTTTTCGAAAATCTTGTTATTTCAGCACTTCTGGGGCTGGACCATTTAGCTCAACACCTTTCGCTTCGTCCTCCACTAAGCAAGTCACATTTGGCAGTACATTACCCGTCACTAATTCACCTGGTCCGTTTGGTGATACCTCAGGCACTGTTTCCCAACCACTGTTTGGAACCTCGAAAAATCATCCCAACATATCTGAGGCCCACACTTCAAGCACGGCGACTTCGGCGGACACTCGGCAACCTGTCGTGCCTTTATTGAAATGCAGCGAACAAGATATGAAGGCATTTAAGGCGGATCATTTTGTGTTGGGAGCAATACCGGAATGTCCGCCACCACTTGAGCTCTGCTAGTGAAGGGTCGAGACTACGATTTGAACTATAAAAAGCAGGCCAAACAGCCAAGTTTAGCAGCTGTTTATATTGAAGACAGGACGTGTTTTCAGTTTGTCCTGGGTTTCTATGAGAATTTTTTCAGAAGGGACAATTTCTTGTCGCCGTTTCTTGCACCGGCAAAAGTGGCGGGAAAATTCGAAATGGCGCTTGCGAACGTAAACAAACTCTTCTATCTTTCAATCTCTTCTCTCGTTAAGAGTTGACACTTTACCACGCTACTGAATGAATGCAAAACGTGTTGTACTGCGACGTAGGCAGTGTATATAAATCAAATATAAAAAAGGTTGGTGTACTGCCGAAATAGCATGTATAAGTAGTCTAACGTTTCGAGCAAAGACCACTCTCTGACGAAGGGCCTTCTCTCGAAACGTTAGACTACTTACACGCTATTTCGGCAGTACACCAACCTTTTTAGATATTTGATTTGAATTAATATAAGTAGTTTTCTAGTCTTATTAAAGTTCGGTTATCAGAATAAATTATTTTTCCAACATACTATCTAAACGAGATGGTTTCTGAATTTTTGAAACTCAGCACAATATCGTCCGCTGTTTATGTGGGAAAATTGTCCCGCCCTTCGCCACGGAGGAGTTTCATGGGGGTTCAGGCATACCCAGGAAAAATTTTGAATTTGTATTAAAGTCGTGGAAACGCCATTTCTTGCATTTTGAATCGAGGTTTAACAGACATTTGAAGATATTTGACTTAGCTGAAATGTCTCGTTTCGGAGAGGCGGTCTGTGATTATTTTTCACAAACTGTAAATGTCAGTTGAAAATCGATGAAAATCCTTGTGTACGATAGTGCTATATGTACAATAGACCTCTTTCAAAAAAAACTTTATTCATCTAAATCTGAATGCTGTCTTCAAATTTTACAGCAAATTGGAAGTGATAGCTTTCGCTGAATTGGATGTAATAGATCAAACACGAGTTTGAGTGTTTCATCAGGGGTTCCAAACACGAGAAAACAAATGAAAACCGAGGGCGTAGCCCGAGGTTTTTATTGTTTTCGAGTGTTTGGAGTCCCCTGATGAAACACGACAAACGAGATATAGCTTCTCAAACGAGTATTCCTTTAGCGATTTGCTCCCATAGCGATTTTATTTTAATATGTAGATTAAGAAATGTGATCCAGTTCACTAGGAAGTTTCCTACAGGTTTTCATTGGGTATCAAAACTCATGCATGTGATGCGGTATACGTTCATGGATTGGCTATGATAATTCATGAATTATTAATGAGTTTGAGAAATATGCTTCTTCATACCATTTGTAAGAGATAACCATGGATGTATGGTGGATTATTAAGCTTGTTAGCTGCTTTTATGCCGACGAATGTTGACATGAACAATTCTAAAGAGCATTGAATATTTCTCAATTATTCAGGTCAACAAAGTAGACAAAGGCAATGGAACAAAGACCACAAAAATTATTATATATAAACACCCAGAAATTCCATATGTACTTCTAGTACGTATTCCATATAAGGAAGTGACCGACGAGCAAATAGAACGCACTGACGACCAAATACATGGCACTCGTCCTCTCTTTTTAAGAAAACTACATTCGCTAGCCTGATAAGTTGTACGCATATTGTAAACAGATAATTTATCTTTGTTTTAATATATATTGTAGCTTTGGGAGTTGATTATTTCTCAAGAAAACGTTCGTCGAAGACAGCCGAAAGTTCGTGTTTTTGTTTACAAGATGGTATCCGTATTGGGAAAATTATATTTTTGGGCATGTTCGATTATCCGCGGTTTTAAAGAGAACTAAGTTAGCTACCCGGGATAAAGCTGTACGTATCTTGTGAATAGATAATTTAACTTTCCTATCTTGTGAATAGATAATTTAACTTTCCTTTGATATATTCTATAGCTTTGGGGGTGGTTTATTTCTCAAGAAAACGTTTCCCAAAGGGTTAGGACCTTTGTTGTTTTGGGGTCGGTTACAATCCAATTTACTAGGAGGCTGGTACGAGGGTTCAACGTCTCAGCTATTTGCTCGTTAATTCACTCTATTTGCTCGTCAATGCCTTCTATTTGCGCTTCCTTATAAGGAATACGTACTAGATACCCCTATCAGAAATTCTGGGTGTCATGTGACCAGCCGATCCCAGGGCGGCCGTTGCTGTTATACATCGTAGTTGTGTGGTGCAGCAGTTGGACGCTATTGTACGCAGACCAAGCAGTCTGACGTGTGTCAAATAACTGATATACACATGTACAAAAGCACAACCTGTTGTAAGTTGTCAACAAACGTTAACAATGTGTTGCACCACGTCGTGAATAATGTTGTCAACAAAGTTGTTCAGACAAGTTGTTCATGGTATCGTTCAGCCACCAATACTATTAATAATAATAATAATGATGAACAATTATTGGATGAAGAAGAATTATCATGTGTTGACCAATACCCACTTTTTATCCATACGGATTTTAATACCCACTTCTGCCGGCAGTAGATGATTATTTACCATCCATGGTTACACCATTCCCACAATTAAAAGATGGGCGAAGCAGAGGAAGCAAACCAGCCATACGTCCCGGCATTTGGCGCCCAATTTCTTCTCCTGCCGGTTTTAATTTACTCATGCGAAAACACAGCGGGGTGTTAGGACCAACATGTCAGCTATTTGCTCGTTAATTCACTCTATTTGCTCGTCAATGCCTTCTATTTGCGCCCCCTTATAAGGAATACGTACCCCTATCTATGCGTTGCGGCTGTATTCGTGACGCAATGTATTCGGTTTCACCATGTGACCTAGTTGGATAGTTTAATAGAACACTTTTTGCGCAATCAATGGTTTATTACTCCGATAAAAAAAGGCACGGTCGAAGCAAGAATGCATCGAAGAAATGAACGAGAACGACAGTGACTGGTGGGTGGGTGAGACAGCAAAAGAAAAGGAAGTGAGATTAGCCAGGCGAAGGCAAAGAGATCGAGCATGGTCACGCACCGAAATCCTACAATTAACAGACACACTCGGGCTCGCCCCATAATGCTTTGCGTCTTTCTAGTTCATTACCACAGGAAATTAGAAGCATTGATATTTTAAGTAGATTTAAGTCAGCACTTAAGACTTTTCTTTTTTAAAATTAATAGTTTTTGTTCATAGTGGTAATTTATATATAGACTTTATCTTATAAGAAACTGTAATTAGTTTTATAAAGTAACATTAAGAATATATTGTTGTAAGAGCATTGTGACTATCCTAATACGTCTTTATTATTATTATTATGAGTGACACCCGAAGACAATTTCATACCTATCAGGAGACCTGTCAAAATCACGAACCACTCGGAATCATAAAGTTACAAGCTGTCCTGTGAGGAAAGGATTCTTAATATAAACTGTAACACACTTTACTAGGCCCACAACAAAAGAACTAAACGATGTTGCCTGGTACACGAAAGCCGGAAAGCACAGAGGTTCTTGCAAGTTAAAAGAAAACAATAAATATTTAACACCTAGTTTGCATGGGGTAAAAAAAGCGTGAAGCGAGCAACACAAATAACCAGTTTTTTTAAATAACTAGTGAAGTTGCAGCTTGATAATGGTGCATCAATCGAACAAGTACACTACATTCGCTTCCCAACGTAGCTCAATGGTTAGACAATAAAGCGTTTCACCAGGTTACAGGTTCGATACTTCGATCCTTGTCGGGACTCGAGCTTAATGACGTATCGCCAATGGTGATTGTTTTAATGTTATGCTAGTCAAGTTGTATAAACTCCGAAAATCGAATGAAATCCGCAAACACTGTTTTTTTGTCATACTAGAAAAATGGCTGCGAAACATTGCCTTCTTTAAAAAGATCGCCTTAGAAGGAGAGAAGAACGCCAAAGTTAGCACGCGCGTGACATACCACAGATGAGGCGACTTCGCAGCTTACCATGCGAAAAACACTTCGTGGGGTCCGTTGCGCTTTGTGTAATCTCGCTAAGTTTGTTACGAGGCAGTGCACGAACGCGATAAGCGGACGCATTCAAAACACCGGACGTCTTTGTCGGTTTCTATTTAAAATAAACACTCGTTTTGGATCGCTAAAGTGCCACTCTTCCAGCGTAGTTTTTCTTGTCGATGGCCGCAAACTGGGCGTTTAATTGGCAGAACTTCACACGTCTTCTAATTGGCTGTGACAACGCTAACAAGGCGTGATTTGGTGGGCGGAGCCTCGCGCCTCGAGGAGGTAGGCTAGCGCACCTGCGTATAAAGATGTGGGTTTTCAATCATTCTCCTCATAAGCAGTGTTCCCACTGAGAGAGAAACGATGTCTTCGCTTTGCAGTAGCAATGGTAGCAGCTGTTCTTCCGACGATGTGGATCAGGGAGAAACGGACGAAACGACGGTGCATTACAAACTGCGCACGAGGTCCCGCGAAACGCGACACAAGATGGCACGTATGGCGAGGTTCATCGAAGAAGACGAGGACTATTGGAGCGATTCCAACCACAAACAAGTAAAACGCAAGAACTACGTGAGAATTGCGGCGACGAAACGCGAACGAACACGGATGCACAAGCTGAACAGCGCGTACGATAAACTTCGAAAAGTTGTTCCAAAACTAAACTGTGATGACTCCAAGGAAGAATTATCAAAAATCGCTACCCTGCGCTTAGCCATCGACTACATCGACGCACTGACTAACTGCCTGGGGAAATTAAACAAAGATGGCAAACAAGAAAGTCGAGCGGAGAAGGACGAAGGGATGAGGACGGAGAGTTCGGCAGATGATGATGATGATGATACTGATATTTTGGCCAAGCTTATTGATAGTGTGATTGAGGAAGGAGGATCATGGTTTTGGGGTAAGTGTATTACTTTGGTCATTTTAAGATACTTGAATATCTGGAGAGAGTATGGATCACAAAATGGCTATATGTCCAAAAAAACCCAACAGCTTTTTCTCGATGAAGGTGGCGATTAGCCCAAACTAGGCGAACAAAGTCACTTACTAGTAACGATTTATAGGCAGTACATATATATATATATATATATGAATCGAACCAGTACATCATTGTTACCTTCGCTCTCCATCTGAGTCTCGGTTGCTCAATGGTTAGAGCATCTCACCGACAATCAGGTTACAGGTTTGATTCCTGTTGTTCACTCAGAAACATTTTTCTCAGGGTCTGAGCTTGACGATCGTCCATGTATGCCGGTCAGTAAAGATTTTATTGTATCGAACAGAATTGGGGAATTGGCCATTTTGTTCATCGAATTGGTCGAAATGAACGACTCCTTACAAGCAATCATTGTCTCGTTTTGTGTTCATGTCTAGAGGACAAAGGGCAATGCTTCAACAAATCGTTAGAATCCGCCACCTTGCACAAAAGACGTATATTAACACCAATTTTTAGAAGTTCGTTTAAAAAACACGACATGCTCTTGTCTTTGAATAATGACGCATTGTGCTTCGATGAGTTGACAGTTTTAATGAATCTAGTCCTTATGTCCTCCATTTTCTAGTTAAACGAATGCAACAAATGTCTCGCGGATAAACTCTAGATAGAAACTTGGTAAACAATTAGAACGGTTAACACTCTAATCGTTGCTGTGTTTGTTCAACCAAACGCAATGTACTGTACAATTTTGTATTGCGCGCAACCAAACCGGGAGAGACGCATACCTACATTCACGCACCCATGTTTGGTCAACTCAAAGAATGGAGTATTATATATATTGATTGCTTGGTTGCACAACATTTTTCTGGATTAGAAAGCGTTGAAAACCTTCGGTGAATACGTAGCTTTGAAACTTGAAGCAAAAGAGCTTCGATATCTGGACGTGAACATAGACCATGCGTGCATCATCTTCAGGGGTAGTTTCTTTCTAGCTCTATTGAAAATATTATTCTATTCATGAATTCAACTATGAGTTTTGTATTCCTTATTTTAAGTTACCATTCAGCTTTGTACAACAGCCACACGACAAAGATAACATTAAGAATATTAGTTCACTCTGAGATTAAACGTTATTCGTTTCTTTTGGTTTAGAAGTGCAAGTTCATCAATAGGCTCTTAACCGGACTACATGCACCCACGCCGCATTTGTGTTGACTGTTTCTTAATTCCTTAAGGAGTGTACTCAGACTTTCCTTTCTTTTATATATCTTGCAGAGCCCATACGTCAGAGTTGAATTGTGTATAACTGTTAAGGCGATCAAGACGGATATGAAACGTTCAACAACACAAACCGATATCGAGCCGAAGTTCAACAAAGGCAAGGATTTTGGCGGCGGTGATCTACTTGTCAAGCGAGAGCCTCTAAGACTACAGATATGTGTAAGTTTATACTTACAGGAGAAGTCAGACGAAGGCGAAGTAGGACGAAGCTATAGAGTGCGACGAAATAAGCATTCGATAGTAGAACGGAAATTATACGGACAAGCTTTGTGTGTATATCTTAAGGATTTTCACACTCTGTACAAGAAGACAAGCTGCTTTGTCAGAGTTGAGCGGCTATAAAGATCGCAAAGCTAGCTATTCATGAATGAGTAATGTCCGGCCAAGACAGCCATCCGAAGAAACATTGTTATTTATAGAGTATTAGCCTGCGTTGTGTGACAGGATTATGACTGTAAAATATCGAATAAAAGTTCTGTTTATAAATATTGATATACCAAGCGATGCGTGTATATGTAATACCAAGATATATAGCCCTGTCATCCACATAATCATCTCGTACTTAATTGTATATGTGTTATATATATACACATTGATGTATAGTGAATGTGGACGCTAGGAGTAGACAGAAAAAAGCCCAAATCCTCAGAAAACAGTCCAGACAGGAATCGGACCTGTAACCTTCTGATTGCCAGCAATTAAAAGGTTAGAGGTTCGATCCCCGTCCGGGATTCAGAACTGCATACCAGTCACACCACTCTCTCGATCAGTGGAGCTCAATGCTTAGAGCCGTTGGTTACAGGTTCGATTCACGACAGAGACGCAGCGAATGTTCTTTACATTTAGTATGAAATAGCACGCCTGTAAAAGTTCGAAGAGCACTACATCATTGTTGTAACACCTGCACTAGCTACGCTGCATTAGCGCCGTAAGTGTATCGTTTGAAGTACTTGATCTGCGAAAACCTTTCGATAACCAAGCGCATTTTAGACCAAAATAACCGCGCGGGTGTTAAATGAGAAAAGAACAGCAAAGGTGTTACACAACAATTTTTATTCTTGCTTTTAATGAGGTGTGAATGTATTTTTTCATGCCTCGTCTATACGAAGACTGCCTCCAGCAGACGCGCGCGCATGGAAATACTTTTTCCAAGGAGACTCTTCGCTGTAACCTTCCGATTGCCGGCGAGACACTCTAACCATTGAGCTACAGGGACTCGACGGACAGCGAAGGTCTATATGCGGCGCAGTCACATTTGTTAATGCTATTATTCCCCGGAGTTATCATTGGCATTGCTGTTTATTTAAGATGAAAATATCTCAAATGATCATGATTGTTTGTGCTGTGAATAAAAGATTAAAAAACAGACTAATATTTCGTGAAATCTAGAGAACTCAATGAAAAACTCTTGCTTCATGTTGATACTATTCAAGAATCATAACAGATTTCATTTAATACCCTGATACGAACCGCGACATATTGAATAACATTTTGGTATGCGAGCCTGCAAGCATGTTAAGCAGCGGATAAGTTACGGTTAATGGGAATAATATACTAATCATGATAAGAATATTACGTATTCGTCCGAAACGTCGACTAAGAAAATACATAAATACTCTTAAATATGTTTCGACATATTGAAGTCACTTATTTTCCTTTTTCATATATAATATATCGCAGTTGTGTTTGGCGAGATATTCATAGTACCACTCGTGCTTCGCACTCGTGGTATTGTAAATGTTTCGCCGAGCACGCGTGCGATTTTTCATTGATTCTTCTCGAACCGTGTTATTTCCTATACTAATGGAACCGCAATAATTGGCGATTGCTGTTGCGATGTTGTAATGAATTGAAATAAGTTTTATCCCGACGCAGAACACGTCATTTTCAGGATGCGCGCAGTCGACATTAGGAACAGGCTTATTACATGTGTATATAATCTTCGCGATACCGTCTAAGTTTATGTAGTGGCATGAATGGTTAATGACCTCCTACAATGCGAATCCACCGTAGCCCAATAATTAAGAGTATTTCGCGAGTTGCTTCCCGCGAGCGACTTAGAAATTATTCCAAGTATATACGAAAGCTTGTGCCGTTGTGTTATGGTTATATACAGTTAAATGAATTAACGTTGTCCTCGACAAAGCTAAAAGGCCAAAGCTAAAACGTCAAAGCCAAGCGCGAAACGTACGATTTCCTTCAAACTTTTAGCTCTTGGCTGCAAGTCTCGACACAACTTAATTAGAACTTGTCGCTATTATCGTACTTTTCGCGCTTGGCTTTGACCTTTTAGCTTTGGCCTTTTAGCTTTGTCGAGGACAACGTTAATTCATTTAGCTGTATACATTATATAGCAAAGTGAAAAGGTGGTAAACTGCCAAGATTTTTAGTGACGAAATACTGACGTTTCGAGCGGATGTCTTCTTACTCTGATGAAGGGCTCCGCTCGAAACGTCAGTATTTCGTCACTAAAAATCTTGGCAGTTTACCACCTTTTCACTTTGCTATATATCCAAAACACTCTACGCCAGCACTCCACTCTTATACACTGATGTAGTGAATGTGGGAGAGCTTGAAGTAGACAGACGATACATGGGCCCTTTCTCGATATGAGCAACCGAAATGTAAAATTATTATAGCATCAACCAAAGTCAGTTTTAGGGTTAGGATTTGGGTTAGGGATTGGTTTGTATTTCGGTTGTTCATATATCGAGAAAGCGCCAGACATGGACGATCGTCAAACTCAAATCCTCAGAACATAATTATGAGTCCCGGACAGGAATCGAACCTGTAACCTTCTGATTGCCGGTGAGATCCCTGTTCGGGACACAGACACATTTTCCGAGGATGAGAGCTTGACGATTGTCCGTGTATAGTCTATAAAATCTTGTGTAGCATTGCAATTTCTAATACGTATGTAGATCATATATAGATGCCCGCAATTAAGTATGTAGCATACAGTTCGACACCTTGTCGTCATTACTCATTAGCCTTGAGTAATCTTGTTAGTACAACTGTTCATCAAATCAATACCAATGAGATGTTCTTTAAACAAGCCCTAAGCTAGTTGAAAGTGATGTTGTTCCGGCGGAATGCCGCCGTAGAACGCGGACCACGCGAAGTTTAGACGTTTTCCGCGGAACGAAGCGGAAGCGTTCAAGAAGAGAACCTCTTACGTTAATAGCCGCTAATTTTCGCTGAAAGCGTTTTATCGGTTTGACATCAGTTTGTGGCATCAAGGTCCCTCACATATATATAGTCAAGGTTGTGTTAGCCACTTAGCCTGCGAGCAGGCAGGCTTTCATAAAGTGAAGGAATTTTGGAATGACTGAGTTCTAATTCTTGCATTTGTCTAGGAAGTTCAAATCCAATTTAAATTTAAGAAAACCAAATTGGATTTGAACTTCCAAGGCTTTCATATAAGCTTTACAGGATCAACCCTAACCAAAACCCAAATAAAAACTCTATACGTCCAGCTAACCCTAAAATAAAACTAATTATACCCTACTTCTGAACCTAGCTAACATTTCAACGAAGGAGTCCAGTTATAATACACACACGAGTCGATTTTAAACTACACACACACACTCAATTCAAGCTTCTGTATACCGATGCCATGCATTTCTAGTCTCAGACATGAGGACTCTGTAATCCGTAACCTTATGATCTTTTCGGAGATGCTTTAATCGTTTTGCTAAATGGACTTCGCTTTGACGATAGAGCAAAAGTGACACACTTTACAATGGGCGACCTTCATGAGATACTCTCGACTATTATTAGTTATAAATGGGGCCTCTGATGGTATATAGACCTCTTTCATAATGGCACCCAAATTAAATATACTTTTATATTCATTTAAATTAGCCTTTCTGACCTCGTTCGTGTGTCTGTAATTCCAAAGAATCTTTGCTTTGTAACGAGGCTAGAAAGACTGATTTGCTGGCCGCCATTATGAAAGAGGTCTATAGCGAATGTTTAATATGCGTATAGACAGTGAGACCAGGGTTCGATTCCCGGTTGGGGCAGTCACCTTTTCCATATATGTATTTGACTATATTAAATCCTCTCTAATATTAATTATTATTCTTAAAGCCCTCTGTATACAAGAAGTTGTGTATCGCTTCGCTACTTTGGGAAGTTTGCTCGAGAGGCCTTGCTCCACGTTATGGTTAGATGCGATGTCTGCCTGTTGGTGTCAAGTGAAAGCAGCGAATTTAATATGTATATGGAGAAATCACTGACTGTTCTGACCGTATCTCAATAGCTCAATGGTTAGAGCGCCGAAACGTTGATTCGGAGACCAGGGTTAGATTCCAGGGTTCGAGGTTGGGGCAGTCACTTTTTCCATATATGTATTTGAATATATAAACATAAAAAATGAGGCCATTATACTTATTAGGCATTCGACTGCACTATGTGGTAGCCAGCCAAATACCTCATATGACAAACCTAATCAAACAGAAATTTAACTTTAATTGACTTAACGATTTAAAACATTTAACAATTAAAAATAATGATTTAAAATATTTAAAAAGCTTAACACGTAACTGCGATGATTTTCATTCAACATCATGTCGCGCGTACAAAGTTTAAACTGAGCCACAAGTTCCGGATTCCGATTAAGCGTTTACACGAAGAACTAGTCGGATTAGGTCGTTTGTGTTGAACAGACAAGTTCAGGGACATTTAGGAATAACTACTGTGATAAATACAGTAAAGCAAGTGACAAAAATATCCGGATTTATCACAGATACCGCATTCGTCGTAAAACTCCGTTTCGGATCCGCCATTTTCGTATATAAACGACAAAACAAATTGAATAAGAAAGTACTACGAATCCAGTTACTTTTTTCTGTCGTGTAAAAGGGTCTAAAGTTAAGAGCAAAATTGATTGAGTCGGTGTGGAAACTTCAAGATTACAGGTTTCAGACGCGCCGATTTAATAGGTGATTGATTGAAGCAGCGATGACACAATGATGGATGAAGATCAAAGTAGGCGATACACAACAAGAGAGGTGCGCGCCAAATTTGACATTTATTATCAAAAAGCCAATTATTCTCACGTCGCGTGAGAAATGGTTTTGTATACATATAGCTTCAATATACTGACCTCAACAACCATTTCTGAAATTTCAAAACGAGAAAGGTAGCGAATTGCCAAAATATAGGATTTTTTTAATGTAGTATTCAAGGGCGACAATCTGTGTCTGAAAGTGTGTGGGGAGGGAGAATGAATGCCCCCCAGCTCCTTGGGAAAATGTTTAATAATTTCGAGTATATATATACAGTATATATATATATTTTTAGATCAAACCGGGACCAATTGCGAAAAATGCACTAACTTCAAGGCCTTCCGGCTGGAATTGAACCCGCGACCCTCATGCGATGCTAGTGCAGTGCTCTGACCACTGAGCTACGGAGGCCGTTGCCGAGAGCCTAGTCACGAGTTCTGTATATATAGTGGTAGTAATGCCAGGATAAGATTTTGGGTATATTACAAGTAATATTTGGCATTTCACTCGATTATACATGTTCTAAGGATTTATGGTGAAGGAAAAGTTCGAGTGTTGGAATATATACATTTAAAAACAAAACCATGACCATGACTATACTTCTATCAGTTTAGCGAGTCGGCGCTATAGTTACTCATGATGTTCACACATTTGAGCTCGTGTCAAAAGCGCGAAAATGTCCCTAGTGCACGCCATGTGTGGACAGCGTCAACGACAATGTCATGGTAACTCTAGTGTCTTGGAATTTCAAGTTATACTCGGGATTGTATTTTAAACAAAAATAAACACGTACAGCCCAGGAGGTGAGTCGGTTTCTCGAGGATGTCTGTCATCGAGAACCTTTTAAGTGAAAACGTCATAATGCTCGAGTTTGCATTCGACATAGTTCAGAGCGTGGCGACGAAAAAGAGCTAGTTTATTAAACTAGAAAAAAATTGAATAAATAACAAAAAACGAATAACATGTGACATAAGGAAGTGTGTTATGAGAAGAAAAGCATATGCTTCGCTTCGATAAAGTCGTTTGCTGTCGATTATCTCCATGTGTTTTTATCTTTTAAGACTACAAATTGCAAAGATTTACTACCATCGGCGTGTGACGATGCCCTTCGTGTAATAAAGTTGAAATCAGGTTATCATGTTAGCGATGTTTTGTTTGACAATGATTTGTCGTGCCACTTAACCTTGACGGAAACAGTCGAACCCGTTGCCTACTGATCGCCGGAAAGAAGCACGAACCCGATATATTGAGCTACCCAACATATATACAAGGCCCATCATCTATATGTACATGCTACGATTTCCTGTGCTACGTACAAACATTTCCATAAGCCAGAATGACAACTGGTCGTGAACACTGGTTCACCTTTTGATCAGATAGATAGATAGATTGCAGCCAAAAGCTGAATTACGTTAAGAATTAAGATTACATGAATATAAAGATGGATAAGTAGAATAATCGTATATGATAAATACAATTAAAATATAAACAATCTATAAAATAGCTATGAACAGAATAAACATTAGTGACTTGTAGTCTTGCAGCTTGATTATTTTTCTCAGAAGGTTCATGCGGGTTCGATTCCCGTCTGGGGCTCAGAAACATTTTCTGAGTTTGCGTTTTAGCTTGAGTAGCAAACAATTCACAAAAATGGACAGGATATGAACCAACTATAATAATATATACAAAATTCAAACAAATATACGCCTTTAATGCATTGCAGATTATGTAACTCCTCTTAAACCGGTCAGTTCCAAAGGGGAGACTTTGAAAAAGACGTTTCATTCTAAGATTAATCTGGCATTCGTTCGTCGGTGGTAGCATCAAATCATATAGTTTGTGACTAGTGTCACTAGTAATTTGTTGAAAAAGTTTATCCGTCAGCTGTCGTCTATACGTGCTACTAAATTAAAGGGACCAGCTCTGGCATCTGCTAAGGAAAGAGCCTCCTCATATGATAACGCAGGAAATCATAAGGATCGTCCAATCATATAGTTTGTCTATAACCCCCATATTCACTACAGCAGTGGCTGCATATATATATCAAATATCATTAATAATTCATGACCAAAAACAAAGAAAATCAACTCCGACGCCGTGACGCACAACTGGATATGTGATCTTAATTAGCATAGGATTTTGACGATTTCAATTTCTCTGTAAATACCGACTTGTTTGACTTTGAGATGCCATTTCAAAGCCTCCAATTCGGACTGGACCAGATTTCAAGTCCTTGCAATTAGTTACAGTCCTGGGCTTCGCCTCGGACTGAGTCCGCATTATCGCGGCTTTGAAATATTACATAACATATAACTATATAAGCTTGAGCAAAGGATTTTACTAATTTACTTTAGATTTCACGGTCGTTCATAGAGGGGAGACTTCTTCAATACTTCTCAAACTTCTTTAATAATTCATGAATCGAAAACAAAGGGAAAAAACACCGAGACGGAGGTTTGGATATCGGAGGAAGAAATTACATAAATTAAGCCATTTCTCTTAAAATACTGATTTGTTTGAGATGTAATATCGAACACTCGGCAGAGTGTTTCATCAGGATATCCAAACACCTCGAAGTTTGTTAAAAAACCTCGGCCTCGTCTCAGTTTTCAACAAACTTCGCTGCGTTTGGATATCCTATAATTAAACACTCTTTCTCGTGTTTAGTTTAGATTTATCACTCTTAGGTGAACGGAATACCCCAATAGGCTAGAAGCCCAATTATAGGGGGATTTAAGGTCGTTATCCGATGAAAATAATGAAAAAATAATAAAAAGTTTGATGTTTCCTACCTGTGATGTTTAGAGGTATACGTCGTACCGGAAAGCAATTAAACAATCAACTAGCGCCACAGCAAAGGAAAACAAACCACTTGCCATCCAAGTGACACCTCAATAAACGTTTCGACACGACATTATCGTAACAGCCAAACAATAAACCGGTTCCTCTCCCGCTGCGAGGATAACAACACTTTTAACCCAGACACATCCCAAGCAATTAAAAAGCTAATTAAGATTCGGAAACGACTCCTTGTAATTGATTTGCTCTCGCAGCTCAGACCTCGAAGCGTTTCAAGGCTTAAGCTTAAACCAAAAGGTTTTTTGGAAAGATCTTTGAGAAATGCACTTAGTTTTAGTAAAACGGCATCACTGGTGTGATCAACGTGCTGGATTTGTTCGTTTTTGGACCACCGCCCGACAGATGGTGGCCATTTTGACACGAAACGTTTCGGAAATTTCTTTAAGGTAAATGTTATCTAAAGATGGGAGTTGAGGGGGTTTATCGCGTTTTGACAAGCGCCCTTGATTACTTTAATCGCTAATGCCGCTCATGCCATTGTCCAAGCTGGTTGTCGAGTTTCCTCGCCGAGGAAACTCGTGTGACGTCAGCTACTCAATCCTTGAGAAAATTTCCGGATATATATATATATATATATATATGATCAAATATATGTATATGAAAATTGAACTGCCCCAACCGGGAATCGAACCCGAGGTCTCTGAATCAACGCATCGGCGCTCTAACCACTGAGCTATTGAGACACGGTCAGAACAGTCAAACATCACATACATATTTATACATCGCCCCGACTCTCGAATCTCTACAGGAAGACATCTCATCTTCGACGAAGTAGAGCGAAGCCTCTCGCAGGACTTCCTCAAGTAGCGAGCTTATCACCGGCTCTTGTATACAGGAGGCTTTACAACAATTTTCTTTAGATGAAGAGAGGATTTATTGATGATCAAATATATGGTATATGAAAATTTGACTGCCCCAACCGGGAATCGAACCCGAGGTCTTCGAGCTAAAATTTTCATATACATATATTTGATCATTAATAAATCCTCTCTTCATCTAAAGAAAATATATATATATATATATAAATAATACAGCAAAGTGAAAAGGTGGTGAACTGCCAAGATTTTTAGTAACGGAATACTGACGTTTCGAGCGGAGCCCTTCATCAGAGTAAGGACCATTTAATATTAAAGTGTTTATGAAACGAAAATTAGTTAAAGTGCCCATAACCTCAAAATGTTTTATTGTCTTGTTTGGAAGAACTTTTAAAATGATAAAGTAACTTCTTTTGAAGATTTTCGTTTCTTTGCTTTCTTTTTGAGATATATCAGTTTGTTTGATATGCAAATGTCTGGAATTTCGTCACACATGCATAATGACTTATTGGAGAAATGTGTATATTTCTTTCATTCTCGAACAAAATCCTTTAAAATCGAGAAGTTTGGTGTTGTGGGAGTAACGCACACACGTGTTATTCACACTTTAGTGTTTTTATTTCATGAACGCAAAGATATATATCATTCTCTGATAACTCATTATGCAGGTGTGACGAAATTCCAGATATTTGCATATCAAACAAACTGATATATCTCAAAAAGAAAGCGAAGAAGTGAAAATCTTCAAAATAAGTTACTTTATCATTTTAAAAGTTCTTCCAAACAAGACAATAAAACATTTTGAGGTTAGGGGCACTTTAAATATTTCAAGAAATTACCTCTAAATTACCATTCCTCGTTATTTTAGGAGTTCGTTTAAATACCTAAAACTTAATTTTCGTTTCATAAACATTTTAACTATATGGTGAAACATTCTTATCTGTCAGCAGCATAACAACGCGATGTCAAAAAGTACTCGACGATAACTACCGAAAATATTTACGGAACATGCCTGATATTGTTCACTAATTTCACATCTGATTAACTATACAAAACTTACATACTTTTTTTGAGTGATAGCAAATATTGCCGTGTCAGAGCTGCACTGCAGGTTAAACCATTGCACGCGGTCGAGTTTTAAATATATTGCAAAAGAAAATAAAGAAAGCATGCAAGTACACGTTTGTACATGTGCAAAAGTCACGTATCTAGTTCTTTACTCAGGTGTTGTGATCAAGTGTGGTGCATCAAGTAGTGAACAAGAAAGCCTCTACAAAGAAATGAGAAGAATGTAGTTCAAGGGCAGTAATATCCATTTCCACATTTTCGATTTTCTCTACTAAATCGTTTAAAGTGCCACTACGATCAAATTTTTACCTATCGATATTTTTACGTATTTATAAAGCAGAGCTGCTAAATATTACTCGGTCGAAACCGTTTTGCGATTAGACGATGGCAAGTATTATTATTCTGACTCCGAATCTGGAGTTGTTATGTCCGCCATTAATCGTTCATGTTCTTGACCAGCGTAACGAAGTGACGTCAAATTCTCAACGCGAAGACTCCACATCGCTAATTCTTCAAGAAATCAAAGTCGTTTATTCAAATTCTTCATCTGAAAAGCTGAACATTTCATCTACTTCTCGAAGAAAACAAGAAAACAGTAACCTCGACTGAAATTCAGGCGTAGCATTGAGAATCTGACGTCATAAACAATATTACCTTTTGAAATTGCGGGCTCACTTGGAACACGTTTTTAGTAATGGTGGTGGCCTAAATAATAGTGATTTCAGAGCTCAAAATACTTACTTCAAAATACCATTTTTTAGTTTTTTTTTACATCGATGATCACTTTCGACCCTGAAATACTATTCTATGCTAAAGAAAATCTAAAAGACGGGGATGAATTTTCATCGTAGTGCCACTTTAACTGACCGAGACAACGTACATTAGCATTTAACTCCATAAAATTTATCGAGTTTGAATTGGTCGTGGCTAGATGGAATACTCGCAGTTGAGGCTAGGTCTGAGTCATCTTCTGGACGATCTTTTTTAGTATCCACGAGAGGTTGGACGAAATAAGAGATTGTACTGCTATCATACTATCGGACATGCCTTGTATGATGAAATACATCATGGAACTGCTAATTCCAAAATAACTTAGATCCTAACCCCAACCTCGCCTAATGGCTTTTTTAACCCCCCGACTAATGGTTTTCTAATACTAACCTTAATACTAATAAAAAGATCGTCCAGAAGACGACTCAGACCTAGTACCTCACGGTCACCTCAACATTTAGCCACAACCGTTTGAATTGCGTCTCCAAGTAATTTACGGCCGCCATTCATTTGGCCGATAAACGTAGGGAAACTGAGACGAGTCGCTTGTGACGTCATTTACTCCACATATGAAGTTCACATTCGTCATTACTCGTATCAGAACTCGACTCAGAGTTTGAAGACATATTTACGAATGAAACTATGCTTAGAAAAAACCAGTTCTACACTGTGAGTGAACGTGGCCTCCTCCGCAGGCAACTCTGTGTGGCTTCTTTTTCCCGAGTCAAATAGCTTCCAAGGTTGTTTTGGCCGAGATTAAACCACTCTTCGTCGACCAATCCCTTCACAATCCCTATACTTCCCTGCAATCCCAGCCAAAACATTGCTGGTACAGCCTCGGAAGCGATTTGACTCGGAAAATAGAATCCACAGAGTTGCCTGCGGAGAAGGCTAGAGCGAAGGTAAATTCAATAGCTTTGGTGTGTTTGTGTGGAGTAGATGACGTCACAACGGTAACTGCTGGTTGAATTTTGTAGCTCTAAGAATTTAATGGAGGACAGATTTTTCGTTCAAGTGCCTTATTTTAAAACCATTGATCTGCAGAAAAGACTCGATCGAGCAACCCATTGTTTGATGCATGCTGGGAAAAATGAAGTCAAAACATTTCGCAGCGGCCATCTGCGCTCCATAGTTTCTGTCACGGAGCCTTAGCAGGCTTGGACTGGCCTATGTGGCATAGAATCGACTGAGATCTCTGCTTAGTCAACACCATTTGGAAGCAGTAATGATTTGTTCTGTAGAAGGTGATTTACTGAAGGCTATTGATGACGAGGCAGTGTATCAAAAACTTGCGTCAAAGTGCTTGGAAATGGGACAGCTTCTTATGTTTTGAAATGTTAAAAATGTTATGTTCTAAATGTTGAAAATATGTTCCGAAATAAATTTTTCTTTCTTTTCTTATTTGTTGTTCTGGTTCTCAAATTGCAAATATTATCTGTTCACATGCATAGACGGGCCCCTTCGCGGCTGAAATGGTAAGGCCCCTAAATTAGGCCCAGTCCGAACCTGCCGTAGTTTGTGATATAAAGTACACGAAAACCTTGGACAACTGATTCATTTTGGCATCTTAAAAAATCAAAGATAAATATTCTCTGTTACCTATAGTAAAACTATACAAAACTATACTATGTCCTAAAAAGTGATTCTGAAGGTGGTCCCTTCAATATGGCGGTCGTAAGCTACTTTCGGCTTCAATTTCAGAATAATAGATGCTCTATCCAGTCTGAGGATAAAAAGGTAAGTTTGACGATTGTCCATGTATCGTCTGTCTACTCCAAGAAGATACATGGACGATCGTCAAGCTCATATCCTCAGAAATATTATTCTGAGTCCCGGACAGGAATCGAACCTGTAACCTTCTGATTGCCGGTGAGACGCTCTAACCATTGAGTTAACGAGACTTGGATGGAGAGCGAAGGTTACAACTGCAGCAGTGTATATATTAATACATCCAAGCACTTCAATGCGGCCACAAATACTTAAACGGACACTCCACCCCCAAAACAAGTGTTGCTCAAATGAAAGTTCTTTGTCGCTTTACGTGAGAATGGGTATTAGTTTTCTTCTAATCGTTTTAGTTTTAGAGAAATCTGGCTTTGTTTATCGTATTTTTGTAAGTTGAAGGCGGCCAAATTTTTTGACGTCATTGAGTGATAGAAATACTACACAAAGAAACCCTTCACAATATCATGACAATAACGTAGTCTTATGTCTATTGTGAAGGATTTCTTTTCAAAGTGTTTCTATCACTAAATGACGTCAAAAATTAATTGGAGCGACCGCATTTGCCCGCAATCAGAACAAAAATGGCGGCCTTCAATTTACAAAAATACGACAAATGTCTCTAAAACTAAAACGATCAGAAGAAAACTAATACCCATTCTCGTGTAAGGCGACATAGAACTTCATTTAAGCAACACTTGTTTTTGGGGTGGAGTGTTCCTTTAAGTAAGAGTACGTACGTATATTCATGGACGACGTTTCGGACAATGTGGTTTAAACCATTTACTTTATCATAAGTGCATTATGTCAATATGGTTTATTCTAATCAATTGAAATAACAGCACAGAGACGGAGGGACAGTCTACGTTATTAACAACAAACCAACATTCTCACCTTAGAATAATTCTCCAACATTATCATGAACATTATACTCGACCCAGTCTCTCGCGATTGGTGCGGACAACATCTCGTCGGTGATAGCAAAGGCGTCACAAAGCGTCGGGCGCCACCGCGGCACAGAGCTCAGCGGCTTCTTCGTTAACCTTGGCGGCCTCGGCAGCGGGGAGGACTTGGGCTAGCAGCAACCATCCGAGGTCTTTCTCCAAGATGTCGACGACAAACAAACGATGAAGAAGATTGAGAATTTCTTTGTTGCCTTCACTGGCGTTCTCGGTGACGGCCAAGAACCTCTCGCTTATCAAGCGTTCTCCGTACGCCTTGGCTGCTGCTTGGATGTTGTCGCTAAGGTGGTACATCCACGACTCAAACAAGCCCTCTCTTCCGGCAGACTTCAGTTTCTTGCCGAGACTCATGAAGAGAAGATCTTCGCGTTTTTGTAGCAAAAAGTGCAGGGAGCTCGTGTCTTTCAGATCAACATCTTTAGTCTGACCAAGAGTCTGTGGCTTAAAAACGGCCAATCGCTCCTTGGCGACCTTCTGCATGAGCACGCTGTTGTCACCTTCAGCAGTCATCGCCGCATGCGCATTGCCGATGAATGTACCGAAGCGGTTACACGACAGGAAGCCTTGGCCCCCGCAACGTTCACGTGCGATCGACACGACATTCCCAATGTTCCACGAGGCCAGCGGTTTGATGACGCAACACATGGTGACGACCTCCTGGTGTTCCGAGCCGTCGGCCTTTTGGTCAGCCCAGCGGTCTTTGATGTAATCGAGCCCGAAGTTTATCCCATACGTCCGTGCGAAGAGCGGGATCAGCGCTCGCTGTTGAAGCTGGTACTTTAGGATGGACATGTTGGACTTCCCCTTCGGGCCGACGGTGAGCCGAGTGGCGGCGTACCGAGTGGCGATCGTCAATGAAGCTTTCGAGGCGCCCTGGCACATGCTGGCGATGCAAATGCGGCCCGAGAGCAGTTGGTCAGCGACAGTCAAGAAACGCGAACGGTTACCTTCGATAGAGGACTGGAACGAACCGTCTTCGTTGACGTCAGAGTAGCGGTTGAGCAGGTTCTCGCGTGGTGCCCGCACGTTGTCAAAGAACAGTTTCGCATTGTCCACGCCGTTTAACCCCATTTTATGCCTGTCAATAGAGTTGACGTTAGCATGGGAAACAGTAATGAGTCCTTGGCAGTTTGCACTATAGAAGAATGGCGGTCTCAACGGAGCGCAAAGGATCCGAACAAAATAAAAGTGCATTGCGAATTTCGTTCTTTTCAAAACTTTCCCATACTTATTTACAATTTAATTATTTAATTCAAAGTTTCGTGTCTACTCTTGCAGCTGCGTGTTTTCAAAAATATTTGGCATTAAAGTAGAGCATGTTAAAGAGGGATAATCATGTTTAACAAATAAAACATAAAGCTCCGTGCATATGTACTCTTATAAAGACACGTTTGACGTCATTTGAACACGAAAGAAGTTGAGTAGAGGCACGAGGCGATAGCCGAGTGCCTTTACACTTCTTTCGTGTTCAAATGACGTCAAACGTGTCTTTATAAGAGTACATATGCACAGGAGCGGTATGTTTTATTTGTTTTATAAAATAAGAAGGAAAAATACAAGTTAAAAAACACAAACAGAAATCATGACATCATTCATGATCTCTGTTGTACTCCTCTTATAAAGACACGGAGCCCAGCCAATCGCTCTGATTGCGTGCGTAGAGGACACCTTATTTTATAATCATAAATAATGCACTCAATGTAAGTGCTTTTGAGCAGTGGCGAAGCTAGCGGTCATGCTAGTCATGCTCAGCATGACTAAAAATGTCCTGAAAATATATAGTTTTGTTTGCTTTTATTTACTTTATTTGAAATCTCTCCTTAGAACTTTGAAGTCGTGTGCATTTCGAAGAGAACAAGCAATAATAGTTCACGCATATTACGCGGATATTCTCGCTGATTGATCGGGCGTCTAAAAGTAAAACCGCCGTCTTCATTCCCAGGCTCTTTTGTTCAGCCTGGCCCCGGCCCAAGTCATGCTCTTTGTGAATAGCATGACCAGCTATATGAACGGTCATGCTTATTCTCGAAATATGATTGGTTGACGGCACTTGACGCATGCTCAGTTTGCCTGTTTTAGACAAGCTGGTCATGCTATTTTGGATGAGCATGACCATAGCCTGATAGCCCAAAATATTAGCTTTCCGCCTTACCAACTATGGCCTGACTGCACAGTGCGTCTGTTTAAGGAGATCCTTGATTTATCATGGCATCAACGAGCTCTGATTCTGTCCAAACAGTCCTTGTTTGTGAACTGCTAATAGAAAACCGTTTTCGGTTCGAAACATCAATGAGAAAAATCTTGTTGCAGCGACCAATGCCGGTTCTTGGCCATTCGTCTTTCTTTCGTTTTATTGGCAATGAATCGCAGTTGAAAATGTTTACCGAGAATTGTAAACCGGCAAACCATTGCAAAGATTCTCTCCAAGACGACAGAAGCACGGATGAGAGATCAATCATGAATACGGAATGGACAGCCCCGAAGGGCGAAGGACAGAAAATATTATTATAAATGCTGTGTTGACATTTACCGTGAGACTCCGTAATATTAATTACTATGAAACGTTGTTTTTGTCTGATTTAAATAAATTCTATATCGAAATGATCACTTGAATCTGGCGAATCGAACGCTGTACGTTTCGTCTACTTAAAATATGAATATCAGATGTTATATGAGAAAATGCGTAAGCGAGTAAAGTACCCAAACCTCGTCTTAAATTAAAATCAAAGGACATGGCTTCAAGATCTATTCGACGTTTACCCGGTGATTCAATGCTTTTATGTCCATTAAAGCGATATAATTTCGTAAAAGATATGTTTCGTATACCTTGCCGTTGATTTTTATAAACGTTTTGTCACACGAAGACCTTCAATCGAACAGATATTAGAAAAAATAGCATTGCCGTGTTTACTGTTTACATTAAAATTTGCGTGTCAGGCGTTAGCATTGGGAGGGTTGAGGGCGGGCTAGCCTGCGTGCGACGGCTGATTTTTCTTTGCATTAGTATGCGCTCTGATAAAGAGAAACGGTCCAAAATATGAAATTTTATAAACCTTTGTGCTGAAAAATCACCGCTCAGAATGCAGGAAATGCCATTTACGGGAATCTATATTTTAAAATTTTCCGGGGGGGCATGCCCCCGGACCCCTCTAGAAAGCCTCGCGCCTTCGGCACTCGGATTATTAGTTAGCATGACCTCCCATTTGGGACCAGCTTCGCCACTGCTTTTGAGTTTATCGGATGGTTAAATTTGTTAAATTGTTGCATTTAATTTTACTTTGACTTTCATTTAACTACTTGACTAAAAGCAAGCATAAAAGCATCATAAAAATGATTCATGATCAATTAAGTTGTTGAAGATTGTTATAACATTGAACAGACCTTTGGACAGCCTGGAATATGGGATTAAAATATCTGTGAAACATCGAATATTGACTTGTGGGACCACGACAAGTTTCATTCAGCGGAAGATTGCGAGACTGTGGTAAGACTGACTCGAGTTATGCGGAGTACAGCGGAGAAATGAAGTATTTTGTTGATAATCAAAGAAGATTCGATCCGTAACTTGAGTTTCAAGTTTGTACCAGCTCAATCACGTAGTGATGTTTTTTTAGTTTGAAACCAACTACACAGCATGACGAGCTTGGATACGCTCTATCCTTTCGGTTTTCCCTACGGTATATATATATCACATTTTTGGGTTTAAATGTAGCTTATCTCGAAATTACCAATATACGCATAATCAGCTGGGGGCAATTCTAATGTAAACTATTTCTAGTTGGAGTATAAATAATGTTACAGCTCAACATTTCGAATTATCGAATCTTGATTTGTCGCAAAGTATGCATTGTGTCCATAGTCGGCAAAATATTTAAAAAATAGGCAAAAAGATGTACGCGTCAAAACACTCATATTTGCACGTCGTTGTCTGTTCTATGAGGATATAAATAGGGATCCTAACACTGATGAAGACACTAGATTGGAGTGTTGAAACGTTGGGTCATGGACAGTAAGTTTTAAAGTTACGTTCAAAAAACGTTTTAAAGTCAGAGTAGCGTCAAACTATGTCTGATTTATCACATGGTTGCGTTGGGAAATTATTTGTTAACATCCATAGTTTTTCCAAGCGCATAAAAAACGCAGAAATTGCGACATTGAAAAAATTCAAAACGACTAATTTTTTCAGTTATTGAACAGTAAACACTAACAAATCTCTTCGTGATACTTAAACATAAAACTCACCCCATGTCTTCAATTCTTACACCTGGCATTATGTTGAGATCTTCATCTCGTATCCTCACAAGAACACCATGAATTCCTGTAGAAAACAAATATATATATATATATATATATATATTATATATAGATTGCTTTTTAGTAATAATAATAGTAATAATAATAATAAAAATAATAATAAAAATAATAATAATAGATTTTGGTTCGATGAACTTAAGGATATCACAAGGATCCTTACAAGGACAGGATCCTTGAAGGATGTTGCTAGGATCCTTACAGGTTCCTGCAAGGATAGCAGATCC
This sequence comes from Chrysogorgia sp. JL179-B06, assembly GCA_035772405.1. NCBI lineage: Eukaryota > Metazoa > Cnidaria > Anthozoa > Scleralcyonacea > Chrysogorgiidae > Chrysogorgia > Chrysogorgia sp. JL179-B06. Next base: position 1,541,540 of record JAYKKM010000315.1, read on the forward strand.
TGCAAGGACAGAATCCTTTAAGAATCCTTAAGGAATTTCCCAGGATCCTTACGAATTTTCCAAGGATCCCTAAGGATTTGTCAAGGATCCCTAAGGATTTGCTAAGGATTTTTAAGGATTTGCCAAGGATTTTTAAGGATTTGCCAAGGATTTTTAAGGATTTGCCAAGGATTTTTAAGGATTTGCCAAGGATCCTTAAATATTTTCCAAGGATCCTTAAGGATTTGACAAGTAATACTCAAGGATTTGCTAAGGATCCTTAAGGATTTGCCAAGGAACCTTAAGGATTTAACAAGGATCCTTAAGGATTTGTCAAGTATCCCTAACGATTTGCTAAGGATCCTTAAGGATTTGCCAAGGATCCTTAAAGATTTTCGAAGGAACCTTAAAGAGTGAGTGTCAGGGTAGTGCTTTGCGCGCTTGTGTTTTTGTTTTCATACGAATTGATTGCAGTGCATCGCATCGTTAGAACTATAATTTGCATGGGAACTCTAGATTTATTTTGAAATGTTGAAATTGGAGTCCGATCCTGACTTCGGGGCGTTATGAAGTTAATGTTCAAGACGATTTGAACAGTTGCGGTTCGCTTGTTTGTGAACCACTGCGGGCCGCGCGCAACGCCGTTTCTGACGAACAAGCTGGCCCGGATGGCTTTAGTTCCTGAATCTTTGCAAATTCAAATGAACAAAACATCAGAAGAAACAAAATATCTTTCTTTACTAGTCACTCATCAAACACTTCCATTCGCAAACTTATTCGCGCTATTTCAGCAGCATAACCCGGCCTTCCACGCTTCGGAAGCGAAGCGCTCGTAGGAGCTTCTATGTATCGAAAAGATTACTATAGTAAATTATCAATTTTACGAAAAATATCACAATAATTGATCACTCAGGTATATTTACTTCTTAGAAAACTTGTAAATGGATAATTTATAGGAAGGATTGATCAAATATCGACGGATTCGTTTCTGAACTGAAATAGGCGTCCCATAAAATGGCCGCAAAGAAGAAAACAAGCGCGCAAAGCACTACCCTGACACTCACTCTTTAAGGATTTGACAAGGAACACTCAAGGCTTTGCTAAGGATCCTTAAGGATTAGCCAAGAATCCTTAAGGATTTGCCAAGGATACTTAAGAAATTTCCCAGGATCCTTAAGAATTTGCCAAGGATCCTTAAGGATTTGCCAAGGAACCTTAAGGATTTGCCATGGATCCTTAAGGATTTGTCAAGGATCCTTAAGATGCCTTAAGGATTTGCCAAGGATCCTTAAGGATTTGCCAAGGAACCTTAAGGATTTGTCAAGGAACCTTAAGGATTTGTCGAGGATCCTTAAGATGCCTTAAGGATTTGTCAAGGAACCTTAAGGATTTGCCAAGGATCGTTAAGGATTTGCCAAGGATCCTTAAGGATTTGTCAAGGATCCTTAAGATGCCTTAAGGATTTGCCAAGGAACCTTAAGGATTTGCCAAGGATCCTTAAGGATTTGCCAAGGATCCTTAAGGATTTGCCAAAGATCCTTAAGGATTTGTCAAGGATCCTTAAGATGCCTTAAGGATTTTCCAAGGATCCTTAAGGATTTGCCAAGGAACCTTAAGGATTTGCCAAGGATCCTTAAGGATTTGTCAAGGATCCTTAAGATGCCTTAAGGATTTGCCAAGGATCCTTAAGGGTTTGTCAAGGATCCTTAAAGTTCCTATAAGGAATCCTTAAGGATCATGGTACAGGATCCTTAAGGATTCCTGCAAGGATCTTGCAAGCATCCTTAAAGTGCACCTAACCCCAAAATGTTTTTTTAGCGATATCAAATTTTTATATGATTTCTAGTATTTCTGCGAAAACAAAAATGAATTTCTTAAAATCCTCCGATTTTTATGGCAGTTTAAAGATGGCAAAAGGCGCTTTTTGATGGACCACTTCCGTGGCTACGAGGAGTCTGGAACGAGTAAATTTTGTGACGTCATGCAAGGTACTCGTGGTGGATAAACATATCGGCCTGTCTACATTCATATACTGCGTTCGTTTGCTGATAGTGAAAAGATGGTTAACAGTTGTGTAGCTGTCAATTGCATGAATAAATTGTGCCTATGTTCAGGTATAATTCTTCACACTATTCCTTATCACAAAAATATTTTGTTAGATTGCAGAACCCGTCTATACATTCTCGACTTTCGCTTGTTAATCAGCCTTGAGCATTGTTGACCCAGCTTGAGATGGATAATAGAGGTTTACCAGTGACTTTAGTAAGGCCATTTAAAAATATTCCGGTTTATGATCAGCGCCCACATCAAATTTTCGTGCCACACTGTTTCATGTCAATCTCTCGCTAGTCCGAACCCGACATCAGATATTTACACAACATGCGGTAAGAACATATCTTCGCACGCTGCTGGGCAAAGTCAAACGTTGAAAATAAATATTTCGACCACGATTAACCTAGCAAAGAAAAGAAAGAGAACCTGGGTTGACTTCGCGAAGGCAAAACGGGTCTTCGAACCTTCGAAATGCTTCGACTATATGTTCAGCTCACTTGAATCATGATAAATGCCCGAAGATTACGAGCGAAGGTTTTCCATCTTGCCTGTCCAAACGAAGCCAAATTATCCGAAATTAAAGAGTGGTGATCTCGGGATTTGTGTATACCCAACCATTCATGCTGTAGCGCCTAAAGATTCAAACGAACCAGTCGAGAAGTCCCAGGAATAGACGAATAGTGAGTCTGTTTAGATTGCATCTTTGTTTTCAATATTTACCGACTATCTTGAAAATAATCCTTGATCTTACTGTCAACCAGTGAAGATTACTAAGCATAGGGGAGATGTGAACTGATTTTTTAACCCTTGCAACAAGTCTGGCAGCTGTATTTTGAATTCACTGTAACTTGCTTCATGAAGTGCATTTTACTCTGATTTTCTGTTTATGAATATAGGTTTCTTAAATAATTAAGGGCCACCTAGTGCAATGTGATTCAATGGTTGATTCTCTCTTTTACTTACCATGGTTCTTTCCATCAACTATCAACTGAGCAAACACCACACAGTGATGAGCATGAAGAGCACCATTTGTAATCCAGTATTTTTGTGCCAATGTGGTTGGGGTATTCACAACAAACTCTTTGGTCTCACTATCATAAGTAGCTGTTGTCTCCATTTCAACAGCATTGTTACCATAACCAAGTTCAGTTAAGCCAAAGCATCCAACATCTTTCAGTGTGTCGATACCTTGACCAAGACATAAACAAGGATGTATAAGAGTATGGTATCCTATGGTATCCTATAAGAGGTATATTGCTAAAAGGTATGGAATAAATTTCCTATTGGAATTCCAATAAGAAATTTAAATTGTTTATTATTCGAGACCAAGAGAAATATTTCTCAATATTGGACCGACCAAAACATCATCAGTATTTCTAGTCAGTGGACAAAAAAGGAAAGTCTGTGCTTTTACCTTTGTCAAAGGAATTTGAGAGTTAAGTCTCTTTTTGGATAAAAAATAAGTCACTTATATGTCTTTCAATATGTTCAATCTTGTTTGAGTTCATTTTCAAATGTTTTTAGAATATTTTACAGCTTATAAAACGCATTTAAAACTGAAATTATGTCAAGTGGTCTATATGAGCAGTCCATATATGGGCTAATACAGATCGCTTGTTAGCCAATCAGAAAGCAGGATTTGGTAGGATACAGACCGGAAAAAATAAAAGAAGATATTTAGATTATTTTTTGATATTTTTTGTTATATTAATTATATACAAATATTAATTATATACAAATATTAATTCTGGATATATATTTAGCACATTTTATTTCACTCATCCATCCATTTGTTCATTCATTCATTCTCAGCACATTCTTACCTGCAAGGAGTTTCTTGTGGTGTCTTTCTGTACCCAGTTTCAAAACTGTCCCACCAAACAAGTTAAACTGTACTGTCATTTTGGTGGTCATGGCTGGGTCACCAATGACGGCCAACTCATGGGCGGCAAAAATTCTCAGGGGGTTGTTCTTGAAATCCAAGACCGAGATATAGTTGTTGTCACACAAAGCCTGCAGGCGTTTCAATGCTAGATCCCTCTCTTCATCAATTGTTATGTTGTATTTTGGCTTGAAAAGATCCCCGGACACAAAACTACGACAGCTATCTCGCATCTCATGGTTGTCGTGATCGAGGAGTGCTTTCATTTCTTTGACATCAAAGCTTGTGGCACCCCAGGCATCTCGTAGTTGCTCTGGGCTTGGTGAAGATGCTCTCTGGGGGGACGTCAATGTGAGTGAGCGTTTGGGTTCTGACATTCTCTGGTTTGCTTGGCATGTTTTGGTTAATAGGACTGAAGCAGGTGCTTGGTACAGGTAGGATCTTGTTAGTTTGTTCCTGGAAGCAAGTAGCTTTGGCACCCTGAGTAATCTCTGCATGCTGATCTGAAAAAAGCAAATGTGACATGACAAATGGCAATGGAGGTTCACATGACAAACGCAAAATTTTCTAAGTCTTAATAAAACTTCTTAAAAATTTCTGTAACCTTGAAGAACATAGCAAGATATAATTTTGTTTATTTTTTAATTTCATATTTTAATTTTTGAATAAATTATGATGTATGATTAATTACGATTATTTGCATAAATTCTCCACAATTTTGATATTACATTGTGATAAAAGACAAAAATGGTCTTTTTCTGCAATTATCTTTTAGTTTAGTTAATAGTAAGGACCAAAGCTACAGAAATTCAAACTTGATTTTGATTTATGGCGGCCATTTGCAAGGCCACCAAGATGGCCGCCATAATTAAAAATCAAAATAATGTTTGAATTTCTGTAGTTTCGGGCTTATTACTATTACCTAAAGTAAAAGATAATACAGAAAAAGACCATTTTTGACTTTCATCACAATTTAATATCAAAATAAAGGAGAATTATAAGCTATGCAAATAATCGTAATTAATTATTTGCATACCCAAAAATAGGTGTGCAATGCATATGTGTCTATTGACAGCTAAAACTGAACAAATTCAATATTTACTATCTTCATGGAAAATGGCACCTCACCAAAGTGTAAGCACAATGGCTGATGGCTCCATAATTTTTTTTGATACCCATAATTGTTGGTCAGTGTAAGCTGCACAATCACAATGGCTTCAATATCACAATAATTAATAGCCATTCATAAAGTTCAGCGCCTCTTAGAAAACATTTAATGTAACTTTAAAGCAATATTCAATATTATTCATAAGCAAGACAGAGAAACGGTGTTAACGTTATGCAAGTTGAAGTTCAGTTCTTAACTTCTTGTAGTTACCAGAAAACAGACTTAGAGCAAACCATAAAGGGCTGTTCAAAGATATTTCCCTCCACATATCAAGCAACAGTGCGAGGTCAAAGACGACAAGCCAGTTGTACAAAAAATCAAAAAATTATACAAGTGTCTACATCAGTGCATCACCACATGTTTTAACCTCTGAAGACTTTAATGTCCTATACTATTCCCAGTCTAAATATTCGTCACGTTAAATAACAGTTCTAAGTCATTCTCCTACCTTTCCCGGTTCTCCTTTGCAGGCAAAACAAGAATATCTTTCTGCAACTGAAGCTCAACTACGCAACAACAAATATGGAGGACTTTGGAGAGGCCGAGAGCTGTAAAGACAAAGTCCATTATGTTGAACCCATGCCCCTCCCTGACTCCTCCCATACACCAAATTGATGTTTATAATACTAATTACTGGTGCTCTCTGCTGCTGACAGTGGTAGAACTCCGGAAGATCTTTTAGTCTTCAATTTTAATTTTTATTCTCACTGACCTAGTGGGACTGCTATAATTGACGTATGCTGTTGCGGCCACCCTGCCACTTTCTTAATTTACCAGTGGCAAATCCAATAAAAAAAAAAAATAATGGTGCCAAGCTATGGAATTCGCTACATAATGAAGGTTCGAAATCGGCGGGGGTGATTTGTAGAATGCAGATTGCAGAACGCGACTACAGTATATCAGGAGCAGTCGTTTCGCACGTTGTAATCTCCGTTGTAACCAATAAATTATTGGCATTATTTTAGCATTGTACCCAATACGTTATTGGATTGTACGCAACCCGAAAACATGTTCGAAATTGCGAATCACTGGCTTCTTTTTGCACAAAATTAACAACCCATGGCCATATCTTTCCCTTTAAATCTTTTTAAATGTTTTAGTTAGATTTTTTTTTATAAATAATAGTTATATTGTACTTATATAGTGTTATTGTTCTTTTTTTGTATATATTATTATAGTGCAAGCCCCTATTGGAAATCAGTATATTATATATATTATTGAATAAATAAAGTTGATCCAATAATAATCTAAATTATCTCTCAACTGCAAATCATTTTTTCCCCACCATTAATTCACAAAACACTACACAAATCTGATAGTTATTTAATTTATAAAATACTATTTAGCTGAAATATCTCAGCGTTTTTTGCAGTTATATTGCTAAGCAAGCGCGAACGAGATCATGGCCAATTCATTTTGACTATTGTCTAAAACCATGGCAGTAAGACACACGAAACGAGTTTGAAAAGTAGAAAGTTAAAGAAGAATTGTACCCAAAAAATTAATTACTTTTACATGAAGGGCCTAGAAATGTTAATAGCTTTACGGTCCCATCAGGGAAACTGCCTCTTTTTATTAATGGTGCTAACAAAGTGATTTGTGGTCTTTAGATTTTACTCAAAAGTGCTCTCAAAATGCAGGAAATGCCATTTCAGAGACCCTAAATTCAAAAATTTTCTGGCGGAGAATTCGCCGGACTCCCCTACATATGTCGTCACTTTGTGGGACACAAATTTTGTTCTCGCACCGGAGCCCACACCCACGTAGTGCCGCCACTGTACTAGAGAAATAACATTTTCATTTTTCATACTCGAGAAATTACAATTTCATTTAAATCATTTCATTTTAGGCATTTTAAGCGTTTGCTCGACGGCTCAGTCCAACGGTGGTTTCGTTTCAATTTTGACGTCATTATACAAGGAACAAAAGACAAGCACTCAAGACGTCAAAATTGAACGAAAACCACCGCTCTACATCAACCTTGAGCCATCAAACGCTAAAATGGCGGCGTCCAGAAGCATAAAATACAATACGTCATTTCTCGAACCGTTAAACTGTTAACATTTCTAAACATTATACTTAAAGACCTTTTATTTAAAACTAATTTATTTTTTGGTACAGTTGTTCATTAATTCAAATTGTCTGATGGTTGGTAATCAATCCACTGAGGTTATTACCACAAACAAAATAAGTAAAATATATTATTTTGTTAAAGTTCAGCCAACATTAGCCTTTTCATCGTCGGCCAAGTGTTAATAATTCGAAACAATATAGATCGTTAAGTATTGAGAGAACTGGCATGGCACTTAAAGGACATTGGCAGCAAAAAATACCTTTATATCAGAGTATGTGACTTAAATAGCCGGAATATAATAGTTTAAGGTTGTAAGAACGCTGGTAATGCGTATTAAAGGTGAATTAGGGTTCTCTGTGTGACGTAATGTGCTGAAGAAATTAAGCTTCTTCTCAACGTTATTTTCGTAAGGGTTAATTTAGTTAATCAGCGAGCTGTGAAGTTGCGAGTTGCGAGCTGCAAGTCAGATATGCGGGATGACTAATCTAATAATCATATCCTCATACATCCAGGACAGCATATCCTCCTACCTAGAATTACCGATAATCAGTAAGTGTCAAGTTTTGTGATTGGTTGATTAAAACAATAAAACAATAGAATCAACCACAAAGCTAAGAAACCAATGTCCTAACCCTAACCACCTTTGTTCCATATAGCCAATCACAAAACCTATTCATTTTAGGTACGTATTTACCGGATAATTGGTAATTGTAGGGTTAGACACAAGCAAACTCGCAACTCGCAGCTTCACAGCTCGCAAATTACCTATTCCCTTTTCGTAATCGCTATTGCAACATAAACTGGACAATACATGACCCCATGATAGGTAGCACAAAAGTACGAAATACAAGGCTTAGTCATGTTCAAAATGGCAGCGTTTTTGCATGGTTTATTGATTCAACTTTCAAAAAGGTGTTACGAGCATTTTCATGGCGCCAAACTGCCATATTCCGACTAGCTAAGTCATATATTTTGTTGCCAATGTCCTTTAAAAATCTATTGTTCAGGAAGACCAATGTGACGACCATGACGTCACACGAAAACGACCTATTTGTACACAAGAACGAGGTTGGAAAGGTTAATACGAGTACACTGAATATTACTTTGGAATCCATTTATGAATAAGGTCTGTTCCACTGACCTCTCTATATAACTGGACTGCGGGCTCCCATTACCAAATGAAAGCAAACTGTTCACTCTTCAAAAACAAAACTCGACAAACAAAATCTTAAAACAAACTGTAACAGATGTTCTTTATGACCAGACAACTTTCCAAAAAGCCTTCAACACTTGTCAACACTCGGACTGAACTACAATTTTCTAAACACCGCTAAAAGCTAAAGGAAAAGGACTCCACATCCTTTTTACGACACTTTTTTTGGGAGAGATCCCGCAGTCCAGTTCTATATGGAGAGTTCAGCGGTCTATACTAGATAACAATATGAACTCAGCGCCATCGTAGTACTCTATCTGAGCTAGACCTGTTGTATAGCACGCAGGATTCGAAATTGACTTTTGGTTTAGTTTCCCAGAAGAACATTGGTTGCCCAGCCGCGTTGAAATAATCGAATTTTAATATCTCACTCACAAGAATGAGAATAAACTTTTTGTTCTATAATTTGTCTGATATTGAATTACCAGTACACTGAAATCGAAAGAGTTAACCAAAAGACCTCCAATGATCATTTTCGAGTATGCTTGCCAGTACGTTTCATATTTATTTTTTAACCTGCAGGCGACCTGGTGGATCTTGTCTAATTTGGACGTTCAAGACAACCAGACAACCGTTAATTTCGAACCCTGAAACGCTTTAAGATGGTGTTGCTGAGTTCGACTTTGTTTTTTCTGCAGGACAACGCTCGACACTGAACCTCGTTCATCGGAAACGCAACAGTCTTATTCCCATTGTTTTAGAGTACATTTGCGACGGAATTCCTGTCCTTTTTCGTGTATCCATTTGTTTGCAACTAGATAAATATTAAGACGTGTATAAAGATATAAACACAGATATAAAACACAGATATAAAACACAGATATAGGAACACCACATTGTTTTCGTTCAATTCGTCTAACTGCTCAACATGATTCCCACAGAAACATGAGAATGAAATCCACCATTATCATGCATTACCATTGCTCCACCTAACAACCCCACTTGTTCCCTAATCCCACCAACAAAGCGAATGGTTCCTTACTCCAGCAACTTATTTACTTATCCCACTAGGTCCTTAATCCAACCTAATTCCCTGCTTGACCCCTTATCCTACCAGCCCACTTGATCCCTTATCCCACCTACCTACCCCACTTCATCCTTTATCACACCTACTTACTCCACTTGATCCCTTATCCTACCAACCTACCCCGCTTGCTTCCTTATCTCACCTACCACACATGATCCTTTATCCCACCTACTTACCCCACTTGGTCTCTAATATCCCACCTACCAACTTACCCCACATTAGTGAATTGTTTGCTACTCAAGCTTTAACGCAAACTCAGAAAACTGCTTCTGAGCCCCCCAGACGGGAATAAAAACCCGCAACGTTCTGATGGTCGTGGCTACAATCTTGGACAAAACCGGTTGAGACAACAACTTTATATTTAGTAAGAAACTTCCTTGTGTTTTTACTGACTCTCCTCCCCCCCTAGATCAATGTTGTTCTAAACAACAGCCAAATCTTCTAGCTGGAATTTCGACACAATAAATCAACATTGAACGGGGGGAGGGGGTTTCTCATAAACATGTGGCGTACATCATCATGATTTTAATGTGAAACTGTTCAACAGTTTTGTCCAAGATTGCAGATAGAATACTCGCAGTTGAGGTGACCGTGAGTCGTCTTCTGGACGATCCTTTTATTAGTATTAGTATTAGTATTAAGGTTAGTATTAGAAAACCATTAGGTGGGGGGTTAGGGTTAGGATCTAAGTTGTTTTGGGGTTAGCAGTTCCATGATGTATTTCATCATACAGGCATGTCCGATCGTATGATAGCAGTACAATCTCTCATTTCGTCCAAACCTCTCACGGATACTAAAAAAGATCGTCCAGAAAACGACTCAGACCTAGTACCTCACGGTCAGCTCAACTGCGAGTATTCCATCTAGCCCCGAACCTTTCTGATCTCCGGTTACACGTTCTAACCCACTTGTTCCCTTATTCACCAACTTACCCCATTTGGATCCTACGAGTACAGGACATGCAGCGTGACGGGTATCATCATTGCCATTACCATTTCGAAATAAGTTATACCAAAATACACCATCGCCCTACAAAGGAGAAAAACACAAAGTGAAACCATGTACCCTGATAAAGCCGTAATCCGAGGGTCATGTTTTAAGTGCTCGACTATTCAGTTTATCACTCTTAGGTGAACGGAAAATGCAACTGATAAGGATTCCGAGGGCCTTTTCCGAGAAGATCCGAAAATGTTACCATTTGCTGGTGTTGCTGCAAAGGCAGCACTTTCTCCTAAAATTATTTATCTAAAATTTCTCTCTTAAATCGTAGGCCCTCGGAACCCCTATCAATTGGGCTTCTAGCCTGTTGGGGTATTCCGTTCACCAAAGAGTGATAAATCTAATAAACTAAACTTAAACTCAAAACTCCTCAATTATTTTTAAGACCCTGAGTGGAGGTCCGACCCAGGATTTGAACCTGTGTCTCCCAGCTTATAGACACGTGTGGTAACCATTGGACCACGACATTTGGTAAGCGATGCGATTTTAAAAAGGTGTGAATATGGGTTAGTTGCACTTTAATAATTCAGAGCCGAACTCTGGAATCTAGTTCTTCTTTTTAAGCGGTACCTTTCTTGGAGCGACAAGAGCTCCAATGTTGACAAACGCCGTCCCACCGCCAAGCTCAACGTCACTCAACTAGATAAATAAAAATAATGAAAACAATATCGTTTAATTTCGGTGAAATAACGCGAGGAAGCGAGGCATAACTACATCCCTACGATTATCGGTGTCATGATCAACAAGATAATTATCGTCGTTATCATCATCATCATCATCATCATTAATGTCTGTCTTCATCATCACAATTACAATCACGTATATCATTCGTATCAGGCATCTCTATGATCAATATCATTTGAATTATTAAAATTCTTCACCATTATAATCACGGTTTTCATTATCGTTATCATGACCATCAATGATTTATCAAAACCAATATTCATCACAATCACATCATCATCATTATCATCTTGATCATCGTAATTATCATTATTATCATCATAATCTTGATCGACATAATATCATTTTGATATATCATTTTGATCATCATAATTAACATCATCATCATCATTATCATCGACATAATCATCTTAATCATAGCAATTATCATCATAATGTTAATCGACATAATCATCATCATCTTGATCATCGTAATTATCATCATAATCTTTATCGACATAATCATCATCATCGTTATTATCATCATAATCTTGATCGACATAATCATCATCATCATCGTAATTAACATCATAATCTTGATCGACATAATTCATAATCATCATCTTGATTATCGTAATCATCATCATAATCTTGATCGACATAATCATCATCTTGATTATCGTAATCATCATCATAATCTTTATCGACATAATCATCATCTTGATTATCGTAATCATCATCATAATCTTTATCGACATAATCATCATCATCGTTATTATCATCATAATCTTGATCGACATAATCATCATCTTGATTATCGTAATCATCATCATAATCTTTATCGACATAATCATCATCTTGATTATCGTAATCATCATCATAATCTTTATCGACATAATCATCATCATCGTTATTATCATCATAATCTTGATCGACATAATCATCATCATCATCGTAATTATCATCATAATCTTGATCGACATAATCATCATCTTGATTATCGTAATCATCATCATAATCTTTATCGACATAATCATCATCATCGTAATTATCATCATAATCTTGATCGACATAATCATCATCATCATCGTAATTATCATCATAATCTTGATCGACATAATCATCATCTTGATTATCGTAATCATCATCATAATCTTGATCGACATCATCATCATCATCATTATTATAATCTTGATCGACATAATAATAATAATAATCATCATCATCTTGATCATCATTATCATAATAATCTTTCAGAACAGTTTCTATTGTAGAACCCCAGCGACCCAGAATGGAGCGATAAGCTCTGTGGGGTATCCATGCTACTCAATGTGGCAAAGCTTATAAATAAAAATAAATAAAATCTTGATCGACATAATCATTATCTTGATCATCGTAATCATCGACATAATCATCATCATCGTCGTAATTATCACCATTATCATCATCATAATCTTGATCGACATAATCATCATCATCATCATCATCATCTTGATCATCGTAATTAACATCATTATCAGCATAATCTTGATCATTGTAATCATCATATTGATCACCGAAATCATCATCTTGATCATCGTAATCATCGACATAATCATCATCATCATCGTAATTATCATCATTATCATCATAATCTTGATCGACATCATAATCATCATCTTGATCATCGTAATTAACATCATTATCACCATAATCTTGATCATTGTAATCATCATCATCATATTGATCACCGAAATCATCATCTTGATCATCGTAATTAACATCATTATCATCATAATCTTGATCATTGTAATCATCATCATCATCATCATCTTGATCATCGTAATCATCATCATAATCAGTTCAACATTCACTCCCATTGATTGGTTTCCTCCACCTGTACTACCTTCATTGTTTCGTTAACTTACATAATAAAGTGTCGTAGCTATTCTATTCCCAGTCCCTAAACTTGGGAACTTCTCTTCATGTTCCTAAGAAAACAAAATCGTTAATAACACACGACAATGGCAGACCTTATGGTCAGCGGCTGTTCAAGCCAACACAAAACGTCGACCAACACACAAGACACAATGTCTTGCGACAATGTCTTGCGACACAAGACATTTCTCAGGTTAAATTTCGAGAATGAAATATTTTTCAGCAAATGCCATGTCTGTGAAACGCAATTGGAGAAATTTGTGGAAAGTGCAACTCGAAAGAGAAAATGTCGGCTTTGAATAGTCCGCTGACCATATAGGTGTGCGCACAGCAGACTTACATAAAAGAGCATAGTAGCAATTCTATTACCACTTCCCAAATCGCTGAACTTATCTTCATGATCCTAAAAATTCGTTTAATATTAGTAAGGATGTATATAATATTAGTGATAGAAAAAATAATTTTGTTACTATTAGTAAGAGTATACATAATTTAATATTAGAAATTCGTTAAATATTAGTAAGAATGTATATAATATTAGTGATAGATAATGGCAGTGGCTAACCCAAACCTTACCCTAATCCTAACCCTAACCCTACACCTAATATATACTAACCCTAACTCTTACGATAATGTTTTATTTTAGAAATAACAGCTGATTTTAATTTCGACTTTTACTACCGATAGTCTATGTGACGTCATTTCGGGATTTTATATGGAAATGCAACCTAGATAATGGTTTAATTTTGTTACTATTAGTAAAAGTATACATAATTTAATAGTAGAAATTCATTTAATTCTGTTACTATTATTAAGAATATATATATAATTAAATATTAAAAGTTCGTTTAATTTTGTTACTATTAGAATGCATATTATTTAAGGTAGATATCGATGAAGATTGAGACCCATGTGACCCTAACCGGATCCCCTGGTTCAGAACGTTTACCTGGGCGTGGTCGTAGTGTGGCTCGTAATGTCCTCCCATACCGTAGGTGTTCACCTGAAAAATAATAATAATAATAATAAAGACGTTTTAGGAGCATTATACAATAGTCTCAATGCTCTTACAACAAATTCTTAAAGTTACTTATGTATCATTACATATCGTTACAATATATACAACATATCATTATATATACTTCTCAAACTCATTAATGATTCATGAGCAAATTATTCAATCAGATCTTCTAAATTGAACCACGTGATGACGCTAGAAATGCCAGTAAAGTACTGGGCAGAGGACTAGAAATATTTTTTGCAGTCCAAGGACAAGAAATAATATTTCCAGTCTGGTGCTACAAATATGACGTCAAGAACTAATCGAGCATGAATACATACCGAAAGTTGAAGGCCGTAATGAAAACGCTAGCATGCTGTTATTCAAATAACTGAAGACATAAATTTTCTGCACCAAATTAAATCATCCATGTATCATTAATAATCCACTTAGGGATTACATTTACACGCTCCTTCTCGTGTTTTAAATACTACATACTGTATACATGTCTCAAACGACAGGTTCGAGAAAAATAAGGTGGTCGAAGTTGATCCGTTGCGGTACGTAACAAGGCCACTAGGTTCTCCTCAGTATGACGAATCCCGCGAAGAACCAACCAAACAAAAGGATAACGTGGATTGTTAAAAACTAATTACAGTTTCATTATAAGATAAAGCCTACTACATCACTATGAACAAAAAACTATTAATTTAAAAAAAGAAAAGTCTTATTTGCTGACTTAAAACTACTTAAAATATCAATGCTCAAATATCAAACGACGTGTTTCAGAAAAATAAGGTGGTCGAAGTTGATTCGTTGCGGTACGTAACAAGGCCTGCACTAGGTTCTCCTCAGTATGACGAACCCCGCGAAGAACCAAACAAAAAGGATAACGTGGATTGTTCGGAGCAAAATCATGGCGCGTGTGTCTACAGCGAGTACAGTTCGATGAGTTTTATTCCAAGTTAATTACTGCACGCACGCACGCGCACAGATCAAATGGAAGCACGCGCACTGTCGTCAGCATACGTAGCGTGCTTCGTTTGCTTGCGTGTGAAGACTAACCGTAAAAATCTCGGTATATACCTGTATATAAATGACTTTGATATTTTTAGTCGTATTCCGCGTACTTTGTCGTGATTTACTTCCCTTTGGATGCGAGATTTTCAAAGTGTTCAATTGTTCAAGTTTGTAACAATAGAATGCGCGTCGCTTTTTTCATCATTGAAACAAAAGGAAACATTTGTTTGAAGCAATTTACAATCTTTACCTAACTTTTTGTGGAATGCTACACTACGGCTGATTCGCTGAAATTGAAAGTTGCAAAGTATAGCCATAAATTAATCAGCATTTTTTTCAGTCCTACTTATTTTATTTTTTAAATTGGAAGTGACTATCTCACGTTTGGGGATTTTACATATCCGTAATATTTGGGTCTTCCTGAGCAAAATCATAATATATCTTGCCAGCCGAAAATTTCATCTTCATGGACTTTTTGGCTGTTAAAGGGATATGGCAATATAAATTTACTTTGTCTCATTTGAAAGAACTCGTGAAATGGTACAACAAGACCTTTTACAATTTTCCCTTATATTTTTTGGTTTTCGAAATAATTTGACGAAAGACAGCGTGCTGTCCGCCATCTTGGAATTATGTTCGATATGCATGTGACGTCTAAGTAGGGTAAAGTGAAATTTTTATCTTGCCAACCTTACGACATTATGAGCCAGAAACTCGATTATGTTGCACTATTTCCATTTTCAATTGGCCCACAACATTTTAAAAAGCCTTCCGCGGAAATTCGGTCACCTATGGAGTAGTTTCATCAGGTTTACCCTGCTTGTGATGTCACCAATTTCCTAGTTAATTAGGTCAAATATTACAACAAGATGGCGGATTGTAGACTGTCTTTTGTCATAATTATCTGAAATATTTCAAAAACCAAGAAAGATACAGAACAATTGTAAAAGGTCTTCTTATACCATTTTACGAGTTCTTTCAAATGAGACAAAGTTAATTTATATTGCCATATCCCTTTAAAGTTATCGGATGTGATGTCACAAGAGGCATTTTTGTTGCAAGTAACAAAAGAAAACTGGTTTGGAATGCCTCTTGTGACATCACATCCGGTAACTTTAACAGCAAAAAGAACACGAAGATGAAATTTTCGGCTGACAAGATATATTATGATTTTGCTCAGGAAGACCCAAATATTACGGATATGTAAAATCCCCAAACGTGAGATAGGAACTTTAACCATTGCGCTACATCGACTCTAGCCTGCGTTCCAGGGGGGAGTGGTCTGGAACGCAGGCTACATCGACTCAAGCGGCAGAGCGAAGATTACAACAAGTACTGGTACGTAATGTGACATACGTACTACTTCGTAGACTAGCAAGATGCTCTAACCATTGAGCTACATGGACTCAGATGGCAGAGCGAAGATTTCGATAAGTACTGGTTCGTAATGTGACACACGTACCACATCGGTAAACTAAATGAGATGCCGTTTAACTATTGAGCTACATGGACTAAGATGACAAAGCAAAGCAAAGGTTATGATAAGTACTGGTTCGTAATGTGACATACGTACTACTTCGTAGACTAGTGAGATGCTCTAACCATAAGCTACATGGACTCAGATGGCAAAGCGAAGGTTACGATAAATACTTAATCATAATATGCGTACTAATTGGGGCTCCGTTCGTACAGCATACAAGACACCTATACAATTATAGTCTCAAGTGTATGTTTATATTACCTGTAATTCTTCTGCAGTACTCAACGTTAATCCAGTCAAATATTCCGTTCTTTTACTTATCCGTTGGATAATAGGATCCTCATCATCTTTCAGCCAAGCACTGCGTGTTAATGTTAACAAAAACCAAAAATTCAATAAGCTCACCGAACTAAGTAATATGGGTAATCGCTAAGAAAGTATACTTCAAAATAAGATTTCCACTGAGAGCAATTGCTTGAAGTGAGACACAGTATGAGGGCTAGTGTTAGCAGAAGGATTTGAAAGATAACCCTAACACAAAATAAAACCCTTATACTAACCCTAACCCTCGAAAACCTTATTTTAAAGTATTCCTTCAGCCCAGCAGACACTAGAAAATGTTTTCTGAAACTTTTAGTGTGTTTCAGAAACTTGTTTCGGTGTATGCCGGGCTTTAGGAACATCTCACATGTGAAAAACATTTTTGACGTAGGGCATTCGAAACGTAATACCTCTATTAATTATTTCGGCAGTATTTCACAACTCTTATTATCCAACTTTCTTTCTACGAGTCCAAATAACGCGATAAATAAGTATAAATATCCTGCGATATTTGAACAGTAGGTTATTTGGACTCTACAAAACCTGTTTGAAACCGGTTTTTCCCGCGCTTTTCTGCTGTGGATCATTTTGAAAGTCTTCGAGACTTTGTTTGGCTTAAATTTGAAAGAGAAAAACAAGGTTTTTATAGAATTGGATAATAAATAACTTATTAGACAGTCTAGTGTACGGTAGGCTAGATATTTTACTCAACATTTGTATTTTGTCTCGCCCTGCGGGTTCGCCAAAATACGGCATAACTCGTAAAATATCGAGCACATTAAACAGTCTAATAATGAACAAAACGTGTTGTGCTGTGTAGGCAGTGTAGAAATACAAGTCAAATATCTAAAAAGGATGGTGTGCTGCCGAAATAGCAGTCTAAGTAGTCTAACGTTTCGAGCGAAGGCCCTTCGTCAGAGAGTGAAACGTAAAGTGAAATAATAACAGATTTTACGTTTCACTCTCTGACGAAGGTCCTTCGCTCGAAACATAAGACTACTTACACGCCATTTCGGCAGTACGCCAACCTTTTTGGGTATTTGACTAATAATTAACAATTAGACAACTAGCCCGAGTTTTCTATGAGCAGATAATCAGGCGGAGCCGAGTTGACTATCGCTCATAGAAAACAATGGCGAGTTATCTAATTGTTTTAGTATAAAATTTACAAGTTTCTAACCCAAGAAATCATTTTTATTTCACATTTTTCATAAAAAAATTTTTTTTTCGAAAACACGCGACTTTTGTCCCAGAGGTTTCTATCAGACGATAGTAACTCCTGCAATAGCCAATGAAAATTGAGGATTTGTGATAGCAACTTGTAAATTTATACTAAGGTATAATATAAACGTTTGATACTAAAACAGATATCACAAAGGCTCATCTACGCGCTACAATTTTTCATTACACCATGACAAAAATCGTATCGCATAGATTGGACCTTTAGCAATGCAGTATTCGCCCCTTCCGCAAATACCACAATGAATTGCGCCTTGGGGGTAACTTTAACACAAAAAATACCGTGTTGATAAGAAAGGGAAGCTAGAAGTGGGGGAAAAACTATTGTTTTAGTTTAGTTTATTAGATTTATCACTCTTTGGTGAACGGAATAGCTTTCTATTGTATCTGACGAGCTGTTTTTGAAGCTTGCATATTTGCATAATGTAAATTAACGAGAGATCATTAGAAGCTCCGAGTTTGCAAGCAAATCAAACTGTGACGCTCGCGAAATAGGTTTAGCGTCTGGCCAATATAGTTTCTTTGTTAACATTAAATGAATAAAATCTTGAACCTAATTTGACGTCACGTATTAGGCTTCTCTCACTGGATAATTAGAGCCAACGGCGGCCATTACTAAGGGACCAAAGTCGCAGTAAATCTGTAGGTAGGCCATGAATCGTTTTACCCAGTAATTTGAAAAATGTCTTCTGGTCCCTTTATAGTAAAATTATTTTATTTTGTCGATGGTAAGAGCAATAATCCAACAAAAAACCTCATAGGATCCTCAGTTGGTCCCTTAGTAATGGCGGACTTCCGGCTTCATTTTCTGAATAGTCGATCCAGTCTTCTTTCGAGATCAGTGTCCCTGGCGTTGTTTGTTTGTGACTGTGTTTAAACATCGAAGGAACAAAATTTTGGTCGGCCTTTACATTAGATTTAAGGTCGTCGGCAAAATGAACAGAACATAGACATGAGATTTCTGAAGACATAACATTTTCCCGCTTAATTCTAGCCAATCTTTGTAATTCTACAGAGTTTTAGTTGGGTCCTTTCTTGTATTTAAACACCTAGGAGCAGAACAGCAATTAATTTAGCCGTTCTAGCTCCCTTTTTCCTATTAACTCAATCTTTTTGGTGTCAGAGTTCCCCCAAAGGCGCAAAGCATTGTGGTATTTTCGAAAGGGACGAATATTCATTCTAATTTCGTTAAATTATCCACATTTAGAGATATTTGTATTAAGTTAGTTTTAGATTAACTCTTTACGTTGTTGTTGTACAGCTGTAAATAATTTAGGAAAAATACCCGAGCCCGAGCAGGCATCAAATCTGCAACCTTTCCCGATTGTTAGCCTGATGCTCTAACCACTGAGCTACCAGGCGGAAGAGAAACGTTACTTTTGATATCAGTTGTACTTTACCTTGCTCTTCTGTAGTTCTGGTAGCTAGCTGGTAGAGTGAGGTTAGGCCCCGTTTCCACGTAGCCGGTTATGATTGTAACCGATAGACGTTCGCTTTGTTTCCACGTGACGGTTACAAAATGAACACATATGTAAAAGTCGCGTTTCCATGTATCCCCACTAATCTCTAATTTTATCAACAAACCAAGCGAACTGTTGCATGTTGGGATAACTTCAAAATGGTGGAAAAACAGAAAATTCCCAACACAGAATTTTATTGGACGGACAAAGAAACTGAACTGCTTCTGACATAGTCCTAGTAGTTCAGCTGTTAGAACGTCCGACTAGCAATAGGAATGTCGCAAGTTCAATCCCCGCTCGCTCGGACTGAGCGATAATTTTCCTGAGTTGTTCACAACTTGTACAGCAACAGGTTAACCAATTCTTAAAGTGTCTATGAAGTGAAAAATTCGCTAGCGTTTTTAACGGACAAAGTAGCACGGCAGGAGCGAAGGATTGAATATATTATGTGGTATATGACGTATGCAGATGGGTCATTAATGTTCAAATCAATTGTTCTTATATGCATAGTCCACCTGCATACGTCACAAGACAATGAACCGCGCGTTTCAGATTTCACCAAAAACATTTAGCCATGCCAAACTTTGAGAGTTGATAACTCGAAGACTATGAGGCAGATTCACTTGAAATTTTCAGTGTACGCTCTTGCCGTGCTACTTTGTACGTTAAAGCAAAAAAATGCTAGCGAATTTTTCACTTTATAGACACTAACAATATTTTTAAATTGTTAACAATACTTTTAGATTATTTTTGCCCATAACCTCAAAATGTTTTATTGTCTTGTTTGGAAGAACTTTTAAAATGATAAAGTGACTTCTTTAGAAGATTTTCGTTTCTTTGCTTTCTTTTTGAGATATATCAGTTTGTTTGATATGCAAATGTCTGGAATTTCGTCATACAATCTCTTTCATTCTCGAACGAAATCCTTTAAAATCAAGACGTTTGGTGTTGTGGGAGAAACGCACACACGTGTTATTCACACTTTAGTGTTTTTATTTCACGAATGCAAATATATATAACATTCTCTGATAACTCATTATGACGAAATTCCAGATATTTGCATATCAAACAAACTGGTATATCTCAAAAAGAAAGCGAAGAAGTGAAAATCTTCAAAAGAAGTTACTTTATCATTTTAAAAGTTCTTCCAAATAGGACAATAAAAAATTTTGAGGTTAGGGACACTTTAATAATAAGATATGAGATAGTATAAGAACCAATCAGATTGCAGTATAGTTTATATCTATATTTATATCATTGTGTATTAACAGAGTACTTTATTATTTAGGACTATTTACATGAAGCCGGATTCAGTTTCATTCCTGATTGAACGTGAATTCAAACCGCATTTACACAGGAATTCTATCCCAGGATCGAAAATCAATATAGCATTATAGCGGGTATGTTTCTTTCAACGATTTCTGCGCTTGTACATTTCAACATGTGCCTTAAACTGATAATTTGGCGAAGAATAAACATAAAGAAAAGGGGAAAAGCATTAATGCTAGCAACGATAATCGATGCGATCGCAAGTAAACAAGCATTATGACGTCGGCGCAATTCCTGTCTCTAGCTGCAAGCGTTTAGGGATTGGGGGAGGGGGCCGGGGACTGGTTCCGCTTTCCCCCTCCCTCCTCCTAACGCCGCCACGCAGGCTAGCTGCAAATTGTCGTCTATAAATGTTAAAAGCACGCATGTGTTGTTCGTTTCAGTCCTCTAGGTCGTATTTTTCATTCCGGAATGAAATCTCGCACCGCTTTTACATGACACCAGAACGAAATTTCAAAGAAACTCAATCCGGAATGAAACTCAATCCGGAATGAGAACATGAGGAATGAACTCAATCCGGATTGAGCTAGGATTTTAACAGAACCGGTATGAGTTCAATCCGGAATGAAACTCAATCCGGATTCACGTAAACTGTCTCTTCGTTATTGTTGTACACTCATTTAGGCGACACAAGACTTTATGTGGGAGGATGTTTAGTATTATATTTTCACATATTTATATTTCACAACATTTTAGCGTTTTTTTTTACAGTATTTTTAGTGTTTAACATTTTAGGGTTTTGAAAATTGTATTTAATTTTATCATCATTCTCTGACTTTTAAGTCATAAATTTAAAAAGGTAGAAATTGCCAATATTTTAAAAATAATTCTCTTTAGCTCTAGTCGTTTTATGTTAAAAACTTTCGAATTTCATTTAATTTTTATTTGTTGAATTTTAAATAAACCATTTTAAAATTGAGAAAAACTGAAGGGAACTCTGGGATCGAAGGGGAATAGGGGTGCTTGTGATCATCAATGGATGTACGACAACAAACCTTTTACTTATTCTATAATCAGCTGGCTCTAGGTTACCAGTTACAGGATGTTGAATTACAGCTCGCGTTAACTAACCAATGGAAAAAAGAAATATAACCAGTTGAATATATGTACTAGCCAGAGAAGAGTGGAGCAGGGGAGAGTGAAGCAAAGTGTGGTGTACTGTAGTGTAGTGTACTGTGGTGTGGCGTAGTGCAGTGTAGTGCAGTGCAGTACAGTGCACTGCAGTGCAGTGTAGAGTAGTGTACTGTAGTGTAGTGTAGTGTAGTATAACGTAGTGTAGTATAGTATAGTGAAGTGTATACCAGAGTAGTGCAGTGCAGTGTAGTACAGTGTAGAGCAGAGTAAAGCAGAGCAGAGTAGAATAGAGTGAAGTGGCGTGAAGTAGAGTGAAGTAAAGTAAAGTAGAGTGAAGTGGAGAAGAGTGAAGTGGAGTGAAGTAGAGTGAAGTGGAGTAGAGTGAAGTGAAGTAGAGTAAAGTAGAGTGAAGTGGAGTGAAGTGGAGTAGAGTAAAGTAGAGTGAAGTGGAGTGATGTAGAGTAAAGTAGAGTGAAGTGGAGAAGAGTGGAGTGAAGTGGAGTAGAGTGAAGTAAAGTAGAGTAAAGTAGAGTAAAGTAGAGTGAAGTAGAGTAAAGTAAAGTAAAGTGGAGTAGAGTAAAGTAAAGTAAAGTGGAGAAGAGTGAAGTGAAGTAGAGTGAAGTGGGTAGAGTAGAGTGAAGTAAAGTAGAGTGAAGTGAAGTAAAGTAGAGTAAAGTAGATTGAAGTAGAGTAGATTGAAGTAGAGTAGAGTGAAGTGGAGTGAAGTGGAGTAGAGTGAAGTGGAGTAGAGTGAAGTAGAGTAGAGTGAAGGAAAGTGGAGTAAGAGTGCAGTGAAGTAGAGTGAAGTAAAGTAGAGTGAAGTAAAGTAGAGTGAAGTAAAGTAGAGTAAAGTAGACTGAAGTAGGGTGAAGTAGAGTGAAGTAAAGTGGAGTAGAGTGAAGCAGAGTAGAGTGAAGTGGAGTAGAGTGGAGCAGAGTAAAGTGGAGTAGAGTAAAGTGGAGTAGAGTAAAGTGGAGTAAAGTAAAGTGCAGTAGAGTGAAGTGAAGTAGAGTGAAGTGGAGTAGAGTAATGGCAACCTCAACAACACGTAATTCAAAACAAAAGAATTACTCATATAATTATGAATAATTCTTATTCCCAAGATCAGTAATCTCTCCCTAGAACCTAAGCGGCTGCGTCGCCATCCTAGCAGATCGTAGCGTCCCTATACGCCGTATGATTCCTAATTAGCGTCCAAAACCTTTGCTGATAATCAATTGTACATTGTGTACTGACAAAGTACTTAGTTATTGTTGTACATTCATTTAGGCGACACAAGACTTTGGCTGCGTTTACACAGAGCGAAAGTAACCGAATTCACATTGTTTTGCATCCTCGTGGGAATAAAAAACAACACGAATGCGATAACGTTTGCTCTAGTGTAAACACAGCCTTTGTGGGAGGATGTTTAGTATTATTAAATGAAATAAAACGTCATATTTATATTTCATAGCTTTTTGTATTTTTAATGTTCAACATCTTAGGGTTTTGAAATTTGTGTTTCATTTTATTATCATTCTCTGACGGCAATAATATTTCACGTTTTAGTCACAAGGTAAAAATACGCCAACATTTAAAAAAGTTTGCTTTGATTCTAGTCGTTGTATGATAAAAAACTTCGAATTTCATTTCATTTCTGTTTGTTGAATTTTAAATAATCCATTTTACATTTGAGAAAACTGAACATATAGGGAACTCTGGGATCAAAGGGGAGAAATATGGGTGCTTGTGATCATTAATGGATGTACGACAACGAACCTTTTACTTATTCTATAATCAGCTGGCTCTTGGATACCAGTTACAGGATGTTGAATAACAGCTCGCATTAACTAACCAACGGAAAAAGAAATATAACCAGTTGAATATATGTGCTAGCCAGAGAAGAGAAGAGTAGAACAGGGGCGAGTAAAGCCAAGTGTAGTGTAGTGTAGTGTACTGTGGTGTAGTGTAGTGTAGTGTGGTGTAGTATATTATACTGTAGTGTATAGCGTAGCGTAATGCAATGTAGTGTAGTGTAGTGTAGAGCAGAGTAGAAGCGAATAGTGTGAAGTGGAGTGAAGTAGAGTAGAGTGAAGTAGAGTGAAGTGAAATGGAGTGGAGTAGAGTGAAGAAGAGTACAGTGAAATGAAGTACAGTGAAGTGGAGTAGAGTGAAGTAGAGTAGAGTGAAGTAGAGTAGAGTGAAATGAAGTACAGTAGAGTAAAGTGGAGTAGAGTGAAGTGGAGTAGAGTGAAGTAGAGTAGAGTGAAGAGGATTAGAGTTAAGTGAAGTAGAGTGAAGTGAAGTCGAGAGAAATGGAGTAGAATGAAGTGGAGTAGAGTGGAGTGAAGTAGAGTGAAATGGAGTAGAGTGAAGTGCAGTAGAGTGAAGTGGAGTAGAGTGAAGTGGAGTAGAGTGAAGTGGAGTAGAATGAAGTGGAGTAGAATGAAGTAGAGCAGAGTGAAGTGGAGTAGAGTGGAGTGAAGTAGAGTGAAGTGGAGTACAGTAAAGTAGAGTGAGGTGGAGTGAAGTGGAGTAGAGTGGAGCAGAGTGAAGCAGTGTAGGGGGTGAGTCAGAGCTAGAGTTAGGGTACAATAGAGTGGTGAGGGGTGGAGTGACTAGGAGCGGACTAGAGCAAGCTAGAACACAAAACAAAATAACTCTTAAAACACGCTCCACAAAGTCTCTCTTCCAACACCCAACGTCTACATGCAGAATGGCATCACACTTGCGCCTGGAAATATATATAGCCCCACCCCCCGTCCACACTAATCACTTTCGATTGAAAACGCAACTTTATTTTTTGCTTTTGCTTTTCGGTCCACGTTAAACAGAGTTTTCGGTCAAAACGTGGAATTCTTTGAATAAGCTGTTTTTTCAAAAAAGGTGCATTTTCAAACGAAAACGGAGTAGTGTGGACAGCCTTAGATTTGAAGTTTACTTTTAAATTATCACAAACCTTGAACTTATTCTATACGTAGCGAATTCTAAAACTCCTGTCTGTCCGTGTCGAATGCGAGCTCGTTGTAACTAATCAGACAACGAAATCACGTGTTACACATAAACTACGTTACGCTCACACAACAATTTAGCGGGCGACTTATTCCTAGGGTACCAAATGCCGGGGTGACATGTACCGGGATTAATTAAACGTGTACGCAACTTTATATTTTTAAACGTGTTTCTGAGAATAACCCTCCATCTGTTGGAAATCTATTGGTTCTTAAATTGTCTATCTCACGTTTGGGGATTTTACATATCCGTAATATTTGGGTCTTCCTGAGCAAAATCATAATATATAGTGTCAGCAGAAAAATTTCATATTCATGATGTTCTTCGCTGTCAACGTTACCGGATGTGATGCCACAAGAGACATAACAAACCTCAAAAATGCCTCTTGTGACATTACATCCGATAACTTTAAAGGTCGTATAACGTTTGTGGAAATTTAACATATATGTAAATCTATGGATTTTCCTGAGAAAAATTGTAATATATCTTGTTAGCCGAAAATTTCATCTTCATAGACTTTTTTGCTGTTAAAGTTGACGGAAGTGATGTCATAGCGGGTATGAAAACCTCTTTACAGATGCCCGCTATGACATCACCTCCGTCGACTTTAACAGCAAAAAAGTCTATGAAGATGAAATTTTCGGCTGACAAGATATATTATAATTTATCTCAGGAGAATCCATAGATTACATATATGTTAAATTCCCACAGACGTTATACGACCTTTGACAGCAAAAACGTCCATGAAGATGAAATTTTTGGCTGACAATATATATTATGATTTTGCTCAGGAAGACCCAAATATTACGGATATGTAAAATCCCCAAACGTGAGATAGACACTTTAAAATCTCGGAGTCTAAATTTTTTACGAGATTTACACACCTTTGGCTTATTCTGTACGGGACAAACTCAATAGCTCCGGTATTATAATTTCGTATGAGGGCTCGCTTTAACTGTCATAAAAATTAATACAACAGTAAATTTAGCACAGAAATTTGCGGGGAACTATTTCTCGAAACGTAATGTATGGGGGCCACCAACTCAAGAATAGGTTTTTATTTATACTGCACTTCCCTAGAGTTGGGAGGATGCTTTCCTTCCTCATTCCATTCTTTCACACACACACATTAAACTCACTTTCTCTTGTTTTCATATGAAACAGAAATCAGGTCTTTCTCAGGTAACTTAACATTTAAAACAACATGCTAATCAACAGATCTGAACTTACCATGCCCCAACTAGTCCAAACAACAGACCAACCAATCAACCAACATCCATCCATCCAAGAAGCCAACCAACCTACCAACTAATCAATCAACTAACTATCCAACGAACCAACAGACCAGCCATCCAGCCAACCTAAGGGAGCTGTCACTAATTCCGGAAGGGGGCAGAAGGAAAAGTGCTGGGCCATTAAACTATAAATCAAAACTGTTGGTGATGCTACGAAAACATTTGGAAAACCTTTGATGCGCCATGAAACCTTTTTGATTAGTATCAAAAGTAATCAAAGAAAACAAATATTTATAACATAGGAATTGATATACGCTATGTAAGGCCAAGAAATATCCATATCACACCAAAAGAAAAGTTGTTTTGAGAGCCCCTTGCCCCAAGAAATTATGTACCTGTATATATAGTTTGGATTTCAGTGGTTCGAGACTAAGAGTTCAGGAATGCGGAAACCCGGTTGAAAACAAAGATGATTGTTTTCCTTGCTCTATATGGCAGACTACCCTCAGTTCCCAGCACTCCTGTGTTGTCGGTATGAATGAAAATTTAAGATGTGCTGGGCCACGAAACTAAAACAAAATGTGTAGTTGCAGGGTCATGAAAGCGTCCAGGGAAATTTGGTTGGGTCACGAAACTTTAACAATAATTTTCAGTTTTCCTTCTTCCCCCCTCCCGAGTGGAATTAATGACAGCTCCATAACAACTGACCAACCAACCAACCAACCAACCAACCACCCAAGTTAACCAGTCAACCAAACTACAAGCTAAACCAGTCAAACAACCAGCTAAAATACCAACCAACCCGCCAGAATACTACTAATGTGTAATACTACTAATGTGTAATACTACACGCATTCATGTGGAAAATAAATTCACTCAATTGCTTTCCCTTCAACCATCTTTCTCCATACTTGTTTGTCTGTCCATTTGTAACATTCTTTCTTCCTTCACACGTCTGCTAGTCTGATGGCCGTCCATCTGATTTTTCACTTCTTCGTTTTTATATGTCCCTCGTCCACTCTCAGTCTGTTTCTCTCTCTCTCTCTCTTTCTTTTTTCGTCCATCCACTCCAACCATAATGGTATCCATACATCATCATTTACCATAAACATCAAAAACCTTACCTTTGGTCGTCCCAGTTTCTTCACAGTTTCAACCTCACCATCTGTTAAAACATTTCTGAAGAAGATCACTTCTGGATTGGTATGAAGCCTCTCCAGCCCAATTCCACGTATATATAGCCAGGTATGCTTCTTGTGAAACCAACATTTCAGTTGTCGTTGTTCACTTAATGTCTGTCGAGATAGAAAGAAAGTTAAGGAAGTTATCTCACATTTGGGGATTTCACATGTCCGTAATATTTAGGTCTTCCAGAACAAAATCATAATATATTTTGTCAGCCGAAAATTTCATCTTCATGGAGTTTTTCGCTGTCAAAGTTACCGGATGTGATGTCACAAGAGGCATTCCTAACCAGTTTTCTTTTGTTACTTGGCACAAAAATGCCTCTTGTGACATCACATCCGATAACTTTAACAGCAAAAAAAGTCCATGAAGATGAAATTTTCGGCTGACAAGATATATTATGATTTTGCTCAGGAAGACCCAAACAAATATGTAAAATCCCCAAACGCGAGATAAACCCTTTAAGGATAGAAAGGTAGAGGACAGCAAGTTA
The DNA here is from genome assembly GCA_035772405.1 of Chrysogorgia sp. JL179-B06. Taxonomy (NCBI): domain Eukaryota; kingdom Metazoa; phylum Cnidaria; class Anthozoa; order Scleralcyonacea; family Chrysogorgiidae; genus Chrysogorgia; species Chrysogorgia sp. JL179-B06. Next base: position 1,569,341 of record JAYKKM010000315.1, read on the forward strand.
CGGAGCAAGAGAATGAAAGAAAAAGAGGGAAGAGAGGAGCAAGGAAGGAAGGGCAAAGCAAGGAAGAGAGAGTGAAAGAGAGGGGTAACAAGGGAGGAGAGTTAAAGTGAGGGGTAGCAAAGGAGACCAAAAGAGAGAAAGAAAGGGTAGCAAAGGGAGGAAGGAATAGAAAGAGAGAGAGAGGGGAGGCAGGAAGAGAGAAAGAAAAGGGAGGATCAGAGGGGGGAGAATAGAGATGGAGGGATAGGATGAGGAAGCAGATGGAAGTACAGGTGGCGAGGGAGAGACAGTGGGTGCTAGATGAGATAGAGGGATGAAGGAAGGGGGGGGAGGGAAATGGAGGAGGAAAACGGAGGATTAGAGGCAAGCCTGGAAATAATTATTTTCGCTTTACCTGTCAGAATGACCAGCCCAAATAAATTTGTAACGGACAAACAAAAAATTGTACCTGTCACCGTACAACTTAGCGTAACGTCTCATAACTTAGCTCAATATCTCCAAACTTAGCGTAACGTCTCCAAACTATGCGTATAACCAAACTTAGCTCAATGTCTCCAAGCTCAATATCTCCAAACTTAGCATAATGTCTCCAAACTTAGCACAATGTCTCCAAACTTAGCGTAATGTCTCCAAATTTTGCGCAATGTCTCAAAACTTAGCGCAATGTCTCCAAATTTAGCGCAATATCTCCAAACTTAGCGTGATGTCTCTCATCTGAGATTGTACAATACGAAATCTAAACGCAGTCCATTTAACACAAAAATGTTTTACTTTCACAAAAAGTTGGGTATAATATTCTGACAATATGAGCATCGGACAAAATGACAGACACAATTAATATTGTAACTGGGACGATGTCCGTGACCGGCCGCTAATATCCAGGCTTGATCAGAGGGGGAAGAATGGAGATGGAGGATTAGGATGAGGAAGCAGATGGAAGTAGCAAAGGAGAGACAGTGGGTGCTAGATGAGATACATGTAGAGGGATGAAGGAAGGGAGGAGTGCAAAGAGGAAGGGAGGAGTGCAAAGAGGAAGGGAGGGGGAAAATGGAGGATGAAAAGGCTGGAGGTGGGAGCCAGGAGGAGGGTAATAGGAAGGTAGGGTAATAGGAAGGGTGGGTAGTAGGTGGAAAGAGAGATTTTTTGTTCTTAAACAAAAAATCAAGCATCAGCTTACATAGTTGTACATTGCATCAGCATCAGATCGGCAAATTTTTGAATATCTTTTGAAGGCCCCTGATCCTTTCCAGTCAACGTTTTCGGAAGTCTCAAAATCATCCTCCTCGTTGTCCTCCTCGGGGTCTAGAAGGCTATCCGCATTCCCCACCTTTCTTTTCTTACTAGAAAGCAAGCCACTTTTTTTCAGCTGCTCTGTATAATACTTCAGGTTCTTTTGTGCACGTTCATGGGTTGGATCTGGGAGGAAAATAACTTGTTCATTGCAGTTTAATAAGGACTTTGAGTAATTGTTCTGATAGATACAGTACTAATTCCTTGAATGTTTGCATGCAGGTGACAATAGTTATAGTAATGTTTGACTTGTGGGTGCACCCAGTGGCACTGGCAGGATTGGCAAAGTGGGGGGCAAAATCTAGGGCGTCCGGGGGTATGCTTCATCGGATATTTTTGAAATCTCATACTTTCTAGAATGCTATTTCCTTCATTTACAGGAGCATTTTGAGACTTATTTTACAAAAAATCCCTGAGTGTCGCAGAACAAAAATGGCGATGTTTAACACGGATGTTTAACACATTACATTTGTAATAATTTTAACTGGCAATTAATTACTTTTTTGGCAAAGGAACGAAAAAAGTAATTAATTACAAAACAAAGGAACGCGTTCTTTTGCAGAAGAAAATTACAAATTCCTTTCCTTTAATCTTTCATAAATATAAAAAATGTTATTTACCATCAAAAAAATACCTATCGACAGACGAAAAACAACTAAAGTTTGACGTGGAAACATGCTTAAGTACATAGGTATTATTGCTCATGCTATGCTAAAGGCCTTCTTGAAAAATAGAGTAGACCCTGGGGGCTGGGGACGAGGTTGTCCCCAGAGCCTGAATGTGTAGAAGCTGAAGCCATTGTTGTTGTGGACAACAAATTTAGTTGCCGGTGCCACTGGGTACACCTGTTGACTCAGGACCTCTTCAGAGCAAATGCCATCATCCTATTAGCTCACGTGATATAAACAATACAGTCAACCAACTAAACTCATGTAACCAGCACTGCTGAAATAATGTGTAAGGTGTCTAACGTTTCAAGTGTTAATGTGTGCTACTAACTTACAATGAATATTGAAGATAATAACATACCATGCATAAGTATATTCAGCGTCAGATTATAGGCCTTTCTTATATTTCCCAACTAAACAAAAAGATACTTTGACAATTGACATAAGCTGGATCATAACTTTGATATCACACTGCATAATGACTTATTCAATCAGCCTGTATATCTTTGGGATTACAGTAACAAAATCACTTGCCACTGTGTACATGACACCATTAATGTATGATGTCTTATAATCTGTAAAATATTCAGGGTTTTAAACTATTAAAGTTGTTTTTTGGATATGTAGCCAGAGGCATAGGAATAGACTTAAAGTTTTTTTGGACGGGGGGGGGGGCTGAAGTCGACAAGCAGGTAATCAGTGACCGCATTTTTAGGGGGTCCAGAGTGTCCTCCCCTGGAAAATTTTGAAATCTAGAACCTCAGAAAGATAATTTGCAGCAATTTTTTTTCCATTTATATAATTCTACAGCAAGCATAGTTCAAATGAATCCAAGCTTGCCTGCTGCCTCTTACCAGGTGACACCATTTTCTGCACCAATCTAACACTCGCATGGCAAGGGTTGGTCAAATCTCGCATAGATGAAGCTCGTACGGCGTGGTAGATTATCTTAAGTAGCTTCTCTCCTAGCCTCTATATAGTCGTACTAATACAATTGGGGAAAAACATTAAATTTAGCAATGCTTGTCCTGATTTTGGGAGGGCTCAGCCCCCACTAATTCCTACGTCTCTGTATGTAGCAAAACAAAAAGGTGGTGAACTGCTGAGAATTTAGGAACAAAATACTGACGTTTCGAGCAGAGCCCTTCATCAGAGTAATAAAAGATGAAAACGAGAGTAAAAGAATGATAAAGGGCTCTGCTTGGAACGTCAGTATTACATTCCTACAATCTCAGCAGTTCACCACCTTTTCGCTTTCCTACTTTTAAATGAGAGTTTATTTCCAACTGAATTTTTCACTGCATATAGGAGTACTTTAACCCCCAGTATAAACATACATTCATTCATTGTGTCCTCCAGTCCCAACAGGAACTGGTGAAGTACAAAAAAAAACATACAAATTCTCCTTATTGGTTTCCAAACATGTTGGGAGAAGTTGTTTTTAAAAAATTATGTCGGTTTTTCTGCAGTATACTAATAAAAATGTTATAACTGCAGTCTCAAAACAGTACTGTAGTTTGCAAGTATACAGTAATTAGTATTAAACTATGAAAAAATTGAAAATGAAATTAATCCAACTTGGTCTAAGTCAACTTGGTCTACGATTTGTGCCTTCACTTATTGTAATGAAACGTTGGAACTGAATAGAAAGTTGCTTACAAACTCACATGTTTGATATGTAAACAGATCTGTTAAAACGCTCATGCCTAACGGTTGCTATGGTAGTAGTTTTAGTTTTTTGCAAGTTGATATCTTTTGTCTGTTTAAGATGACAGTTAACCATAACCAACAATACTGCAACAGTAAACAAGCTCAATATTGCTGTTTTGTTGTATTGATGTCTATTTTTATTATATTTGAATAAACACAAATTTAATACGGCTTGGAAAACTGTCAAAAAACAAATGCCAGATAGTGAGATTATCCACTATCCGGATAATTATAATCTTAGATCCAGTGTGAAATCTACGAGCAGTAATTTCAAAGGTGGTTGATTACCTATCCTCTATGCTTGGTTTACTATTGATATTATTAGAAAAAGTTATTGACATGGCCACCCACCTTATATTCCACAAAAGATAAATAATCCATAACTTCTAGAACGTCATCATTTTCTGACCGTCTTCCTTCGTTCCATAGTCTAAGCCCAACATCCAACCATTTTTTCGCATGTTTGAACCTCTCTTGTTTGTAAGCTTCCTTGCCTACTGCTAATACATCACCAACATCCATAGGGTATCCCCTTGTTTCTGAAGGCATACCATCATTGGTTAGATCCAGAACTTTGATTTTAAAGATATCTTGTATTCTGAATATTGCATTGATTGCTCCTTTGAGGTCAGATTCTTCAGGAAACCAATGTCTATGCTTGTCAATTACTTCATTAAAATCTACAAAAATATGAATAATATATTGTTCATATCACTTGACCCCCACAGAGTAATCAGTGGTGCTGGAGATGGTAGAGATGCCAGAGTAATCAGTGGTGCATTCGGTAATGCCAAGCTGATTGCCGACCTATCGTCATGTCAAGACGGCAAAAAATTGCCGACCTATGAGTTTTGTGCTGCGAATTCAGAGCAAAAGAGAAAAGCAGATGAAGCAATAATCTTGCCTTTACATCTTTCAACTTTACATCTTTCAATACCAGCTGTTTGTGGTCTAGTGGTTACCACAATGTCTATGAGCTGGGAGACACAGGTTAAAATCCTGGGTCGGACCTCCACTCAGGGTCTTAAAAATAATCGAGAAAGTGCTGCTTTTGCAATAATATCAACATTGAAATGGTAAGACTTTTGGGTCTTCTCGGATAATGACCTTAAATCGTAGGCCCTTGGAACCCCTATCAATTGGGCTTCTAGCCTGTTGGGGCATTCCGTTCACCAAAGAGTGATAAATCTAATAAACTCAAACTTTAAGGAAAATGTATGCTAAACTTCTCTCTTGATATCCAGAGTTCTTTCAATAGTAAATCATAAGCTCCCGAAATGTGATCACCACCATTTTGATTTAGTTGGTTTACTGCTGGCGCTCACATAGCTTACACTTAGGCTGGCCGCAGATGCCGCAATTGTAGCTAACAGGCTATGTTTATAAAATTGTGATTAGCTTGAACAGATTGTTTGATTACTGATATAATACCAAACATTTTTGTTTTATTAAAATATGAAACATTCTTATGTTTCATTAAAAGTTGACACATTTTTTATAGTTTCATGTAGTTAAAAGAACTATATGCAATAAATTTCAGTTACATTCTGGTTTATAAACGTCGGCAATATTGCTACTGAGGCACATTTATTGAAAACTTAAATTTGCAGACCTGTTGCCGACCTGCTTTCGTATTTATATTACTTATATTATACTTATATTTTTCTTTACTTAATAATACTTTTGATATAGACATGTTCTGCACATGATCACTTGTGCGCGACTTCTGCTGTCATCGGGCTTAAACTTTTATGTATATATGTATTATTGCCCCTTTCATGTATTTTTATGATGTAATTGTTTTCCTACCGTAGGGCTGCGCCTCGCATGGGACCGTGTCCCGTTCGTGCAAACCCTGTTGGGCCCGTCTTTTATTTTTTCTTGTTTCCATGTATTTTTATTAGTATGTCACATAGACATGTCCAATAAAGCTGTTAAACAGTAAACAGTATTAGGTTGGCAAAACTTTTCCAACCCGATTTTTAGCTAATTCAGAGGCCTGCATTACTTAACTGTTTATGTTTACAGTTTTTATTGTTTCAAAGTCTATTCAAATCCATTGTTTCAAGGATGTTTTGACCTGAGGATGCTCTGACTAGTAAGTTTCCAACAATTATAATATAATACACGGATGTGCAAAAATATGAAATTTATTTGTTGAACAGGGTATATCTCAAGAGTGAACGAAGCAAATGAATGAGATATGTAGTTCAACATGCAGTCCCCAGTCCTATTTCCAAACAAACATTCAAGAATTGAATCATGTTATCATGATTTTATCACTAATACTTCTTGTGTTTGTTTAAATCAAGTTTATTTATGAAAACCCTTTAATAAAACACTGCTTTTTATATAATATGTGTATTTAACCCTTAACGATACGAACTCAGCTGCAGGTACTTTTGTTTATATAGCTGGCAAGAATTGAGCGTGACAAATTAAATTTCATACCATCGACCGATGGGTTTTTCGCCATGTCTTCGATACCAGGCCATTCCATGACAAATCTTTTAATCAATTGGTAAGCATTTGAAGGATGGCCCAAATAGTTCTCGACCTTCCCTTCAGGTATCACCTCATGAATCTTATCCAGCTTTCGCGTAAACTCCCGAATTTTCTCGAGCCTTTCTTCTTCCTTCTCCACATAGTCCTTGGCAGCCGCCACCATCTCTTTCTCACGATGCACCAAATTTTCCATTTCGATGAGAGCTGTAAAACACTTCGCCACTCACACCGGTTAGTAATAAACAAAATATTATCCAAAGACATCGACCGTCCATTTCTTTTTTTTATATAAGGTCAGCAACCAAACTCTCTGGTTGTGAAACTTTGTTATGAATTTCAACAAAGCCCCTTCTTCCAGGGCCAACACAACACCCGTTTGTTTATATTGAACTTTGGGAGAATCTCCACCTTCATCGGATGCGGTTCGTCGTAGCGAAACGCGATTGGTTGAATTCATATTTTAGTATTCAATATTTCCTCCTTGTATTTCTTTTAATGACTATCTTGACTCAGATATATATGTATATCTTAGAACTAATATAAGGACTTATTAACAGCTTACGACCTAAGCTTGTAATTTAGAATGGGCAGCGATAAAACTATATGTATTATTAATGCTTGCAATAAGAGTTTTAAAGACGTTTTAGTATTTACCTAGTTTTTAAGGAGATTAACATAATTTGAATGTATTTATTTATTTTGTATTCATTCTATTGAATGTAACAAATTATAACTTGTATAGCTGGAGAAATATCTAATCCTGGGCGCTTTTTGGATATTTCCATTTCCGAAGATTTTAGCCAGTTTATTTGTTTTAAATGTTTACAACTTGTAGTAAATGCAAAAAATCTGTCATTTACGTGAAGTTGAAGGCAGAAATACTAGCAGCGGAGATAAGTTCCTTTTGCGAAAAAGTAGAAGCCAGTAAATTGGTTGGCAAATTGTGCTGCAACTCGAAACACGACATTGTACAATCATGGAAATTAATTCGTAGACTATGTAATATTGTAGCAACGATACATAAAAATGGGTACGCATTGCGTACATGTGCCCACTGTGCTTGTACAGCGGTAATTGACTTAAATTGTGCTGGTTAGTGTACTGATCTCAAAAATAGGACTGGATTGAGCTTTCTATTGTATCTGATGAGCTGATTTTGAAGCTTGCATATTTGCATAATGTAAATTGACGAGAGATTCATTAGAAGCTCCGAGTTTGCAAGCAAATCAAACTGTGACGCTCGCGAAATAGTTTTAGTGTCTGGCCAATATAGTTTCTTTGTTAACATTAAATGCATAAAATCTTGAACCTAATTTGATGTCTCATATTAGACTTCTCTCACTGGATAATTAGAACCAACGGCGGCCATTACTAAGGGACCAAAGTCGCAGTAAATCTGTAGGTAGGCCATGAATCGTTTTACCCAGTAAATTATTTTGTCGATGGTATGAGCACATAATCCAACAAAAAACCTCATAGGATCCTCAGTTGGTCCCTTAGTAATGGCGGACTTCCGGCTTCATTTTCTGAACAATAGTTGCTCGATCCAGTCTTCTTTCGAGTTCAGTGGTTAAGATTAAGGTTACGATTAGGATTAGTGTTAGGATTAGGGTTAGGATCTGGGATTACTATTATGTGGCATTTGACAATTACCGATTATTCGTAATCTACGACTGATTATGGACTAAGGATTACATGATGACATCAAAAAAATCGCTGCTTCGTAATAAGGTTGTAAAGGATAATATATATGCACATAAAATAATATTTAAAATGGTAGCCATTATGAAAGAGGTCTATGGAGACAGAACATTCTCGGTTACCACTGCAAACTCTGGAATTCATTAGTCATTATGTATCAGTCAAATCCAACCATGCCCATCCCCCCGGAACACCGCCGGGCATTTGATACGTTGACTAATCCCCGGGGGTCGGGCATTAGATAATACAGTAATCTGAGCCTCGTTCCCTTTGGGCAGCACCAAAAGGCAGTGGGGGGCAGATGCAATTGAATTGCAAACTCCCCCATTGCATTGCATGTTGTTCGAGTGTGATTCGATCATGGAGGAGTTTCAACCTCGTAGGCGAAAATGGCCCTGGGATCGGCTGGTCCACTCTATAATGCGATTGGCTTGTCATAAAACTTTGATTGGCTTGTCATACCTTTTGTAAGAGATAACCATGGATGTATGGTGGATTATTAAGCTTGTTAGCTGCTTTTATGTCGACGAATGCTGACATGAACAACTCTGAAGAGTATTGAATATTTCGCAATTATTCAGGTCAACAAAGTAGACAAAGGCAATGGAACAAAGACCACAAAAATTATCATATCTAAACACCCAGAAATTCTGGGTGTCATGTGACCAGCCGATTCCAGGGCCATTTTCGCCGACCTCCACCGGAGGCAAAATGCCCTGGGAACGAGGTTGATTATTTAACCCCTTTACTCAACCTCGTCCCCAGGGCCTTCGCGGGCAAGATGGCGGCGAGGCGAGGGAATCGACAAAAAAACCTTGTGCGAACGTTGTGATATAACGGCGTTTTCCGGACGTACGCGCAACGTTCTGACAACGTTGATGTGCTTGCTGGGTCAACTAGCGTCTCTCCGGCAATCAGAAGGTTACAGGTTCGATTCCTGTCCGGGACTCAGAATCATTTTTCTGAGGATACGAGCTTGACGATCATCCATGTATCGTCTTTTATAAGTAACTTAAGTAACTTCAATAATTTATTGTTGTAAGAGCATTGAGACTATATTGTATGATGTTCCTAAAACGTCTTTATTATTATTATTATGATGTAAAGGATCCGTATAGCCGAATACTCCTGTAGTGTAAACAATCTACGCGTCTGAATACTCGGTTTGTGGTGATTCTGGAAACATTTACGAATTCGGAAACTTTTCCTCGAATCTAAACATGGTTTAAAATATTACTGAAGTTCAAAACTAGTGTGTAGGAGGTCTAACTAAGAACAAAAGACGACGTATGTTTAGAGAAAGGCCATGAGTTCTGTTCACACATTCACGTGCTGCGACAAAAACAATGAATCTGAACAAATTCGGAACAATGTCTTTAGCCCGCCCCCTCCATAAGAGAGACTAATACTCAAGTTAAACAATGTCCAGCAGTTTGAGGAACATTACTAACACGTGTATCGCTTTTAATTGTTGGCCGCGGAATAATTGACCGAAACAGACTCAATGCGATTGTTCTGGCCGTTCTTCCAACTTTTGAGTAGAGGCTCACGAAAAACACGTGCATAAATGGTGTTGTTTTCAAAATCATCAGTGGAGTCGACCCGCGTACGAACCACAAGTTGCAAGAGTTTATTCGTACATTTCCACGCAATATCAACACATAAATACCAAGAGATGTGAAAAATCGTTATAGTCCATGTCTGTGGATAACCAAATGACGCGATAAAATCGCACGATTTTATCACGACAAAAGACAGATGAATAGATAGATTGAGATGGATAGATTTTACTGTGAAAGCGAAAAAGATGTTATTTGTCAGTATTATACAATGTGTGGTATTTAGGAAAATCACCACATGTGGGATTTTTTCCTGGTATATATTATACTATAACTGTAAATTGTCCAATCACAGAGCTAGATTTGTACTACACGTAGTCAATTTATCATATAATTATAAATTAAAATGATAATCTGTTGATTAGATATCCTTGTCAACGATTCTGATTGATGAGGATATAATAATCTTGATTTTTACCTCGTATTCAATGCACGAGTTTACTCATAAGCCATACAAAATAAGACAAATTGACAATAGTACGGCAAAATATTAAATCAACAGGAAATATTCTCAAGGATTACAGATCAAAAGGATAGTGTATGGGTGTAGCTTACAAGAAATTAAACAGAAACACAGTTCATATTCCCTAATTCTAAACCTTAAATTACTGTAAACAAATGACTTCTTTTGCACTGATCGACCTTTGGCAAGTACTTCCAATTTACTTAAAATAATTAAATGTTTTTCACTTCTCTAAAAAGATTAAACGTTATTTACTGTCAGAGCAATACCTGAAATACCTGAAAATAACAACTTATTTATGATTTCACTTGTTATTACTCTTGTTATTATTTTCCCTAAATGATTATTAGTTACCATTCTGAAGTAATTCTTCTCGATTTCCTTCATATCTCTTTATGTTTGTAAAGTTAACAAAAACAAGACTGATGGTTTAACTCGAAAACGTCACGGTTAACTTAGCCATTATAGGCTCTATAGCATAAAACAATTTATATTTAACTACTAATTCTTTCCTTTTTTGTAAATAGTTATTTACCATTTCATTTAATGTTTTATAAGTGAAAGAGCATAATAAAAGATTGCATTGTATTGGAAAGTGTGCACGAATTTTAAATCATTTGGTCCCCCCCCCCTATGACAAAGGGCAGGAATAGCCTCCTCTCCGCACGCAACTCTGTGGCTTCTTAATTGTGTGGGCAATGTTTTCCCAAATCAAATAGCTTCCAAGGCTGTGCGAGCAATGAATGTCAGCAATGTTTTCAACAATCCCTATATACTTCCATGCAATCCCTATACTTCCCTGCAATCCCTATACTTCCCAGTAATCCCTATACTTCCCTGCAATCCCTATACTTCCCAGTAATCCCTATACTTTCCAGTAATCCCTATACTTCCCTGCAATCCCTATACTTCCCAGTAATCCCTATACTTCCAGTAATCCCTATACTTACCTGCAATCCCTATACTTCCCAGTAATCCCTATACTTCTCTGCAATCCCTATACTTCCCTGCAATCCCTATACTTCCAGTAATCCGTATACTTCTCTGCAATCCCTATACTTCTCTGCAATCCCTATACTTCCCTGCAATCCCTATACTTCTCTGCAATCCCTATACTTCCCTGCAATCCCTATACTTCCCAGTAATCCCTATACTTCCCTGCAATCCCTATACTTCCCTGCAATCCCTATACTTCCCTGCAATCCCTATACTTACCTGCAATCCCTATACTTCCCTGCAAATCCTATACTTCCCTGCAATCCCTATACTTCCCTGCAATCCCTATACTTCCCAGTAATCCCTATACTTCCCTGCAATTCCTATACTTCCCTGCAATCCCTATACTTTCCTGCAATCCCTATACTTCCCAGTAATCCCTATACTTCCCAGTTATCCCTATACTTCCCTGCAATCCCTATACTTCCCAGTAATCCCTATACTTCCCTGCAATCCCTATACTTCTCTGCAATCCCTATACTTCTCTGCAATCCCTATACTTCCCTGCAATCCTATACTTCCCAGTAATCCCTATACTTCCCTGCAATCCCTATACTTCTCTGCAATCCCTATACTTCCCTGCAATCCCTATACTTCCCTGCAATCCCTATACTTCCCAGTAATCCCTATACTTCCCAGTAATCCCTATACTTCCCTGCAATCCCTATACTTCTCTGCAATCCCTATACTTACCTGCAATCCCTATACTTCCCAGTAATCCCTATACTTCCCTGCAATCTCAGCCAAAACATTGCTAGCACAGCCTTGGAAGCTCTCTGACTCAGGAAAAAACATTGCCCACACAACTAAGAAACCACAGAGTTGCCTGCGGAGGAGGTTACATCAGAATACCCTCCACCCCCTTAGGATTTATGTTCTTGTAAAGCTTCTGGATCCTGAGAAAACAACATTGATATGTCTATGGGGGCTTTCCATTTGGACGGTCAGACTGGTTATAGTCCGGCCAGATTTGACATCCTCTTGATTAGGCCCAAATTTTCCGGGCAGACCAGCCGCACTCCTCGAACGTGTCGTGTTCTATTTAGCAAAACATTGCCGGACAGACCGATTTGACCGTGTAATCGGAAAGCCCCATATGACGTAGTCTGTGTCCATTGTGTATCCATGATGAGTACACGAAGAGGATGCCATCAGACTAGCGCCCCTGAATTTGCGACTCATTTTAGCTCTTGTTTACATGACAGCGGCCTAACAATCAGCCTTGCAGTTAGTTTCAAGTGTGACCGCCGTATATCAATATTCATGTTAATATTTAGATTCCTGTTGATATTCTTACAACTTTTAAAATAGTCTGCGATAGCAGACTGCCGGGGAAGCGTGTAGCAAGAGGTATAGTCTGTTATCGCGGACTACTTTTAAAAGGATAGTTATGAGAATCCAGATAGCAGTTAGATCTTGTTTACATGCAAAATCGGTCCGGAGTCAGGCCGGCCTGATGTGTTCAGGTCGGATTAGGTAAGCCTGAACTGAATCTCAGGCTGGACTCATACAGGAAAAACAGGAAAAACAACCTACAGGAAAACACTACACCCAAACTAAAGTCAGTCCGACCTCAGGTCACCTCACGTACTCTCTGATGAAGTGCCTTCGCTCGAAACATTAAAAATATCAATAGGTCTACAGACTTATTTATGTCTTGCATGCAATCACTTGAGATTCAGAAAACAATTAGGTTTGGCAGCCATGTTGGTGCCACAAACAAAAGAAGTTAATGATAATATTCTTTTGTTTAAGTTCTCACCAACATGGCTGCCGTGACAGTCATCGATACTAAAAGTGCAGTGTGTTGCATACAGTTATATACTATATAAGATATTGAGATATATAAAAGGTTGTCGAGTGTCAAAATAGTGGAAGAAATAACGTTAACAACTATGGTCCTTTATCACAATAAAATATATGTATATATATATATCAAGGTCTAAAGGTTCTTGACTGTTGAAATAGTGGAAGCGGAGATCGATATTAAATCACTTCAGTTTCAGTCTTTGACGAAGGACCTTCGGTCGAAGCGTTAGACCTCCTACACACTATTTCAGCAGTATACACAACGTCGTTTCCGTTGAAGCTTTTTAATCCAGTTATATACCTTTCATTATTTCACTTTACGTTTCACTCTCTGACGAAGGGCCTTCGCTCGAAACGTTAGACTACTTATACACGCGCTATTTCGGTAGTACACCAACCTTTTTAGATATATGATTTGTATTCAACACTACCTATACGCAGCACAACACGTTTTATACCTTTCCATGGTCTCTCTACACACTTTATTACTTCTATTTTTGTATCAATTAAGTATATTAGTAGAAACCGTGTAATTTTTATCACTTTGAACATGTTACTCGAGTATAGTGACGACACGTTATACTAACATATAATTATGTTTTTCCAACCATTGTTATGGGTTTTAAAAAAAATATTTGCTTGATACAACCTCGCTTTTCGCCAGGTGTGTCAATTGCTTTAATTATATAAAGAAGTACTGAAGTAGTTTTGGTACCTTGTCTTTCCTTCTCAAGTTAATGATGAAATCACAACAGCTCCGATTATGAACCGACAACTCCGATTTCTCAAACGTCCGAGCGCGTCGTGGGCCTCCGTCAAAGTGTCAACTGACAGCGAAAATTATCATACAAAGGCGATCAATGAGATAATTTACACAGATGTCGTGTTTTGTGTGCACATGCATCCGTTTGGCTTTCAAATTGTTAATATTAGGAAGAAAGATTAGTTATTCAAATGAGATTCAAATCGATTTGGCTGCGTACGTCGTCAGGAGAAACGGCTCAAAAGGATGACACTCAAAAGAAGCTTTCTGTTTTTGTCTGGGCTTTGGTTAGGTTAGGTTAGCTACGGTTAGCGCTGGGTTAGGAATCAAGGTTAGGGTTTAGGTTTAGACTAGTTCTTGGGAAGTCCTTCAGGTGACAACGATACGGTAGAGTGGAGAGAGAGAGCTATAGGGAGAGAGATCACAAAGCTCAGTTTTCGACTGGAAGAAGAGCGGTAGCAAGGAAGACAGGAGAGAGAGATGTGGTAAGGGAGGCAGGAAGAGAGAGCGCTGAACCGAGAGATCAAAGGAGAGAGAGAGTAGACTAAACTTTATAAGTATAAAGGTAAAGTTTAGTGTCTCATGATGGTATTTAGCATCTTGTTATGATACAGAAGACTCCATAGCATGCATGTTTAAATTTGCTCAAATACTCAAAAAGGTTGGTGTATACTTACTTAAGTAGTATGCAGGGGCGTTATAAGAAGCATGCAATAACCTGCGGGAGCCGCGACAAGCTATCAGCGGCACAAATATCTACTATATTTGTCTATATAATCTTCGTTCAAAGGAAAACGACATTTCTCATTTTTAAAAAGGGCACTATTACGGCAACATGCACCAGTTTTTTATTATTTGATTTGTATTTGGCTGTTACTGCTTTTTATATTAAAATTGTTGTCTTTTTTCTCTCAAAAAATCAATGTTTTGATCAAATGGCGGAGCAATTCCATTCCCCGCTACATATAATCCATAAAAAAAGTTACACGCAGATACTGAAGCTAAAATAATGAAACACTGAATTGACACCGATCGAATCATTGACGCCTCCTATTCTGCTTCGCAACCGCTAAACAACAATTTATATTTCCAGATGTTTATCACCGAACTTGATCTAAAT